>JASEVX010000380.1:107500-154869 GCA_031761405.1 Serripes groenlandicus
CACAATGTTTTCCACTTTTAGTCATAGGTTTTCCATTCAATTATAGAGATTTTCTATTCTTTGACAAAATATGTTCAAAGTCGTCTGCTGCAGAATTGTCGTATGAGGTAAAGTGTTAAACAAATGCAATATGCATGTCCTGAGAACACAGCCCACAGTCATATACCGGTCAGACAAACATCTTGGCAACTTAATCACCCTATCAAGAAAATTAATAGTCTAATGACCCATGGGTAATTGATGCTGGCTTTTAATAGCCTAAAAGCTAACTGTTTATCGTTTGCAGATTTGAGGAAATTTCACGCATAATGTTGGAGACTGCAGATCTTCTTCCTAATGCAGACGAATTTACGGTACGCGACTTCCGCAGAAAACGGACATTGAAAACATTGTGGAAACGGAAACATTGTTTAATGCCTGGATATCATCGTTTTGCCACAAAGTTTTCAACTTCAGTGTCAAGCTGCTATTTTAGTTTGTTAAATATAATTTCTTGCTCTATTGATGTCTGTTATAGAAGACGTCTTTAAAAATCATTTTAAATGAAAAGAATATGCACATTTTGGGACAAACATCTTACGAAGGATTTCACAAATAAATAGGTCTTAAGATTGCAATTGCACCTAAAAAGCATATATTAGGATGTTTATTGTTTTAAATAGTCTGGATTCTCAGGATATACAAACTGACAATTATCAGTTTTGGGGAATGCGTAAATCGCTCATATTTGCAGGAAACGTTTAATGGAAAGGGAAAATATACCTTCATAAAAAAAACACTTCAAATATTCCACAATGCATTAAATGCGTTCTGCTGTAGGCACGCCATATAAGGATGTTACAATTACAGAATAGTTCACACTGACGTTGATACACATTAACGGTTTCACTGCCGAATTTTACAAAGTCAACTCTTCCATGTCTAAATAAGACCACTCCATTTTTTGTCCAACAGAACAGAACATTTGGTAAAATTTAAACAATACAGACGTCAGGAGAGACAGCTCTTTACGAGCTGTCTGACCTGAATTTGCAATGTGTGATAAAATACTTTAATTGCCTTTGGCAGCGAAAGAGTAAATGAATAATTAGAAAATAGACAGAATTTTCTTTACGTAAACATTAACAAAGCATATATTCAATACAAACAAAATAATAACAATAAGCACAGCATCGAATATTTATGATTCTAAATTGATCAAAAGTAGAAAAATGCTTCCTCAATATCATTAATCAGTTATGGAAGAGTAGCATTGTAAGTATGTAACTGGACATCCTTGTTGTTATAAGAGGTTAACAACTAATCGTATATTACAGTATATTGTTAATTTAACTATTTCACCGGACAAAGTCTTCCTTAGCATATTCAGCAAGATGGAAATGTCTTTGCGTAATATTAGTGTTTAGTAAAAGTATACATTTGTACAGTGTTCGGACGAATAGAGAAATATGGCTAATAATATACTGCTCATTGGAACATTTGAACAGTTTAATCATATCAAGGCATATAATATACTGCTCATTGGAACATTTGAACATTTTATAATATGCATGTGATAACAACAGGTTCAAGCTCAATAAGAGAAATAAATGAGGGGATTGAATTTGTTACAGAATATTATAAATATCGTTTGTGAATCCTTTCCAACTAACAACAAATCTGCAAAAGACGAATTTTAACACTTCTCGGTAAAAAATATGGAATCTGGATATAAATAAAACCATATTTCTTTTTTAAAGAGGTAAAACATTATGATAAAAGCGGAAATCACTCAGCGGAAATCACTCAGTATTTGGTATTTCTTCTTTGGCAACAACGTTTTCAAAAATGCCAACATGGGAAAGTGTTAATGGGTCGACATGTTTTTTCTTCATTACTGGTTTGATGATACTATACCATATTTCGTTTTCAATGAAATGAAATAGAATATGTGAGCCGTCCCGCAAGAAAACCAACATTGTTGAGTCTGCGTAAGGAATCGAGCCTGATCAGTCTAAGCATGCCGCGCAGGCTAACCCAGATAGACAATTTTCGCCTCCTTTGTATTTTCTGTTTCAGGAATCATTACTCTATAGCTCTATAACCCCGAGACGGAATGTGTTGACCCGGATTAGCCTGCGCGGATTGCGCAGGCTGATCTGGGTCGATACATTACGCAGAGACCATAATGTTGGTTTTCTGGTAGGACGGCTCATATCGGCTAGTCTGCGAACATATTTATATACACATGTGTATTATACAGGGAATTGTAATTTACGGCTTTTATTTCGATTTTTTTTTAAACGTTGCTGAATTGAAGATGAATTTCATATTAACCATTTCCCTCATACAGACGCATTTTGACGCCTCTGTAGCAGACGACCTATGGACACATCGAGACAAATAACACTGGCCAGACAACCTTTTGCCACAATGTTTTCGACTCTAATCAATAATTAATCATCTTGTTAACAGATTTCAATATTTTTACCTAGATGTTTTCAAAGTCGTCTGCTGCAGAATTGTTGTTTGCGGGAAATAGTTAAGTACTTTGCTTGTGAACAGAACAGTGCACATCTCATCTGCTGATACCATTGGAACGAGTACAAACAAGTAGGTTTCCAGGAATTTACGTTTGCGTACAATTCCGAAAAAGAATACAAAATGTTTCACATTTATACAGTCGGAAATATTGCATTACTTTTCTTATTTACGTAATATATCGTAGAGAATTCTTACTTCGTGATCATCATAAGTTCCTGAAGTCTTTATTCTCGCCCTTTTGTCATGTAACTTTATATAAGCAGGAGACTTGAGTATATATAACTTTACAAGCCACGTGAATATTTGTTAGTATATAAAAAATAATTTACTTTTACTAAGTATTCCCAATGAGAAGCCATAGATTACTTTATCGTTTATGCTACGGGAATATATATCTAAATTTCTTTAGAAAGGATAACATTTACAAAACGCAACGCACATATAGTACGCCAGACGTCAGCACAAACGTAAATATGTATAACAGGGTCCAATTCCACCAACCTTACTTAGGGCTAAGTTAAACTTAAATACTTAAGAACGTATTTCATTATTTTTGTTTCCCTAATACAAATGCCAAAATATTTCATTTCTTAATAAATATTGTTTGTCAGCAATGTACCTATTTATGTCAACTTTGTCATTTACACAATATCAGACTACTCACATGCCAAATTGTTGGAACCAATCGCATCAATTCTTACTAAAAATGCGTCACGTGACTGGTCGCGGATTATGTGCAGTACGCATTGCAGACGAAGCACTCTCAGACAAAATGGCGTCCAATTTTAATGTCCATCCCGATCCAAATATAAATTCAGAGTTGCCGGATTATCTTGATCGTCCAAAGAATAACACAAGTTCACACCAGGTAATTAAATGTTTTGTACTACTTATTCCTTTTGTAAGAAAACTTTTTGTGGCGCCAATCAAAATATATTTTTGAAATAAAATCTACAGCACTTGAACTCGACAGTTTCGGGTCAGCCAAAAGGAATTTCTCAAAATTATCAATTGATTAGTAAAACTATTTTGGGAACTTTTTAAGAATAATTTAATGCTTATGGTGATACATCAATGTTAAAAATTTGTATTAAAATTTACATTTTGTTTGTCAAATATGACTTATAAAATTAGTTTGTTGAAAAAAATGCATCAGTTTTCGTGCATGAAAGTGTGTACAGTAAATTTGGCCCCATCACTGTTCTGTTTTTTTTGCGGCAAAAGGTAATTGCAAGTGATATATTTTAGTTCTTTTTTTCATATCATTTTAATAAAAATGTTAAATGAATATCTTGTTATTAAAAAACAGCTGTTTGAGGTTACCCCTGATAACAGAAATAAACATTTGTCAAGTGACCTGGAAATGGCAAGTTCGACCCGAAACTGTCAAATTTACAGCTTGCAATTGCAGACACTAAAGAAACACTTTAATAGATTTGTATAATTGTTGAATTATATCTATATCATCGTGAGGAAGAAGTATTTGTTTAACATTTTATGTAGTTTTGTTTCTCTCTACTTTCTTTTCAAAGAGACAAGATTCGTTAATTTGGTTACTGACCCGGAACTGTCAAGTTCACTGTAGCACAAATAGTAAACAAAGAAAATTCTTTGAACTTTTTAATATATTTTTAGTATACTCAAGAATCCGGGTATTCCTGGTTCGATCCCCAGCCGCGGCACTACGGTCATAGTGAAGTGTCCTTGGGCACGGCAGATTTTCTAGTCTAGTACGTAACTGGTTTGTTTACCCAGGGATCATGAATATTTAACTGTCGCCGTGATATAACTGAAACAATGTTGAAAACGGCATAAAACCCCATCAAAACAAACAAACTGACAAACAAGTAGTTATTTATACAGTTTTGTATAAAAATACCACTGCAGATTTCTTAAATTAATCCATCCTCTTTTAAATTGCAAGTGAAATCATGTGGAATGGGCATTGTTAAATCCCATTTTCAACAAAAAGTCTTAATTTTTTAACATGAGGGGTGTTAACATGAGAGTATAACCTCTGGGTATGTTGAAGAACCCCAGTAATTTAAAAGTGGATTCCTTTGAATCCTTGCCAAATATGAACTAAGCTGTAAACACAGTTCAATTTGAGATTCGGTGGCAGAGTGGTTAGTGCGCATGACTCTCATTCGAAGACCCCAGGTTTGATTCCTGTCTGGGTCACATTCTGGGTATCTTTATCCAACCTCAACAGTCCTGTTTTTGGGAAAGTGCACATTTCTTTGGAGGGAAGTTAAGCCATCAGTCCAATGTGCAGGGAGAGAAATACTCTGTGCACAAAAAAATATCTCCTTTCTTAAAAACCTCCACGCAGCGGATTCATTACCCGCTAAAACAAGTGTTCGAGGCTGCTTTGTGTAGCAGCATCAGTAGTTTGATAGATTTTAAAATAACAATACACAATTTCCTCATTTTAGGGATTATTGGCTTAAAGACACTTAATTTAATATTGTGGTTTCATTAATATTCTTTTGGCACTAATGTTATTGGTTGTGTTGACCCATGAGATCAAATTCGAACGAATCAGTAATTTCCAAAGAACTTGTATAACTTAGAAACCCACGAAGAAATCGGAAAACATAAAAAACTAAATTTTATGCCAACAATATTTTGTGAAACCACAGTAGTTAACTATTTATTTGTTTAAATATTAATGAGTGATACAATTTATAAATAAGTAACATTTATTCATTATATATAACTTAAATGTAAGAATGCATGTTTTTGTTTTGTTATTTATAGATTTTTGAGTTTGGTATTCCTTCTGACAGACCTGAACTTGGTACTCATTCTGCAACAGCCCTGGATAGTTTGGGTATGTGTTTAGTATTACTTATATCAAATATGAACCATTTGCTATGGTCTGCTTGTTAAAAGATCCACTCTCCACTCTTTGTTTTCTTCATCTTCATTCAAATGTTAAATTAACAGGTTTGCCTATGGTGTTTTAGCATGCAAAATTCATTTAAGCAAATTTAACTTTAACTATGGACTTTTAAAAGGACTTGTCAGCTTTTGTTTTGAAAATCCATCAGTCAATGATTATTTTTGAATTGGCTATTGATCCGAGTCTCATAGGGAGAGGGGGTATAATGGAATCACCCTGTTTGTCCGTCTGTCTGTCCATATACTTGTAAGCGCAACTCCTCGGCTGGACCGATTCTGATGAAACTTTACACAGTTGCAGTACACAACCTGAGGATGTGCATGAAGTAAAACTATCCCTGTCCATCTGTCCATCTGTCTGTGTCCGTCTGTTAAGCGCGGGAAGGGGGGGGGGGGGTATCCTTTCGTGAGTTCACTCACAGTTCTAGTATTATACCTAATTTAAATCTTTATGTCTGCTACCACTAGGGAGTGATATCAGGGCCATTATGGCCCTCCTGTTTATTTATATAAAACTAAAAGATGAGGTTACTGGTACAACAGTTCTGTTGGAGTTAGCTCATGTAAACAATGAAGCTAAAAAACTGGAAACCAATCAAGTTTTTCTATTTCTTAATCATTTTACTTTGAAATTCAGCTTATTGCAGAAAATATATTAATGCCACACTTGTACATAATAATTATAAAGTTTTGTAAATGTTTGTTTTTTCCAGAATGGAAGACTTGCTTGCGGAAAAATCTAGGGCTATGTCAAGAAGCCATTGATCGTGGCTTGTATTTTTGTAAAAAAATTCAAAGTACCATGTCAACAGAAAACAACTTTATGTTTGTTTTGGAGAGCAGCTTGTTTGATATGGCCACTTCTGGATTGGCAGAAGGAGCAATGTATGCTGCTGTGTTTCAGACTGGACGACAAAAGTTTGTTAGGTTCCTGGAAAGTGGCGTGTTTAATGGATTTTTCGAAAATAGAGGTAATTATTTCATATAAATGCTCTTAACATTTTGTTCCTGTGAATTTATTTAAAACAAGAAAATCATTCAATGGATGCCCTAGTTAGCAGACAGACGAACAGACAAATAAGACAGATGAATGGAAAGAAAAAATGGAGGGTCCCAAGCGCCATGAGACATTCTTTTTTTAAAACAAAGATATATATATTTAACCCTTTCCCTCATATGACAATTCAGCAGCAGACTGCTTTGAACATATTTTGTCAAAAAATAGAAAATCTCTATAATTTAATGGATAACCTATGACTAAAATTAGAAAACATTGTGGCAAAAGAAGGAGAAATTGCTCATTTTGAGCGACTTCTTTTTTTGTCACTATGTTTTCAAAAATCCGTCTGCTGCAGAGGCGTCACAGCATGCCCACGGAGTTCTGAGATTTTGGGTACATGTACCCACTGCCTTTGGAAATTTGGGGTACACAGTAACCATAAGGGGTACAGATATAATAAACAAGGAAATGTTGATTTTGTCCTTTTTTATCATCTCCCTCTCCACATTCAAGGAAAAGACAAAAACTTAACAGATTGACTAATTAAAGAGAAAGTACAAATTAAGATTATCATTGAAAGTAGAAAAAAGTATGAGCAATATATCCCTCTCCCACAGTGTATTTAAAATTTGTCTGTTGTAGACAAAAAGAAAAATATCTGCAAAGGACAAACAGAACATTTGCATTCTGTTCTCTTCAATTCAGGCTCTGTTGATGTACTGCAACCTGCTTGTCTGGTGAAGTTTATTTTCTGCAAGTTAAAGCATGCCAATATGAATCGACAAATTCTGTGTAATCATGTAAAAGGAACTTGCTAAACTATCAAATGTCTTTAAATTCAATTTGAAAAATAAAAGATACGATGGTTACTTCGCCATAAAAAGGATCCGAAAAAAGCGCATCCGAATAAACGTCTTGTTTTACTCTAGTTTCACTTCATCATATTTCAATTTTTAATCTTAACGGGACTAATAAATGACTAGCTCTTTAAAATAGGACACATTCTTTTATTCCAATATCTTCGCTTACTGTTTATCGGTTGGAAGAAGCTTTTTATTGTCTTTTTTTGTTCATTTCGCCTGTGCAGACGATGCAACGTTTTGGATACGTAATCGCCCTTCCCAAATCGCAACTTCTCGATAATGAGCTGTGCCCTGCTTGGCTGTTTACGTCATATTTGACTTACAGTTTGTACATTGCTTATTGGCTTGTCGAAGTTGAACGATGACAACCGATTGTTCAATCGGATATTTCCGTATAATATATTAAAGAACAGTTGAGATGTGACGAAACGATCCGATGCATTTCCGATAAAGATGGGTTTTCCCATCCACAAATGGCCGATTCACCCCGATCGTATATTTTCATAGTTGAAAGACTTGAAGCCGAAAATTGAAAGGCAACAACAATAAAAATAATAGAATAGAGTGTCTTATTTCTTCATATTAATTTTACGTGCATGTACCCCTCAACATCAGAACTTTTACGTGCATGCTGATTATTTTACGTGATTCACGCAACATTTTGCGTGAATGGGCATGCTGCGTCAGAAAGCATCTATAATAGGGAAAGGGTTAAATACATTTTCCAGAGTATATTTAATGAACTTCAATTTAAATTTCGTCCCAATTCATACATAATATATAGAGATGTAAAGGTTGTGGCTGCATCTGCTGTCTGTGCTTAAAGAGCTGACTGCACAATGGAGCTTTTATCTTTTCAGAAGATGTTAAAGCTTTTCTTCTTGCTTAAGACTTTGTTCAGGGATCAAAAAATGTCAAATTTGTGATTTTCTTTAAGGCTATCATCCTCACAAATGTTGAATTATCTGTTATATGATAAACCAACTGTTCAAAAAGTTATTTTACAATATAACTTTTTTTTTTACAGTTACACTAAATTTCTTGCTAGCTTTATATATATATAGTCATATGGGGATACTAGTAATGACAAAGTAGATTCTGCTGCTCCGAGCTCAAACATTTCCCTTTTAAAACTATGTTTGATTATACCCCCACAAAAGTTTTTTTTGGGGGGGGGGGGGGGGGGGATGGGGGTGCAATAGGAGTCACTAAGTTGGTTGGTCGGTCGGCTGGAAGCCATATTTTGTCCAGCCTACAAACCATTGTTGTCCAGCCTACAAACCATTGATGGAATTCAATAACATTTTACATGAAGCTTCTATACCAAGAGGAGATGTGCATACTCTAAAGGTTTGGTAAATTCCATCTGTCCGTCTATCTGTCAGTCCCACCTAACCTTGTCCACAATGCATCTTAATCATGCATCATAGGATTTGAAAGAAACTTGGCACAAATATTCACCATGATGAGGCGGCATGTCACACGCAAGACCCAGGCCTATATCTCAAAGTTCAAGGTTCCACTTTGAGGTCAAAACGAGTACTATTTGATAGAACTGTACCTTGTCCGGCCTGCATTTTAACTATGCATTATAGGATTTCAATGAAACTGGACACAAACGTTTTCTCTGATGCGGCGGTGTGTCACCCACAATACCTATGCCTGTACCTCAAAGGTTAAAGTCACACATAGAGGTCAAAGGTCAAAATGAGTAATATTTGAAAGGACCAAATTGCGTCCATGAATCATAGGATTTCAAAGAAACTTGGCACAAATGTTCACCATCATGAGGGTGGCTTGTACCTCAAAGGTCAAGGTCAAAGGGTTAAAATGAATACCTTAATAAGCTTTGAAGCCATATTTTGTCCAGCCTATTTCTTACTCCACTGGGTGGAATTCAATAACATTTTAAACAAAGCTTCTATACGAAGATGAGATGTGCATATCGTAAATGTCTTACAATTTATGTTATTTTACAGAGTTATGGCCATTTTACTTATCAAGCTTTGGTGTAGGTCAATGTGCTGTTTTGGGGGTATTTATCATCTTCAGTGATATTTCTAGTTTATTTAATTTTAAAGGTCACATGAATTCTTTCTTTATTCATGGGATGCAGCAATTACTAACAAGTTCATTCCGTTAAACCTTAACTTGGAGAATGGCTTCTTTCTTTCGTGATGCAGAAAAGGCCATACTTGCTATATCCATTCTTTTCTTCTTCAAAGTTCAAGGCGAAGAGCCACCATTGTGTATCCCTCTACCGAATCTTTGTCTGTCAAGCATATTCTCATAAACTGTGTTCATTTTCAGTTGATGGAAAGTCATATTAAAATTGTAAATTGCATGTTTATTACATCCTTTTAATCATCTGTTTTTCATTTGCTTTGAAGTCCCTATAATTTATTAAAATTAAACATGGAATTGAATGTCATTTCAGGCTTTGATATCATTAAAGAAGCTGTTGGGTGTATTGATGAGACAGATTTCTTTTGGGAGAAAATCTTTACAAATGATGATCTTCAAATGGCTGACAATATATACCAAAGTAAATTGACAGAGAAAAGGAAAACTCTTAATGAATCAAGTAAGTTCTAACCAAATGATGTTTTTAGTGGAGATCAGGGCTGTACAAATCCTATAGCCCGACGTTTGGGACAAGTTGTAAATTGCATCAGGCAAGTCGTTTATTACAAAATCTCGGTCCCGGACAAGTGGCACTTTCCGAAAATCTGGTCCCATTATTTCAACCCATTTACTCAATGGTGCTTGTAAATTCCTGTCTGGTTCCCGGTTTATTTACCTAGACATATTTCTGTTGTGTATAAGTTTGACTGTATGTTACATTCGAAAAACCATTTGCTGTGACCATAAAAATATCAATATCAGTCATTTTGAGTGGTTTCAACCATCCGAATTGCGTCAGTAATTGTGGATTAACCTGATATTCAATAGCCAATAAGGCTGTCCAATCATTAGTGACAATTGTTCCTTGGGGCTGTGTTATTCCATGAATGTTAAGGAAATTTCCAATAGATCTGTCTCATTAAAATATTCCCTTCAATGTATTTTGATCGATATTTCTACTTTCGGGATGTGATGTTGCAAACTTGTGCAAACCGGTTCAGAAAGATTTGGTAGAAAATTTTCACCATGCAGAAGTAAATAAAACAAATTCGATCCAAGTTAAAGACCACGGATACGATGACTTCTAGAAATTTGCTTGCCATTAACAAAATCTGAAATACCTTCATAATCAACATAATATTCGTAAAAATCAAAGAAAATTGTTTGGAAAGAAATCTAAAATGATTCCCCAAGAATAATAAACTTTGTTTATCAAAATCAATTTAATAGCATAACCGGCAAGGAAAATCATATGACTTAATTATTGCAATTTCAATGGATGAAATAAGAAATTGCGTGAATGTCGTTCACGATCTGACGACCCGACGTTTACATTCAACACTGATTACCGATTTCTAATTCTCAAAGAAGGGAATCATGATTATCATTGCCCAATCATCAAAATAGTAGCTATGTTGCGAGTAATAACTCAACATTTGAAACAAATTTAACGTATTGTTGTCTGTCATTGTTTATGACAATATTTTTTTATTTAATAACTACATTGAACCTGATAAATTTGACTTTTGGTTAATAAAATTGAATCTTATTTTATTTGTCTTTTTTTGTAAAACTGATATTCGTATTGTATGCCCAGTGTTTCCGTGAGGGACCTAAATCGGTGACCTTTTTATGTTGTTATCTACAATTTGAAGAGATCTATTTCATCATTTGATTATGTGGTCTCAAGTTTAAACATTTCTGTCAATAGCTTTCTAATCTTTTTGAAAATTTGGATAGAATACATACATTTAATGCAGGTATTTTGCAATAAGGTTTTTTGAATTGGTCACATTCCTTAAATCATGTACATTGTGTGCTCTTAATATTATCTTTATACAGAAGTAGAAAAATCCCCACTAAAAACAGTTAAATTACTCAAGAAACAACTATAATTCGGACTACCAGCTTCTAAATTCCACAATTCTAAAAATGTTCAGACACTGTTATCATCACTCAGTATGGAGCTTAATTTCACTAGTAACACAACTGAGTTATTTGTGGTACCAATTGTTAACATATATGCGGACAGCATGTTAAACTTTGTGTGTAGAAAAGTGGGACAAGTGAGCATGATAACAAGACAAGTGGATGGTTTTTTTTGGACAGCCCTGCAGATAACATTTTTGTCTGCTGTCCACTTTTTTGTGAACATAACATTGTAACCAACCAACCAACTGTGGAACTATGATGAAATTTCATTTTTTGCATCTTTGTGTTGAACACTAACTTAAAATGTAAATTTGGTAACAGTGATGAACAAAATAGGTTTCTAGGTTATCTTTATAATGTTTTAAAAGTGCGCTTTCATGATCATTGTGATTTCAATTATAAATTATTATTTTACTATTTATTATCTAGTATCCAGAAAGCTACCAAAAACTGGCAGAAGATACAATAACCTGCTTCATACAAACAAAAACAGTGTAAAAAGTTCCCTGAATCTCTTCCTGCATCATATACAAACAACAATATTTGAAGAAAATGATCTTCAATGTCTTGGGGTTTTGGTGAATGTGGAGAAAACCAAGAGTTATAAAGACCAGCAGAACTTGAAGTAAGTAGATTTTTGCAAGATTAATGAATGCTTTTGTTTATAATTGCAGAGAATTTGTAAGAAATTGTAGGTTTGATAAAAAAGTGAAAGTATTGTATTATCTCGTTGAGTTATTGTGATCGCCTTTTGTCTGGCGTGGGTCATCTGCCAACATCTTCTCCTCAGTAACCAGTGGGTCAATTGGGAGGAAACTTCACAGGAAGCATCCTCTCAATGACCTCACCAGAATTCGTTCAAATTTATTCTTGTTGCCATGACAACAAAATGAAAAAATCTTCAAAATTCTTCTTTTCCCAAACTGGTTGGCAGATTTTCAAATTATTTAGTAAAATGTTCCTTGGATGATCCTCTATCAGATTCCTTGAAGCCATGTAATTGTTGATTGGTTGAAAACAAAAATATGGCGGCCATGGGGGGGTGGGGGGGGGGGCTGTTTTGCCTTATATGGCTATAATGAAAACTTAAAAAATCATCCCCTCTGAAAGTGTCAGGCGGATTTAAAAATAAATTTGTAAAAATGTTCCTTGGGTGACCCTCTATCAGATTCCTTCCAGTCATGTTAATTGGTCAAAAAACATGGCCGCCAGGGGGTGGGGCTATTTTAACTTATTTTGCTATTGTGAAAACTTCTCCAAAAGTGTAAGGCCTATTTTCAAATAATTTTTTAGAAATTTTCCTTAAGTGACCTGACCCTCTATCAGATCCTTTCAAACCATCTTGATTGTTCTAAAAACATGGTCAGCAGGGGATGGGGCTAAATAAAGTGAAAATTTAAAAAATCTTCACATCCGAAAGTTTCCAGCCGATTTTCAAATTTTTTGTAGAAATATTCGTTGGATGACCCTCTATCAGATTCCCTGAAGCCATATTGGTTGATAAATAAAAACATGGCCGCCAGGGGGTGGGAGGCTAGGGGGCAAAGCTATTTTGCCTTAAATGGCTATAGTGAAAACTTAAAAAATCTTCTACTCCGAAAGTGTCAGGCCGATTTTAAAATTATTTTGTACAAATGTTCCTAGGGTGACCCTCTATCAAGCCAAGTTGATTTGTCTGAAACAATGTACAATGATGTATCGGGTGGCGTCTACTTAAGTTGTTCTTTCTCTAAAACAAAAAAAAACAATCTTTATCCGATCATCACCACTCTTGGTCATAATGTTGATGGGCATGATATCTTGGCCAAGTTCAATTACGATTCATATCATTGAAAACACTATGGAGTTTACATTATATTTTCTAGTTCTATTTCTTGTCCTTGTTCACTGCTTGATATGCCCATGGGATTTTAATCAAATTGCCATGGTTTTGACATTTTCAGAAAAGTCTTCTTCAACTTGAATTTGTTAATGTCCTGAAAGATAAAACTTTCAAATGTCAATAGGCCTTATGTAAAGTCTTACTACATTTTCTCTATAGATTAAAAGGCAGTTTATTATACCCCCCACAAACAAGTTTTGGGGGCTATATTGGAATCACCCTCTCGTCTTTCTGTCTGTTCGTCGGTCCGCCCGTCTGTCTGTCCATATGCTTGTAAGCGCAACTCCTCCTTAACAGTTGCAGTACACAACCTGAGGATGTGCATGAAGTAAGATTATCTCTGTCCGTTTCCATCTGTTAAGCGCTGGAAAGGGGTATCCTTTCGCGAGTTCACTCACAGTTCTAGTTGGATTTATTAAAAATTGTTTGTTTGTTTTTATTTCAGTTTCTATTCTGCTAACAAATGCTTTGGTGGGGAGGAGTTTCTGTCCAGTATTAAACTTCACCGTGAACAAGGCATCCCTGATGAAGTAGAACAACTCAAGTTACTTGGACAGCTTCATGGACCACTTCCCTTCAACCAACAGCTAAAGTATCTCTCTTGTATTTCCAATCTCCACAAATGGCAAAACAAGAGAGTTTCTTTTTGTCAATGGCTGCCACTCATGGATGAAAAGGGAAAGTATAAACCAGCTTCTCCAAGAAACCTTATACTGTTCTACTTTAATGAAGGATGCCTTGATCTCGTGTACAGTATCGCCTCAAAACTGAGAAATCAGATCATACAACGTCAGCAAACAACATCAACGTTTGTCAGAAATATCACAGATGAAGATGGCAGTTTATCATTACCCTCTGCACCCAAGCGTAAAAGGCGTGAACATGTCAAGCGGCTGACGGTGGATGATCTGATGGCCAACATAAGAATCTTTGATCCCCAGTTTTCAGCAGAAAATATGGCCCAACAACTATCCAAGTACCAAACATTCAAGTTTGCCATGATAGAAAATGGGAAGTTGTTCTGGCGACATAGTACAGCCAATTTGGACATATTTTCGTTGAATGATGTCAATCCAAGTACTGGTGTATTCCAGGAAGATTGTTATGTTCACCTGACCAGGTCAAAGATTGATGGAGGGCACACAGAGTTGTCATGTACTTGCAACATTTACTCCACCTTAATTCAGTTGGCCAATCTCAGAATTTCTGAAGAGGAATTGGATGGAATGGATATTTCTGCTGTTCAATGCTGTCACATGCGTCTTTTTAACGACATGATCCAAAGTAACTTGCCATCTCTTCTAAATAACACTTCAAATTCAGAAAACCTCTTGATTGAACAGCTAGAATCCTCAAAACATCAAATCAACGACTCAATTTGCCAACTACCAACACCATCAAATAGATCTTTAAAATTCTCTGTATATTCAGACCATGATGACAGCTGTAATATTGTCCACATTACTGACAATAAAATATGTTGTCAGTCCGGCTACTGTGATGCCCTCTTCTCATCTTCCAAACGATATGTGATAAACCTCCAAAAGGCTGAACGTCTCTGCCCACATCTTGTGTTAATGAAAAGTCACAGCGACCAATGGTTGGACTTGCTTCCAGAAACTGTTGAGTCAGTAGAGTTAGAAGAGAGTGAAGATGAAGAAACTGATGACCTACCACAACCACCAAAAGTGATGTTGGCAGATTTAAAGGTAAATACCTCAATGCTATCCGTTTTAAGTTTAAGTGGATTGACCTATTGCTATAAATTTTAAAAAGTAGCCTATAGGCATTTGATGTACTATATAGATCTGCAATTACATCTCCAGGTTGTGTATCTGTTTTTTTAAGAAAAATGACAAAAAAATAGAATTGGTCAAAAAATTGTTTAACCCTTTCCCTCATACGACAATTCTGCAGCAGACGACTTTGAACATATTTTGTCAAAAAGTGGAAAATCTCTATTATTGAATGGATCACCTATGACAAAAGGTGGAAAACATTGTGGCAAAAGAAAAATTGCACGTTTTGTGCAATTTCTTCTTTTGTCACTATGTTTTCAAAAAGCTGTCTGCTGCAGAGGCGTCAGAAAGCGTCTACATGAGGGAAAGGGTTAAAACTTTAGTAATGCCTATATGTAACCTGAACACCAATTGTCATAGAAAATATTTCAAAATTAACGAAAAATTTAACTCAAAACCTTGAAAATACTACCTTTTTATCTTCGGTACCTGCACAAGTTAGACTTAACCCTTTCCCTCATACAACAATTCTGCAGCAGACAACATGGAAAATCTATAAGATTGAATGGGAAACCTATGACTAAAAGTGGATAACATTGTGTCAAAAGGAGAAATTGAACGTGTTGTGCAATTTCTCCTATTGTCACTATGTTTTTATAAAGCCTTCTGTTGCAGTGGCGTCAGAAAGCGTCTTATATGAGGGAAAGGGTTAAACAACAAATAAATGCATTTAAAACATGTATGTAAAACAAAAGAACGGTAGAGAAAACAAAAAATATGTGAGTAATAAAAAGGTACCTTGTATTTTTTTTTTCATTATGCTTTTCATTCAAATGATTTTAATGACACTTGCTTTCGCACTTAAAAAATTACCAATTTTTTTTCTCAGCTTTGTTGTCAAAACCTTGTTCTCAAGACAATAGGTAATAATTAGGTACACTAAGGGGCTTAGTATAAAATTAAATAGACTGTGTGTGAAAAAGTTCTATCGGGTATAATTCTACTTTGACAGGGACACAAGTTTAACGAACAGACTGGACTGTGGGAATATCATTGTTTGAGTGGCCATATACCAATGGAAGATGGATCAGAGAGTCTCCAAACAGCATGTCAATTGAGGTCATCCTTCAACGACACTACATTTGGCAGAACATCTGATGGGTACCTCAAATCGGGCCAAGATGGCAATTTCCATGAACTGTTTCCACCCGAGGCACCACAGTCCTGCAAGTGTGGGGTAATATATATACATATATTTTAACAAGTAATTGACCACACAAATCATCATTATAAGAACTTGAAATCTTTCTAATATAAAATATAATCAGTGATTTAAGTTTTCTCACACCAGTACTCTACACAACAATCTTCCCAAGCAACAGACTGCTTTTCCACATAGACTTAGCCCATTGGTGAAACACGAATGACACATGCATTGACTTTTGTCAAACATAGAAAGTCGGCCCAGTCGTGATGTGAACTCGCAACCCCTGGATTGACAGCCCGCCGCGCTACCGACTGAGCTTCCGGGGTAAAACAATGAAAATTCAATCTGCAGTTACATATAAATGATTATCTTAAGGCAGCATATTTTACTGTTAGTTTAATAAAATGTTTGATAGTTACATTTGTATTGCCATCCCTCACAGAGAAGAATATCTAAAAGCTAAAATGGCAGGGACATGTCATTGTGCAGAACCATTACTGTTAATGTATTGGGTTTTTTTTTGTTCTTAAATTTTGAATGCCAAGGTCATGTTAAGACCAAAAATAAATTCAAAATTATACAAAATATTACTTATACTGTAGGGTTTGGTGTTCCTAGGTTCAAAGCATGTTGAGACACTTGAAGCCTAATAGTTGCGCATTTATATTCAAATCCAGCCTTTCAAAAGTTGGTATTTATGTTAATACATTTTACTTCAGGCTGGCTATTTACTACCAAATGGATGTTCTGTCCTGCTTTCACATATCACAACTGTCTATATGGCACATGGACCAGCAAAATACAAGGTAAACTGACAACAAAATTAGTTTTTTTTTTCGTTTTACAAATATATTGTCCTGTTTTCACATTTTGCTTTTGAAAAGCTTTAAATCCCATCAGCTTTGAATTCGCAACACTATGCAATTGTTCCTTCCACAAATTCTACTTTGACCAACTTGAGAACAAACCGTTTGTATTGTTGAATCTGTAGCATCTTTAAACTATAGTAAAAAATGCTAATAATTGTCATGTTTACCATTCGAAAAGAGAAACTAAACGCGTTTTAGCTCACCTGAGAGCCGATGGCTCACAAGGTGAGCTATTGTGATGACTTTGTGTCTGTCCGTCTGTCTGACTGTTAACATTTGCTTTAAAAGCATACTCCTCTGAAGCCAGTTATCAGATTCCATTTAAACTTCATGGGAATGTTCAATCGGGCAATTCTACTCCAACATTGCTAAAATGACCTTGACCCAATTAAAACTAGGTCACCAGTTGAAATTATGTTAAAAAAAAACTACGCATTGGCGTTTCTTAAAATTTTGCAGCAACCTCTAGTATTTCAAAAACTACTTATCACACATCATTGAAACTTTATACACTTGTCCAATGTCAAAAAAATAATCCATTTAACTATATGATATTATTTTACATAAATGCTCAACGAAGCCAAATTTATTATCTAATGTATGGAGAATTATTTTGGATATAATTTCAGATATGGATAAGGCAGTGTAACGACAGGCAGAGACAGTGTGATATAGGACCAGGACAGACAGAAGGCATCCATTTCTTCACCAGAGAGACGGGGGCAGGAGATGAGATTGGATGGGACTTTATTGATCATGTCCTCAACTCTTACATTACATTTGGGGCATATTGCAATATAATGAATAATAAGTATTTACGGTTAAATGACAGCTCTGCTTCCTTCATGTCTGGTAATACATTTATTGCGTGGTGGTTTTCCTGGATCAGTAAATTTAAAATAGATTTCAGATCTCCTTGTACTATCTGTAAAGACAAGCCAAAGATGCTAGCAGCTGATGGCACTAAAATCGGTATTAATGTAAACCATTCCACGGTCATACCAATTGAAAAACCAACCACTGAAACCTCAATTGATCCTTGTCATCGAAGAAATGAAAGAGCGTTCATCAGGTATTCCTTAGGAGACCGAGATTCAAACTGCAAGGCTAAAAGTAGAGATCATCTTCTTTACCTTGCCAAGAAAGCTCTTGGTCAATTAGGAATAAAAGATGAACTTCCTTTTGACGAAGAAATTAACAGGACTACTTCTTTAATTGACAATGTTGAGGAAAGTTTTCGGGGTCTTGTTGAAATATTTGTTAAGAAGCAATGCAATATTCGTGTGTACAAGAAACTGGCTATTCTCTTCAGAATTCTTTCCTCCAATCATTCTCTCTCAAGTGTTGTGCCATATCGTTTTTTGGATGAATTTCAGTCCATTTTAGCTGATATCAGGCTAGATGCAGACACGCATGTGATTAACAAAATTGCAAAATTCTCTCCAGAAATCAGAGATATATTCATAGCTGTCAAAAGTTCTGGTACCTGCTTAGATGCTGTTAATTTCTTTGAATATTTTATTGTGAGAGTACAAGAAATTTTCAATGACTGCAAGGAGCCTGATGAAATTAATCCAATACTGGACAGTTATAATCCAGCAAAATATGGTAGAGCATATTACTTTACTAAGCATGGCAAACAGTTGAGGGAGATCCCTAAATATACAATGGGTTGTAGTAGCTCTAGTAATTATGATGATGAGCCTGCAAGGGAAGAAGATAAATGTTATAAAACATTTCCCGTTACGGGCAGGAAAGGCACTACATATTTGTTTTTGTGGTTTGATCCCCAACATTATGGTCATTGTTATGGGTACCATATGATACCAGGAAGTGAAGGAAGAAAAGATCCAGCATGCTCAGCCTATGCTTTTCTGGAGGTTGCACCAGAAGAGATGTTCTTTGACTTTAGTTGTCAGCTTGAGGAATACTGCCTAAACAGGGAACCAGGTTTCTGGAAAAACACACGTTTTTTTCATGATACTTTTCATGGTTTTTCCCACAAATGCCCTGTTATATACAAATCTTCAAGGCTAAAAATTCTTCAGAAAGTGAATACTGAAATATGTGAACAAACTAATTCTTTTCTTCAACACATTAGATACTCGGCACGTGCTATGAGTATGAGTAAATTCAACCATTTTTTGCAATTTTTCATCCATGAATGGAACAACAAAAAAAAAGAAAAAATTCAGCAAGAAGTGTGAATTGGCTTTAAATTATGCTAATTAGGTCTTTAGTATTATTTTTAAATAAGTGTGTGATCTGATTGATGTTATGTTTTGTACTATGGCTTTATTCAAGCATGCCATAAATGCAAGGAAATAATACAGATTATGGCCCTAGCTATAATCTCATTTATTTTGGGGCTGACAAACCTTTGTTGGTTGGGAGATGCTTTTGAATTGGGTTTTTGGAGTTTTGGGAATCGTTTTCTTCCGGGTAAAATCATCTGCCTGTTATGATAAAGTCTAGACTACAAAGCGCTTGCAGTCACTATTGGATTTGATTAAGCGTCTAATCACCTGTTACGTAAAGTCTCGGACGCCTCAAAAATTTGAGAATATTCGGAACACTCCGCCTTTTTCCAATCAGCTTCGAGGAACCATGCTCAAAATAGATTTCGAAAAAACCCACCCTCCCATCCATTATTTAGGCTCTTGATTCTGCTCCGAGTTTTCTTATATTTTTCAGGTTCATTTGATGCGATCATCGGAGATAAACAGTCCTTGAACAAACCAATTGCCATGTAACTGGCTAACCGGTCTCAGAATTTCTGTCGGACAAAGCGGATAACCTGGATGTGACTTGGTGTGGTGTTAACCTTTGTGTTATGAGACTTTTATGGCTGTGTATTGTGATATCCAATAAACTTTACAGAACGATAACCTTGATATAAGATGATAATCCGGACATGTCAAAGTGCTTACTTTTGTTTTATGAGACCTGCAGCTGTATAATATGTTTATGCCATACACTTTACAGGATGTGTTTCTATTATTTTGTTAAAACTTTTAGCACAGCATTTCTAGATTGCCTCCATTACTGTAGGGGGCAACAACATTCTTCGCTTGTGGTATTGGGATTCTAGCGGCCAGTGAGTGGGCGGCATAGTGATCTAGCATACCTAATAGTTAGAATTCATTGTTATTTATACCTCCAACGTCGACCTCGAGGCTTGGACTCTGCATCAGTCAGGAATGGGGCCTCGTGTGTCACGGACGAGGAGCTGGGAACTGAGGGACTATTATGCATGGCATGTCAAGGATGTGGAACCTTGCAAGGCGGCTTCTCACAGGATTCCAACAATCCTAAGTTTAATTCATGGCTTTGTCTATGGCACGCATCATTGATAAATTATTGTCTATTGCACGCACCATTGATAAATTATCTATAGGGGAGAGGGATGCCCAGAACAGGCAGGGGATGTCTTGTATTAGTGTATCCCTCGCGAAACCCACTTTTAGGCCTTTTATAATTATGGAGGAAGGAATTAATTAAAGTACATACTGTTGTGGACTGGAAGGAAGGGATTAAGAAATAAAAGATTAATTTGGAAAGGAATGGATTAATAAATAAAAGCTTAATTTGGAAAGGATTGGATTAAAAATAAAAGCTTAATTTGGAAAGGATTGGATAAAAAATAAAAGCTTAATTTGGAAAGGATTGGATAAAAAATAAAAGCTTAATTTGGAAAGGATTCGATTAAAAATAAAAGCTTTATAAGAGTATGTACAGTCTGGAATAAAAGCATAATGATTGCACTTATTACATATAGTTGGTGCGTGCAACTGCATAAGTCTTAGCAATGAAAGCGGAAAAGGTCATGCTTTCATATAAAACTACTAGTCATACATATTTGGTGCGTGCAACTGCATAACAGTCTAATGATCACTGTGCCGTCCTCCATGATGGCTGAATACCACTTGCGTCCAAAATTATCTCCACAATAATAGTGTTAATAATGTGTGTTGTTATTATTTATTGTCTGGGAATAAATGTGTTGTATTTGATGATTTTACTTTTATGTTATTTTAGGCATCCTAAAATAACTGGTTTTGAGAAAATGGTGTTTGTATTATTTCTTCAGGATATATTATGTGCATACTTGATGATAATACAACTTTTTGGCAAAGAGATTTTTTAATTTTTGACAAAATATGTTCAAAGTCATCTGCTGCAGAATTGTTATATGAGGGAAAGGGTTAGTTGTGTGTTTGTGTGTGCATATATCAGACCCATGGCTCTATAAATAATCAAGGTCAAGTTTTTAGAGGTGAAGTTTAATTAGTGATTATTTATATGTCCTTACCATCTATTGTTTATATATCAAATATTAACCATAATGAGTAGGTGTGTCACACACAAAACCTATGACTATGTAAAGGTTTAAAGCCTCACTTAGGTCTTATGTCACAAATTGTTAATTTAGATATTGTCAAAGGGCATAATTTTCTTATTTGTCCTGTTTTCACTCAAGGCATGTAACTATATTAGTCATTGTTTTATTTTCATGTGAGTTGGTACAAATGTTCACCAAAATTAGAATGTGTGTGCACATCACCATTGACTTGATGTTCAAGGTCACACTTATAGGTCAAAAGACTGTATAGTGCTTTGGTAAATCATAGGCTCAACTTGTTAAAAAATCTTCTTGTCTGAAAGTAGAAGGCCCAGGTCTTTGATATCTAGTATATAGCATCATCTTATGGACCTCTTCAAAGCTTAATCAAATTATAGCCCTGGGGTCAAAATGGCCCCTCCCCAGGGGTCACTTGTTTTACATAGACTTGTACAGGGAAAAAACTTAAAAAAATATTCTTATCTTCAATTAGAAGGCCAAGGTCAACTTGTTAAAAAATAAATCTTGTCTAAAAGTGGAAGGCCAAGGTCTTTGATAGTTAGTATGTAGCATCATCTAGTGTATCTCTACCAAGATTGTTTAAATTATAGCCCTGGGGTCAAAAATGGCCCCTCCTTGGGGGTTGCTTGTTTTACATAGACTTGTATGGGTTAAAAAACTTGAACAAACTTAAAGATATTCTTATCTTTCATTAGATGGTCAAGGCCTTTGTTATTTAGTTTGTAGCATCATCTAGTGGACCTCTACCATGATTGTTCATATTATAGACCTGGGGTCAAAAATGGCCCCTCCCAAGGGGTCACTAGTTAACATAGACTCTATTAGGGAAAATGCCTAAAAAATCTTCTTGTCTAAAAGTAGAGGGCACAGGCCTTTGATATTTATTATGTAGCATTATCTAGTTGATCTCTACTAAGATTGTTCAAATTAAAGCCCTGGGGTCAAATATGGCCCCTCCCCGGGTATAATATCAAGATATAAAATCGAAAATTGGGTCAAGGTCATCCAGATCCTGGCTTGTAAACAACCAAATGTTTTTATTTTCAAATCCACCCTTGTGTCCTGATTCTTAGTAAATTTGACAGATATTTGTTATGGTTAATAACTTAGGCAAACTATAAATTTGGTACCTAATCACCTTTTCTTGTTGCAAAAGTTCAATTTCTTTTAATTTCTTTATCTTGAGTAGGGAATGGAGGGTACAACTAGTTAGTCATTGGGAAAATTCGTATATATGCTTTAGGACAAAAGGAAACAAAATCGTTAATCCTGTTAGTCCCTAAAGGACCTGAAATGTGGCGATGGGACAATAAATCCAATTTTATTCCTGAAGTAAAGAAGTTTCATCTCCACCTCTGCCCTAACTCCTACCTCTTAAAAATTCTCATTATTCCTTTGGACAATGTTTTTTTTGTTCCAAAGTGTCACTCCGAATGTGTCTTAGAACAAATGTTTTTAGTTTTGTATTGGACCAATAATAAATTCCAACCACCTTGTCAGATAACCTATTTAGGCTCATATAGGCCTCTTTGCTTATTTACTTGGCGCAATGAATACATTATAAAGTTTGTGCACAAGCTATATAATGAGTGTAGTCCGAAGATAAATTATGTATGGTTTACAGACTGTGTAATTGTATTCATTGGGTCAAGTCAAACAATTCCTACAATGTTTGTAGCTGATATATTATGTACTGATAACTTGAAGACACAGTGCTGTCAAAAATAGATAAACACAATGTTGTCAAAAAAAAGAACACAATGTTGTCAAAAAAAAGAGTCTAAAATGACAATGGCAACATATAATAAACAAATACTTTAACTAAATTCAATGTTTGTTGTTTTTCTTAAAACATGAGAATATCAAAGAATAAGCAGCAATTCTGAGATCCAGTCCGTTATCAACCAATCACTGGCCTGTATTCAGTTGCTCATATATACATGATCCCTGTATTTACGAAGACCCAATAACAGAATATATGGGCTATGGCTACACCCATTATATTCTTCATACTCGCTCTCTGATTTGCTGTTGGTTAGTTTAATTGACTGCAGAAGCAACATACACTGTGATATTCATTGGAACATTGACAGGTTTTGTGTACCCGAGTTACTTGAATCAATAGAAGAACACCGTGAATAATTCTTTGACTCCCAGACATTCACAAAACGTACGCAGCGTGTAAGCCATGATTTGCCGTCCAATAACAACGTACAGTTTTAATAAACCGCAGCGTGTAAGCCATGATGAACCGTCTATTTGCCGTCCAATATAAACGTACAGTTTTAATATACCGCAGCGTGTAAGCCACGATGAACCGTCTATTTGCCGTCCAATATATACGTACAGTTTTAATATACCGCAGCGTGTAAGCCACGATGAACCGTCTATTTGCCGTCAAATAAATACGTACACTTTTAATATACCGCAACGTGTAAGACATGATGAACCGTCTATTTGCCGTCCAATATATACGTACAGTTTTAATATACCGCAGCGTGTTAGCCATGATGAACCGTCTATTTGCCGTCCAATAAATACGTACACTTTTAATATACCGCAACGTGTAAGACATGATGAACCGTCTATTTGCCGTCCAATATATACGTACAGTTTTAATATACCGCAGCGTGTAAGCCACGATGAACCGTCTGTTTGCCGTCCAATAAATACGTACAGTTTTAATATACCGCAGCGTGTAAGACACGATGAACCGTCTATTTGCCGTCCAATAAATACGTACACTTTTAATATACCGCAGCGTGTAAGCCATGATGAACCGTCTATTTGCCGTCCAATATATACGTACAGTTTTAATATACCGCAGCGTGTAAGCCACGATGAACCGTCTATTTGCCGTCCAATATATACGTACAGTTTTAATATACCGCAGCGTGTAAGCCATGATGAACCGTCTATTTGCCGTCCAATATATACGTACAGTTTTAATATACCTAATTAATCAATTCTGTATATTTAAAATAATAAATAGTTTTGATGAATCTTTAATTAAATGAAATCAATGAATACCACATAGTATAGCGCCCTTTTCATGCTAGAGACGTCCAAAGGCGCTCTACATAGTATGTACAGCCACAAGGGCGCATGTTCATCCTCGACCAGTGATGATACAGAGTGATCTGACCAGATGGACAGACTGAATGGCAGCGTAACCTAGTGGTAGTGTCCAACTACAGGTAGGACGGTCGTAAATTCGAATCCGGGATGCGTCGAGATTAGACTTAGTATACACAAGAGCAATCGCTGAGAATGTCTCATCTAAAATGCAAGAACTTGTGTGTATAAAGTATAATTAATCAAACCAACTTAAACACACGGACGTAATTAGGTTCTTAGCTGATAGAAGAACATTTAACCGGTATGACATATTTTCTCCTGTTCATCGTCACAATTTGATATATAAGATCACAAGCCGATTGGCATCTCTAACAAAACGTGTACATGCGTTTTATATTAAAACGTCAGGTTTTCAGATATACTTAATGCTTAGGAAAAGTCAAATGTGGTGTAAAACGGTCACGTTCTTGTGTCTATGTTACCGACTCGTCTAGTTTGGGCGGTCATACATGATGATTAAGTAATGAATACATGTCATTTCGGTAGCCTTTCACCAAAGTTTCTAGTGTGGAAGTTATTGTGAGGCAATATAGGCTCTGCTCAAATATTACATTGAGCCGTAAACGAAACGCATCCTTCGTGTGTATTTAGAACAGAACTAAGACCGCAGATTTTGGTACCTCAGCGAAGGCGTCTTGAATGGATTGAGTACGACTTTTAAGTTGTATACGCATTATTAACTTGGCTTAAGGTATACTTCACGGAAAATTAGGAGAACGTGTTTTGTTGAATTATTTCGAAATTGAAAAGGTACTATAACAACTTTGCTGTCGATAAACGTCGTGCAATCAATGCGTTTTCTGATGATAAGGCATGACAAAAACATAACTACCCGGTCTGCGATGAGCCTTGGTGGCGGCGCCACTGTGGTATGCAAGTCACTTCTGTCAATCGGGCGGTCACGTGTATTGGAGTATAGCCTCTGGGAACGTTAAAGAACCATAGAAATTCGAAAGTAACTTTGTATCCTCTCCTATATCTGGAGCTTTTAGTGGCCGTATACACAATTCAATAATATTTCTGTCTCTATTAAGCCCTCATCTAATTACTAGTACATACATAAATAAAGAACTATACTGTTCAATATGTGCTCGACATGCTGCGTCCAGCGACAAGAGAAGACATATATGGATCTTGTTAAACCATTAAAAGGGGAGGGTTGGTTATTGAATGAAACTTAAATAATATAGCTTTTCTACCGGATGAATTGTAGCAATTGTAAGTTACTTTTTGTTAATTATTAGATCAAAATTGCTTAAATAATGCAGAAGTGCGTATGTGTTATTAATATATCCTGAGATAAAACATACATACAAATTAAAACTTGATTCTGGCAATTCGTGAAATTGACTTACGCCGATTTGTTTTCATGCGTAATTTGTTAATTGAACCCACCCTAGAGTAAGCATGCATCTTACAATGCTATAGGATCAAAGAAACAATTCTGATTTGAACTTCTAGTAGTATGAGCAATTGCATGTGTGTAACATTGAGTCTAGTTTAGTATCACTACAGAGTGACAGGATCAAATGGGCTGCACCGTCATTTATACATTGCGAATACGCCACTATGCTTGAATACGAGTCTTGTTTTGATGCCCGGTTAACACCCATCACTCGTGTTTAAAGAAGAAAGTATTTTTTTATTGGTGTCTGGAGCGTGCATCAGTCCTTGGAATCCATATTTGTAAAGGAAATGATAATGATGTCCATACGCTGTACAGTAAAGTCCAGGCGCGTAGCTGCCTATACGCGAGTACGCGGCTGAATCCACATGATTCTGACAACAAAAACAAAACAATCAGCCAAAGTTGCAGTATGCGTACTTGCTCATATCAAACGTTCCTTGCCGTTTCAATACTAAATTATAATAGCCCAGGATCACATTTCCCCATCCAGCAGCGGAGTGCTAGCTTGAAACAAGGCCAGCACTTCGCCGTAAGCGCGGGTAGACGGCGGGACCTGCCTTATAGCAAAAATGCGGCCCGGCTGTCATTTCCCCTATCAGCAGCGGAGTGCTAGCTTGAAACAAGGCAAATACTTCACCGTAAGCGCGAGTAGACGGCGGGACCTGCTATATAGCAAATTTGGCCAGCAATTCGCCGTAAGCGCGGGTAGACGGCGGGACCTGCCTTATAGCATATTATGCGGCCCTGGCTCACATTTCCCCGGCCAGCAGCCGAGTGCTCGCTTGAAACAAGCCAGCATTTCGCCCTAAGCGCGGGTAGACGGCGGGATCTGCCTTACAGCATATGCGGCCCCGTCTCGCAATCCGCTGACAAGGGCCTCTCTGGACCCGAGTGCTCCCCTAATACACGCGGCGGACTCTGAGAGAAACCGCCTACTAAGACTCTGTGAGAAATCCGCCTACTAATGGCCGTCGTTCCACTCTCCCGTGACTACAGGCTTGGCTTTCCAATTCCGTGACAAAAACAAAAAGTGTTCCACTCCGGTCACAAAACAATATATCTGGAGTATTATTAACATAATCGGGGTTTGTATTCGTTTGCTATTTTAGAGAAAAAAATCTGCCGAGTAAAGGGTATATTTGTTGATTTCTGATCTGAACCTAGACCTCCTTAGCAAAATTATGAATCCACATGAATAGAGGCCTAGCTACGCCCCTGAAGTCTAACTTGTACGGTTGACCTTTATAGTTTTTTGATAACCGTTCTCGGGTACTAAGAAACGAAATATATCTACTGATGTAATTCCTGTTCGCAAACCTCAAATGATGTCTGTCTATTTAAGGAAAAAAATACTTTATCTTCTTCTTATAAAGTGTACACCAAGTTATAGGCATCCTCGCACTGTTGATAATAGCTGCGGACACACGAGGGAAGGCCCATATTTAGTGTAAACAAGAGGCCCATGAGGGCCTATGCTCTACTGGCATTGATCTGGCTTGTTTCAAAAGGAACCAATATGTCATCAATATTCAAATACCATCTAAGTTTGGTGAAGATCAGATAGTAAATGGAAGCTCTATTGTGTTCACAAGCTGTATTATAGCATTTTTGACAATTTCAAGGGCCATAATCCAGCCATGCATGGGTAGATCTGGCCGTTTTTTAGAAATGAACCAAACTCTCATGGATATCCAACTACTGTATAAGTTTGATTGAGATACAATCAAAAATAAGGACTGTATCATGTTAACAAGCCCTATTATAGCAATTTTGACCATTTCAAGGGCCATAATTCAGTCATGCATGGGGCGGATCTGGCTTGTTTTCGAAAGGAATCAAGCTCTCATGGATATCTAACTACTGTATAAGTATGGTTGAGATACAATAAAAAAAAAGACTGTATCGTGTTAACAAGCTCTATTATAGCAATTTTGACCATTTCAAGGGCCATAATCCAGTCATGCATGGGCAGATCTGGATTGGTTTTCGAAAGGAACCGAGCTCTCATGGATATCTAACTACTGTATAAGTTTGGTTGAGATACAATCAAAAGTGAAGACTGTATCGTGTTAACAAGCTCTTTTATAGCAATTTAGACTATTTCAAGGGCCATAATCCAGTCATGCATGGGCGGATCTGGCTGGTTTTCGAAAGGAAGCGAGCTCTCATGAATATCTAACTACTGTATAAGTTTGGTTGAGATACAATCAAAAGTGAAGACTGTATCGTGTTAACAAGAAATTGTTTACGGACGCACGCACAACAGACAAATCGCCAAGACATAAGCCCTTCTGGCCTTTGGCCAGTAGAGCTAAAAACAGATTAAAATCATCGCTATCAACAGCTATAAGGAGGTGATTTGTGGATTGCATGTGATTAGCCAATTAACGTGCGTACTCACCTTTGTTTAAACTTTTGTTAGAGAGACATCATTTGAGATAGGCGAACTATAAGAATATCAGTATGTCTCCGACTTGTATTAAGCTGGTTCTATGGTCCCGACTGCGTTTCAAACTATTTTATACTTTCGATATACATGTATGCGTTTTGAAAGACTTTAAGTTAGAAAGTAAGGAGTTGGAATGGTCAGGTGGTAGTGCGAACGACTACACATCTGAAAATCGGAAGTTCAAATACCGGTTGCGTCGAGATTGCATTTCCTTGAATTTGATCTAGTGACCTAGTTTTTGACCAAACATGACCCAGATTCAAACATAGTCTAGATATCACTAAGACAAACGTTCTAACAAAGATTCAACAAACTATAAGAATAGCAGTATGTCTCCCGACTTGTATTGAGCTGGTTCTTGCTTGAAAATGTTTATAATATTTTTTAAATAAATTTTATTGATTAAATATATATATATTTGTTTTAAAAAAAGAATGTCTCATGGCAGTTGGGACACTCCATTTTTTCTTTCCATTCATCTTCATGAGTGTTAACAAGATTTTTGTTAAATTTGACCAGACATGACCCAATTTTGGATTTGGCCTATATATCACTAAAACAAACATTCTAACAAGGTTTCAACATGCTCAAGCCAAAAATGTGGCTTCATGAGTGTTGACAAGATTTTCCTTAAATTTGACCTAATGACCTAGTTTTTGATTGGACATGACCCAATTTCGAAGTTGACCTAGATATCACTCAGACAACATTCTGACAAAGTTTCATGGTGCTCAAGCCAAAAATATAGCTTCAAGAGCTTTGACCTCGTTACCTAGTTTTTGATAGAGGGTAAATGTTTACGATGGACGACCCATGACGGACGGACGCCGGACAAAATGTGATCCCAATAGTTCAACTTGCACTTTGTCCCCAGCTTTGACCATCAATGCAAGTCTTTTGTAGTATATATGTAGTGGTTAATTAGACAATAAGGTTTTTCATGCTAACCTTAAGTTAACCTTATGTGTGTCGGCCACACTGATGCTGGGAGTAGTACAATAGCTCTCCCCTATATGTAAATATATAGTCAAGCTAAATATTTTGTCCATATTATAACAAATTATGTTTCACTGATGCACAATTGAGTTTGTTTCCAATGAGCAATTGTCACTTCATTATAAGTTTGATATTTAATTTGTTTTACAATTATATCTTGCTTAAAACTTCAGTAGAGTTCTCTGTTTATGATCTGTAAATGTTCAATCTTTAAAGAGTGCTTCCTGTAATCTTTGTGGTTATCTTTGTGCTGTAATCTTGTATTGACCTAAAAATAAAAATAGTTTTTTTTAAAGTAAACTGAATCTTAAAATTTTACTGAAGGTGATGAATACCCACAAGACAGCATCCTGGTACTGTAAATTGTTCTGGAATATGCACAACTAGGCTTGGAATCAGTCATTTTTGAGACTTGTCAGTCAATTCCGACCAATTTTTGTTAAAAAAGAGTGTTCACAAGAAATTTCCATAATTATATACAATAATATGTATGAACAAGAGGGCCATGATAGCCCTGGATCGCTCACCTGAATATTCACAAGATTTCCCTTAAATTTGACCTAATGACCTAGTTTTTGACCAAACATGACCTTGTTTCGAACATGGCCTAGATATCACTATTAAGACAAACATTATAACATAGTTTCATCATGCTCAAGCCAAAAATGTGGCTTTCAGAGTGTAAACAAGATTTTCCTTAAATTTGACCTTGTGACATAGTTTTTGACAGGATATTACCTTATTTAGAACTTAGCCTAGATATAATGAAGAAAAACATTCTGACAAGGTTTCAAGATGCTTAAGCCAAAAATGTAGCTTCAAGAGTGTTAACAAGATTTTCCTTAAATTCGACCAAGTGACCTAGTTTTTGACTGGACATGACCAAGTTTCAAACTTGACCTAGATATCACATAGACAAACATTCTGACAAAGTTTCAACATGATAAGCCCCAAAAAAACCTTCCAGAGTGTTAACAAGATTTTCCTTAAAATTGACCTAGTGACCTAGTTTTTGACAGGACATAACCCAATAATATAATTTTGAACATGGCCTAGATATCAATAAGACAAAACATTCTGACAAAGTTTCAACATGCTCAAGCCAAAAATATAGCTTCCAGAGTGATATCAAGATTTTCCTTAAATCCTGAAATTTGACCTAGTTTTTGACCGGACATAACCCAATTTTGAACTTGTCCAAGATTTGATGGAGATGAATCTTCTGACAAACTTTCATGGTGATTGGATGCAAAATGTAGTTTGTAGGGTGTTAACGAGGGGAAATGTTGATGATGGACAACACAGGGACACCGGACAAAATGTGAACCCAATAGCTCACCTTGCACTTCAGGCAAAGGCGAGCTAAAAATCAAAGAAAAAAAAATGCGAGAAAAGGGGAAAGTATAAATAAATTTTGACTTATGGACTATCCAACTATCTATCATACATATTGATATAAACACTTGTCTGAAGTTTCGATCCAATTCCTTTGCTTAGAAAAAAGTTATTTGAAAATGTAATGGAAAATCCTTCTCATTAATATAAACTTTTAATGGTGTGAAAATCCTATTATCAATAAATAAAATGTGTTGGGGGAGGGGGGATAATTTGGTCAATATTAAGTTATGGAACTGCGCCATTTCTAAGCTATAGCAGGAGCTATTTTTGAGTTGTCGCCAGTTTTGTCCTTCAAACAATATTAATTTCAAAGAAATTAACTTATTATGGTATGTATGTATGTATGTAAGACATTGAAAAGGAAATAATGTTTGAGATAGGAAAATTCATAAGTCGAAAAAGAAAATGTGTCCATGAAACATGGATGCTCTGGTTGGTAGACAAATGAATGGACAAATGGAAGGTCACAACCTCCATGAGACATAATTGTTTTAACAATGATATATTAATGGTCATTGTGTTTGGTTTCATCATGATAGTACATCAACTTCATCCTGAGCGAAATGGATGAAGCAGGCTTGGACAAACAGACAGATGAACGGAGTAACAACTCCAATTACTGGTAGATATAATTTTTTAAACAATGGTATGTTGTGATACTTTATGTGAAGTTTTATTTAGATCTGACATCAACTTATCTAAGGACATACAGACAGACAAATGGACGGTCCCAACTCCAATAAGACATAAATTCATAACAGACAGATAAAAAGACGGACAAACAGAGGGTTGCAACCACAAATTGACACAAACTTTTTTAAAACAATGATATCTTGATTGCATTCTTAACATCTTTTTATGCTATTGAGGGCTGACAGACAATCAGTAAAAACTATCTTGACTAAACTACTTAACCTGAACAAAAAGGACAAACAGACGGTCACAACCTCAAATTGACACAAATTGTTTAACAATGATATGTTGATAGTCATTTGTGTAAAGTTTCATCTAATAGGACACAAGCTTCACTTAAAACTACCTTGACCAAACTACTTAACTCAAGAGGGATGGACAGATGGATAAACGACCTAACAGATAGGAAAACTAGCTATATATACTTTAATTTTTTACCGTACTATGATTATATTTATGAAGTTGAGTGAATATAATAGTAGTAGTTTTTTAAAACAGATATAAAGTTGAGCTAAAAGTTGTTTATTTTTAATAAGCCAAGCCAAAAATGATGAGGTAATTAAAAACTGTTTGCATCACTAACTATTTTTGTCTGTTCAAAGCAGTGTTTTCATAAAATGTCCTTATAAAGCATCATTTTACACCATTTTCTCCATTATCACTTACTGGTCTATATCCATTTATTAACAACTCCTCTCTTTGCTTTTATCTTTTTAAACTTCATCGTTCGAGCAAATGTTGTATTCATAGCTGATGGTTCCAAGAACATGGTTGCCGTAAGAAGTGCCAAAGCTTCATCACCTGAAATTATACAGATTATACATCATAGCAAGCTGCGCTGCAAACTAAATGGATGGCCTTCTCAAATGAAAGCTTTGGCCCCAATTGGACTCTCAAGTACATTAACCTGTCAATAAAAAGAAGAAAATGTGTCCATGCCCTAGTTGGCAGAGGGATTGACAGACAAACAGACAAACAGACAGATGGGACAATTGGACAGACAGACAATAGTCACATAATTTTGTATATATTCATGGTCATTTGTGTAAAGTTTCAGCATCATAGGATATCAACCGGACTTTAAACTTGCTTGATCAAAACTAAAATCTCACCAAAATGAAAGAAACAGACAGACGTAAGAACAGAGGGTCGAAACTCCAATTACACATATTTTTTTTAACAAGAGCACCGCCTGCGGGTGCCTGACTCTTGCCTGATATTAACCTGTTAACAGTTTATTTATTTCTATATAAAATATCTTCAAATTGAAAATGAATACATGTATTTATAAAGACTGCACACAACTGCTATTTTGATACAAGATAAATTTAATGTAAAATGTTACTATAAGTGTTGAGTATATTACCATTTTTTATGTAACAGTGACCTTGACCCCAGTTGCCCAAAACACAATACAATTAATGATCTTAAATAAGTACTTACTACAAACAAAAGATATTGAATATATTATTTTTTTCCTTTTTCTAGTAACCGATACCTTGACCCCCAAAACACAATCAGATTAAACATATACATAATATGTTGAAGACCATTATGTTTTTATTGTTTTGGAAAAAGTTAAAATCAAAAAACAAAAAATGAAGAAAATGTCCAATTTTCAAAATCAACCAAAATACATTAAAATTTATGTTTTTTACCCCTAAAAAACAGGCCCACTCAGCATCTTTATCATAGTTTCCATGTGAGTGACCTAAACTATAAAATTAACCAAGACCACTAATTCTCAAAATCAACCTATATGCATCAAAAGTGATGTGTTTTACCCCAAAAAAACAGGCCACACTCAGCATCTTTAGCATACAATGTGAAGAGGCTGAAGGGTATTTATTAGATGAACAAGTTTTCCAAGTTGTATAGGTTTGATAGTTTCCATGTAAGTGATCTTAACACAAATCTTAACCAACTACATGTATGTCCAACTCTCAAAATACATCAAAATTTATGCTTTTTACCAAACAAGAGGGCCATTATGGCCCTGGATCGCTAACCTGAACATTCACAAGATATTCCTTAAATTTGACCTAGTGATCTGGTTTTTGACTGAACATGACCCAGTTTCAAACATGGCCTAGATATCACTAAGACAAGATTTTCCTTAAATTTGACCTAGTGACCTAGTTTTTGACTGGACATGACCAAGTTTCAAACTAGGCCTATATATCACTTAGAAAAACATTCTTATTTTTTTTTAGAAATAGTCATTTATAGTATTTTATATCTCCCATCCCCAGACCCAAACATAGAGAAATAATAATAGTATAGTATTCTGCACTCAAAAATAGTCAATCTGCATATTGAAAATTAACCATTGAAAGAAAACGATAGCTGCTCACCAAATGGCATTATTGCTGAGTGCGAGGGTAAACAACGTCAAAGAAGTCAAGTTTGACAAAGTTTCAACATGCTCAAGCCAAAAATGGGGCTTCCAGAGTGTTAACAAGATTTTCCTTAAATTTGAACTAGTGACCTATTTTTTGACCGGACATGACCCAGTTTTGATATTCCTTAAATTTGAACTAGTGACCTAGTTTTTTAGATAAGACAAACATTCTGACAAAGTTTCAACATGTTCAATCCAAAAATATAGCTTCCAGATTGTTAACAAGATTTTCCTTAAATTTGACCTAGTGACCTAGGTTTTGACCGGACATGACCCAGTTTCGAACTTGACTTAGATTTCACTAAGAAAAACATTCTGACAAAGTTTCAACATGCTCAATTGAAAAAAATATAGCTTCCAGAGTGTTAACAAGATTTTCCTCAAATTTGACCTAGTGACCTAGTTTTTGACCAAACACGACCCAGTTTCGAACTTGTCCAAGATTTGATCGAGATGAATGTTCTGACAAACTTTCATGGTGATTGGGGATGCAAAATGTAGCCTGTAGAGTGTTAACAAGGGTAAATGTTGACGCCGGACGACTGACAGACGCTGGATAAAATGTGATTCAATAGCTCACCTTGCAATTTGTGCATTGGTGAGCTAAAAACTCAGCATCTTTAGCATACAATGTGAAGAAGGGTAATAGATAAACAAATTCTGCAAGTTTCAAAGTATTACGTTGCATAGTTTCTATGTAAGTGACCTAAACACAAAGTTTAACACTGCCGATTAAGTGACAACAATATCTTTTTTTCTTTCAAAAAATCAAACCAGCTAAAAATGGTATGTTGATGATACTTTTTGTGAAGATTCCATAAGATCTGACATCCACTTCATTAAAAAATACCTTGACCAAAATACTGAACTGGAGCATGCTGGGGAGATATACAGATGGACAAACGGGGGTCAGAAATTTTGAAACAATGATATGATGATACTTTGTGCAAGGTTTTATTAGCTACTGACACCAACTTCACTTAAAACTACCTTTACCAAAAACCTTAATCTGAGTGGGACAGACTTGTAAACAGACCAGAAATCTACATGCCCCTAATACTTTGTATGCCAGGGCATTATCATGTCATCGGTTACTTTAAGCTGTTTCTAGTCATGTCTGCTTGTCAATCAGTAGATGCTATTTTAAGAGCTACATTTGCATAATAATGATGAAGTCTGTGTATAAAAGTACACTCACACACTCATGAAAGATTTTTAATTGTCTAAATTATATTAAAATACCTTCTTTGACTTTGTGCTGAATGCATGTTAAGCAATCACAGCCTTGCAGCCATGTCAAACAATTCAAGTATCTTCTCACAAGCCCCTTTCTCTAATGTCCAAGTCCTTGTTTATTTAAAACGTCTACACTCAAATCTGAAAAATTGCATGAAAGCAAAGTAACAATTCATAAGGTATTCTAGGCATAATATAAATCGCAATTACACTGAGCTGAAAAATAAAACCCATTGTTCAAATTTTATAATGTTTGAAAAACACACCATATAAAGCAGTAATTCATTCTCTTGCCAGTCCTGAGTCCTATACTCATAAAACTGGCTTGGACTCGTTAAATTTAAAAACATTGTGTTTTTATAGAATTGGTCAATTTTATGAAATTCTCGCTCTGAAAATAAATCACTGCATAAGTTTGTATCACCCTATGTAATCAGTTATACTCAGGTGTTCTCCAGATAGCGAGATCATCTGACTTTAACCATGAATTAAACATTCGGCAGATGACCATGACTAAGTGTGTACTTCACAAAACAAGAGTTGTCGGAGGACAATATAGCTCACCTATCAGGGCCATTGTCTATCGGGGCCTACTTCAGAACAGTTATAGCATTAGGTAAAGTCACACAGTATCACCTATTGCAAGATAATACACCTTTTCAATACTTCCATGCAAATGTTAACCAAGTCCATACAGGCCTTTTAAATCTGTAAATTGGTTTATATACGGTGTATGCCAATAGTGAACATAATACCGAAGACTTACAGTATCAGTATCAGATAAAACCACACACTATTATTTATTGCAAGATATCACAAATGTTCAATACTTGCATGCAAATCTTAACCTGGCAACGCTGATACCAACGCCATATAAGGTCCCCTAATGATCCTGAATAAGTGTGTGAAGTTTCAAAGCAACAGCATACACAGTGTCTGAGAAAAGGCCTTGCACGCAAAGGTTTGACCAAAATTCTAAGTCCAAAAAGGGGCACAATTCAGTCAAAATCCATTCCAGAGTTATGGGACTTGACATACAAGGTCCCCTAATGACCCTGAATAAGTGTGTGAAGTTTGAAAGCAACAGCATACACAGTGTCTGAGAAAAGGCCTTGCACGCAAAGGTTTGACCAAATTTCTAAGTCCAAAAAGGGGCACAATTCAGTCAAAATCCATTCCAGAGTTATGGGACTTGACATACAAGGTCCCCTAATGATCCTGAATAAGTGTGTGAAGTTTCAAAGCAACAGCATACACAGTGTCTGAGAAAAGGCCTTGCACGCGAGGGTTTGACCAAGCTGGCAACGCGGACGCCAACGCCGGGGTGATAACATAAGCTCCCCTATTTCTTCGAATAGGCGAGCTAAAAAGAAATGACGCACATTTTCCGTAAACTATCAAAAACTAAAATGACCAAAGTAGTATTTGTTGCTTGTTTGAGGTTTAAGTTTTGGTATAAAAAGCTCAGGATACAACTTTCTCTCATGGTGGTTACTAGACAACTTCCTACATGTAACCGGTAATTATCAGCTCCAATTGCTTGTATACAGTGTATACAAGCGATTCAGGCTGATTATTTCCGATCACATTTACATATGTTGAATATTCTCAACATTAAAATTCAACAAGAAACCGCTAAGACAGTACAGCTGGATTGTCGCAATTTGACCTTGAAAATCAACAAAACCAAGGTCAGGGTCAAATATACCATAGAACTTAGAAATCAATAAAACTTGTAACTGGTTACCTTCATTCTAAGTTTGTACACCTTTAAATTGCTGAGATTTTGCTTCAACCAGAAATTGTTATGAAAATGATGACAGACAGATGGATTCGTCAATCTATAGATAGGAATTGCTTGAGCAATCCGGCCAAAAATGTAAGACTTCTTGTAATGTGCTACCAAGTAGTAAACAGAGAGGTTGATTTTGGTCAATCATGATTGAGACTTCAAATATCACTATAAAACTGTTCACCTTATAATACAAATTCAAAAAAAGTTCTTGAAATCATTCTGTCTTGTCAGGGAAGTTTTTTGGCCATTTTCCATTCATCAACTGCTCTTAATTTATTCTTAAACTAATTAACCCTTTCCCTCATACGACAATTCTGCAGCAGGCGGCTTTGAACATATTTTGTCAAAACATAGAAAATCTCTATAATTGAATGGATAACCTATGACAAAAAGTGGAAAACATTGTGCCAAAAGGAGAAATTGCACGCTTTGTGCAATTTCTTCTTTTGTCACTACGTTTTCAAAAGGCTGTCTGCTGCAGAGGCGTCAGAAAGCGTCTATATGAGGTAGGGTTAAGGACTTTTCTTGAACTGTTCTTGAAACATTTGCAGGAAATGACTTCAGAAATGTGTGGGAAGACAATGTTCTGTTAAGCGTACCTAGTAATAGTTGTCCTTGTCTTCACTCAGATTCAACCTTGAACCTGCTTCCATATTGATCCCTTAGTAGAACTCTGAATTAGAAATAGATAAATATTATAGCAGGTGTAACAGCCTTGTTGGTCTGAGTTTTTCCAGGGGACAGGTTCAGCTTCTGCCAAGTGATTTATGTTTTGCGGCTATGGGTATGCCAATTAAAAAACTAAACCAACTTTCTACAGAAAATATTCAACACATCCATCTGCACATGCAAAAGCTTGGATGTGACTAATATGCAATGAAAGTTATTTAGGCCATTTAGGGATAGAGGCTTCTTAATTGAGACTTCTCCTTATTTTTTTAGAGTAAGTAGTAGTTACGAAAACACAAGAAGGTTGTTCTTTAATCACTTGCAGGAATAACCCATTTGAAAGCACGTTTGACAGAGTCTGGTGGTCATGTGTTCTCTTGATGGTGAATCCATTGTGTTTTACTGTGGTGCACTTTGGCAAGGCAAAAATTTCACTCTTTGCTCATGCCCGTCAGATTGCAATGTTTACTGAGCTGACCCATGTATCAGAGCCCCATCTCTAAGCACGCCAGGAACCATACACTTTCAAGAGTGGATTCCATACCCTCTTTCTGTGGCAGCCAGATATAACCAAACCTGTAGAGTAGCTGTTTAACAAATCCTTCTTCTCTTTGTTCGACTTTGCCCAAGGTGTTCTCCAGTATCGTAAATCAAAATAAAATTTAGAAATTCCAACACCAGGAAGCTTCCTTTTCTTTAACTGTGGAGTATAGGGATGGAACATGGAGAACTTGCAAGGGCTTCTTATTAAAGTATTATATATGGATCACCCATGATTAGAACTAACGAAGCAGTACAGCCAGTAAATGTACCTGTATCACACTCAAACTGTTGTAGTGTAACCTTTTTCTTACTTGATTGATTGGGGTTTAACACTGTTTTTAACAATTTCTCAGTCATATCACAGCGGCCAGTTCACCTTCTCATGTGATTCCTGGTTTTCTCACACCAGTTCTCCACACAACAATCTTTCCAAGCACCTGGCTGCTTTTCCACATAGACTGAGTCCATTGGTGAAAGACAAATGACGCATGGCGCATTGACTTTTGTCAAACGTCGGAAAGAATGTTGGCCGAGCCGGGATTCAAAATCACGACCCCTGGATTGACAGCCGTGCCGCTACCGACTGAGCTAATGAGGCTCGGCCCCTTTTTCTTACACCACAGGGCATATAAGTCCAGCCCCCTGGTGACCATCTTTTTTGACCAATCAACATGGCTTGAAGGAATTTGATAGAGGGTCACCCTAGGAATATTTCTAGAAAATTGTTTGAAAATGGGCTAAACACTTTGCAGATGATTTTTTAAGTTTTCAAAATAGCTATACGGCAAAATAGCCCCGCAGCGGCAATATTTTTTCGACTAAAGTTTTCACTTTTGCCATATATGGTAAAAAATGCTCTCAGGTGAGTTAAAAACATGAGAAAGGCTAAATCTGAAATTTCAGGCCACAGTGTTGTTTTGCAAGTTCATCTTAGTTGACCTACTTAATGAGAGGATTGACCTGACCCCCTTGAAACAAAATTTGAGAAATCAATACCAGAATGCAACCCATGTGGGTTTTGCAGTAGATGATATGAAAATGTCATTGTCAGCTTGGCCTGCTTTTGTCTATTGAAAATTGACATTCAACGTCAGTAATCATTATTAATGCTGCTACTGCTAGTGGTGTGGTAATCTTATTTGACAAAGTGTGCTGCCCTTTACTGGATTGCTTCTAGCTCTGGATGCAGACCTGGGTATGTGGATTCCACACAATGGAAGCATACTCAAGTGTTGGTAGAAGGATCGTCCTATAAGCTTTGGTCTTGTTTCCTTATGACAGCTACAGGTTCATTCCAATGAAGGCCAGCTGGGCCTGCTCCGGGTTGAATTTTTCTTTCGCCACCACATTCGCCATATTGAAATAAAGTTCGCCACTTTTAATTTTTAAGAGCCATTTATTTTTGCCACTTATGATAAATACTTTAGCCACAATGAATCAAAAGAATCACAATCAAGTCAAGCCAACTTTGCTTTTGATAACAAGCATAGTTTCCAACAAATATTTATATGCAAGCTCATTAAGTGATCCACTCATTGTTTGTACTCGTCCACATTATTAAAAAAAAAAATCCCAATAAAAGATTTCAAAACTTACATTGTCATTTAATCATGACAGGCCTACGCCGATCGTAGAAACCTAATTCAAAAAGCGTGCCGATATATTTAATGCATCTATAATTGCCAATTATCATATGTTTGCCTTTAATGTATCAATATCGCTCAGAGTTGTTGGTCAGTCGGATTAAAATGCTAAATAAACACTTCACACTATAAAACAAGTGAGAAATACACAAACTGTCAAATGTTTAAATGGGTGTCATAAAAATGTTGTAAAGTGTCAACTGGTTCACGACATTGAACTTAATGACAGCGCATTATCTTAGATTAAGGAAAACAGTCACTTTATGCCGTAAATTGATACCCTAAACAGGTAATTTTTATGATGAAAACCTTTAGCCACTTGTGAAAAAACTTCGCCACTTTAAAATTATCTTCTCATTTGGCGAGAGTGTCGAACGACAGTGCGGGCTCTGGGCCAGGGCTATTGCTGGCTTTCTTTGAGGTAGCATTGACGTGCAGGTTCCAGGAAAGGTTATTTGCATGCATTGTACCCATGTATCTGCCTGTCTTGACTTGAATGTCTTAATTGTGCCCATGGATATAGAAGTCTATGTGAATGGAACTTCTCTGTGTAAGATGAGTGACCATCAGCTATATAGTAATACCAGATTTAATGATTTAGTGCCCTTCTCATGAGAAACTCAATCAAAGTAGCTTTTCATAGTATGAGCAGTTACAAGGGCGCAAGTTCATCCTCTACCAGTGCAGATGAGCGATCTGATCAGAGGGACAGACTGAGAGTAAAACCATCCATGAACAGACATGTCTCTTACACAGCAAAGAAGGCAAACAACAGTCTCACCTTCTTGAGGAAAAACCTGACAAGCTAACCTCAGGAGATCAAGGCACAGTGCTACAAGATACTCCTGGAGTATGCAAGCTCCACATGGGACCCTCACACAACTGGAGGCAGTTCACAACTCGATGCGATAAGTTACTTTAATGGTGTCAGAAGTAAACTGGAATGCGCCTGAAGGTGATGTGGTGATGTGGGAGTTGCTATGGTTGATGCCTGGCTCCCGAAGGTTGGGAGGGGGAGGAGTGAATTGTCTGTATGTGGTGGCAGGACATGATTGCCCGGTTAGCTCAGTTGGTTAGAGCGCAAAGCTAGTTTTATGGGGGTTGTGGGTTCGAGCCCCTCATCCGGCGGACATTTTCCCCTTTTAATTTACTTTACAGCTATTTTTATCTGCCGTTCACTGTATTTTGGCGTGCCTCACACCTTGTACATACAATACTGTACGACAATGTCTCAAATAGGGATATCTGTACAATAACGAAAGAAGAACAAGGTTTCTGTGAAGTGTGATTCCTACCCCACCCACCCATGTCTTTTCATGAGATTTTATTTCTTCTCAAGTGTGACTGCTTGGCGCAACTTGTTGATTTTATTTCTTTAACTTATATTAAACTGATTAATTGCAGTATAACTTACCGATTTTTCCTTTAACTGTTTCAAACGCATCAAAAATTCGTCCACAAATTCTTCCAAAAACTGACGAAAGACGATGCTATATATTGCCGGTCTCTCTTACAGCCGAATGATAGCGAATAATACCGAAGATATGAAATAATACCGAAAAATGCGAAAAATTACCGAATTATACATTAATTTGCAAGAATTTTTCATAAGCGTTTTCCATTTAGTGTTATATATATATGAAACCTTTTATTGACATATTGTCGTATCAAAATGTCGGTTTAATATATTTTGGAGTGACTCCATTGATACGGTATTTTGATTGCGTTCCGTTGTTATATGCAGCTGGGCAAAGACCTAATCTTTGAGCTGGGCTACTAAAAGGCTTACTTTGAAACCATATCAGAAATAGATATACAAACTCCAAATCATCAGCAATACTTTGTTAACATATTAGGAAAACGTGAAAATACTATATTAAAACTAGGACTACTGATACGCCATCATGCAGTAGTCCCAGATTAAAATGAAAGTTCGACAAAAATTGTGTCACAAGGAGAATTTGCTCATTATGAGCATCTGCATCTGGGAAGGGGTTAAAGAAATAATAGTTGGGCTTTGATATAAAGAATAACCACATTTTCCAAGCATTTGATAACACATGCATTATAATTAAACAAATGGAAACAATCCATACGTTCTCAAGAGAGGTCACTCCAAAATAAACGAAACAGACATAATTATGCCCAAAACAGGATTTTTATATCACATTCATATATAGTACTAGGCGTTAAAAGAAACGTTACATGTTGGAAATATTTTAATTTTATTCAAAATAGTTCCTTCGGACTAATTTCATTCAAAGTATATTTCATTTGCAAATCATTCCGAAATCGGATTCCAGAATTTCATTTTCATCAGTTCAATAACATCTACGCAACGATGCAGTGACGGGGTCCGTCACAAAAACACACTATTTTCAGTATCTGGTATAACGGGCGCCTGGCGCGAAGACCAACAGAACGTAAACGTCTCCTAACGGTGGATACTGATATCCTCCTACGTGTTGGAATCGCTCTCAACGTCTGAGTCGCCGGCAAGAACCGATTTTGCAGCTGCACGCGACGTAAACGTCGGTCCTCACGCTGTGTGGTTACACGTGGTCTACCTGTACGAGGACGATCAGCGACACTAGCATTCGCCCTGTAGCGTTGCCGCAGTCTATTGATGGTGATACGGGCGACGCCAAATAACCCTGCGACACGTTTTTGCGTCAACCCACTCTCCAGCATCCCCACAGCACGTGAACGTTGATCATTACGAAGCCGTGGCATTCTGGTTTCTTTTTAAAGTTCCGTTTTTCGATGTTTTTTCAAGAATTGGCACACACGTACACAGCTTAAACGACTTTATCCGATTCAAAATCACACAGATAACCGAAAACGTCAAAAAACATGTTTTGCACGAAATTCAGCCTGGCGACCTTAATAATAGGTGCACGAGATTTTCCTTTAGCAGACAAACAAAAGGTGCCCGGCCATATAGATAAATTACCGTATTTTACTAACGTAAATGATCAGAAACACAATTTTTTTTTTTAAATAATGTAACGTTTCTTTTGACACCTAGTATATATTTCACCATAATGCACACACGAGTATGAATATTATTACTGTATTATACTGTAGTTCTTTCGGATTATTCGGTATTTTTAGTATCATTCGGTATTTTTCGGTTATTCTACTTTAATTGGAAAATAAAAATTGTTGTTGTTGTTGTTGTTATTCGACTTGAAGACCCCCCTATATTGCCTCTGACCAATCACCGTAGCCCTTACAATTTATCTCTCTTGCGATTGGTTCCTACAATTTGGCATGTGAGCGCCCTCATATTAGGGAAACAACAATGATGAAATACGTCCTTAAGTATTTAAGTATTACTTAGCGCTAATAGGAATTGCACAATCCACTTTCCATATAGAAATAATCTGACGCAGACGATTTGAAAATACATCTGGTGAATTTGAAATTTTGAAATAACGGAAATTCCTCCAAAGATCCCAACAATTTAAGAACAGAGAATAAAACAATTTGTCCTTTACCTTCAATATCTATTTTAGATGCGTCAAAAATGAGTCTTCATGTGGGAAAGGGTGAACAAACGGTACGGGAAATGACTAGTTTGGTGTTTGATAACAACTTATTTCATTCTAAGACGTTTTAACATATGAGCCGTCCTGCGAGAAAACCAACAGTATGGACTTTGCGTAATGTATCGATCCAGATCATCCTGCGCAGTCCGTGCAGGCTAATCCGGGCCGAAACATTCCGTCTCAGGGGGATAGAAGTATAGAGTAATTATTCCTGAAACAGAAAATCCACAGGAGGTGAAAAGAGTCTGTCCGGGTTAGCCTGCGCGGCATGCTTAGGCTGATCCGGTTCGATACTTTAGAGTCTACAATGTTGGTTTTTACGTAATCCGTTCTTCTAGTCTTCTAAATTGACCGTCACAGTTTAAAGCAATTATTCACAAATAATGGGACTAATTCTGGACGACCACTGACCAAAAAGATATTGCTACAAAACTATTTGATTATTATACTTATTTTAGCAGATCTACAGCAGACGACTTTGAAGAGATCTAGTCAAAAGTTGAAAACTATGACAACTCTACATAAAAATTGAAATAATAATAATTGAATAAAGTTGAAGACAATGTGGGAAACGGATTAAGTGTTCACTTTGAGCAGTTTCCCCGTTTGTCAAATTGTCTTGAAAAGCCGTCTGCTTTAGAGGCGCCAGAAAGTGTCTGTATGTAGGAAAGTGGTAAAAGAGATGATTTCGTATTGATGAATGAAGGAATAAAGAAATGACTTAACGCATGAATGAATAAAGGAATTAACGCATTAGTTACGCTAAAATTCGAATGTTTGACGTCGTGAAAAAAAGATTACAAAGAAAGACGTATACCGATCAAATTATTTTAGTTTGGAAGGACGGAAGAAACGAATTTGTTATATTTTATATTCATTTATTCATTAATGTATAAATTCATGTATTCATTCATGCGTTAAATTATTCCATCATTCCTTCATTCATCAATACGAAATCAGCTAAGCAATTAAGACAGACATCAAAAATGATATAAAAACGTCATCATATTTTTACAAAATGCGATACGTATCTTTTCTACGTAAACTAATTATTGGAAATAATTTATCTAGGAAAAGCGTTTGACTGAACAAAACAAAGAACAAACATTACTTTGTTTGAAATGATGATAGCCCATTAAATAAAAATCGCGTTGTCGTCGTTAATACAGACAAAATTTATTGAACTCATGTAAATGTAATGTATTTTACGTCATTGAGCCATATTCTTCACGTGTATATACTTGTAAATGGCCAATGGTACTTATGTGCCGACTTGCCTGAACAAAATTGAAAAATTGTCAATTAAAAAATAACATAAAACCTTCAATATACTTTTGTGAATTAGGACATTTATCTGTTTTCACATACACTAGTTAATGTTGAGATATTTACAAAATGTGTTTTTCTGAAACAAACAAATAACAAACATGAAATGGTTTGATGACGGTACTCATATAACATCACATTACTTTTGGAAAAAAAAAGAAGAATTGTGATACAGTGAACTCCTGATATCTCGAAGTCGAAAGGGACACACCAATTACTTCGAGTGAGTTCGATCCTTCTATTTATGCTTAAAATAGTGAACTTCCGATAACTCGAAGTCGAAAGGGACCATTGAATTACTTCGATTTATCGACGTGTTCGAGTGATCCCCAGATTATGCATAATCATTTATTAATATATTTACTGCTTCGTATTTCATTTATGCTTAAATTAATTTTTATCATGAACAACCATTCAGTGATAAAAAAAAAGACATATTAAGAAAACGACATAGCAGGAGCTCTGTTTGCTCGTCTGAGCAGTCAAGGTCCAATTTCACCAACATTACTTAGCGTCAGGGAATAATTCAATACTTACAAGCATATTTCGTCATTTTTGTTTTCCTAATAAAAATGCCAAAATATGATTTAATTTCTTAACAAGAATTGTGAGCCTACAAGGTTACGATTTATATCCAGAGGCGTAGCTCCCTTTAGGCAGACTGATCCGGCCGACACATTCCGTATTAGGGGGATATATGTATAGAGTAGTGATTCCCGAAACAGAAAATCCACAGTAGGCGAAAAGTGTCTATCCGGGTAGGACTGTGTGGCATGCTTAGGCTGATCCGTGTCGATACTTTACGCAGAGGTTTTCTCACGAGACGGCCTTCACATTGATTATTGCAAAGCTACGCCCCTGCTTTAAACTTACGTCATTTCCTTCAGAACCTTCCACTATGCATGATTTTATAAAATAACAGGGAAACAAACATGATGAAATTTGCCTTTAACTTAAGTATGTAAGTATTACTTAGTGCTAAGTAAGGTTAGAGGAGATTGGACCAAGACACAGGTGCTTCGCTGTTTCAAAACACAGATCCGTTGAAACGTTATATTCCGGTTTTCACATGCAAAATCGTCCTAAGTCGTTTATATTAACAAACATCAGAGACATTTTAACGTTTTATGTCATGTCTGTATATGTTTTAGTGTTAATCTTTGTTTATGTGTAATATAGATCCTCGCACAGTGCATTTTTGGCCGACGGCCTGAATACTCAAACTAATTATGTTTATGTTCATTTCACGTGTATGTTCTATTTATTTTTTTCATTTTTATCTTGTTTAATGAATGCCGGTACAGGTCGCCCCTTGTTCGATCCTTTACGACTAGATAGCGGCCCGGAGGCGGTGCCAAGGAACAATCTTACAGATTCACTTTTAGACATAAACAAATCGGATACTGACGTCGATCAAAATAATGACTCCAAACCCGGAGAGTGTACAATGTGTAATGACCCACTGGGACCCGAGGACAGTAATAAACCGTTACATAATAAACTGATAAATGGAACTTGTCAATTGGAAATGAAGTCCTTGTGGGACGAGTTCGACGAATTGGGTACGGAAATGATAGTCACAAAAGCTGGACGGTAAGTTTATAAAATGAGCCGCCCCGCGAGAAAACCGACGTTATGATCTCTGCGTAATGTATCGACCAAGATCAGCCTGCGCAGTCCGCGCAGGCTAATCTGGGCCGTCACATTCCGTCTCAGGTGTATAAAGGTATAGAGTAATTATTCCTGAAACAGAAAATCCAAAGGAGGCGAACATTGTCTGTCCGGTTTAGCCTGCGCGGCATGCTTAGGCTAATCCGGGTCGATGCTTTACGCAGAGTCAACAATGTTGCTTTTCTAGCGGGACGGCTCAAGTCATAATCACGATTCAATTTTGTTCTAACCTCACGTGGTTTTACTCTTCCAGTTATATCACAGCGTTTCCTGGATAAGTTACACGTTTTACTTGTCCAGTTGTATCACGGCGTTTCCTGTATAGGTTATAAGATTTACTTGTTCATTTATATCACGGCGTTTCCTGGATAAGTAACAAGTTTTACTTGTCCAGATATCAAACGGCGTTTCCTGGATAAGTTACACGTTTTACTTGTCCATTTATATCACGGCGTTTCCTGGATAAGTTACAAGTTTTACTTGTCCAGATATAACACGGAGTTTCCTGGATAAGTTACACGTTTTACTTGTCCAGTTATATCACGACGTTTCCTGGATAAGTTACAAGTTTTACTTGTTCAGTTGTATCACGGCGTTTCCTGTATAGGTTATAAGATTTACTTGTCCATTTATATCACGGCGTTTCCTGGATAAGTTACAAGTTTTACTTGTCCAGATATAACACGGCGTTTCCTGGATAAGTTACACGTTTTACTTGTCCAGTTATATCACGACGTTTCCTGGATAAGTTACAAGATTTACTTGTCCAGTTATAACATGGCGTTTCCTGGATACGTTACACGATTTACATGTCCAGTTATATCACGGCGTTTCCTGGATAAGTTACAATATTTACTTGTCCAGTTATATCACGACGTTTCCTAGATAAGTTACAAAATTTACATGTCCAGTTATATCACGGCGTTTCCTGGATAAGTTACAATATTTACTTGTCCAGTTATATTACTGCGTTTCCTGGATAAGTTACAAGATTTACTTGTGCAGTTATAACACGGCGTTTCCTGGATAAGTTACACGTTTTACTT
>JASEVX010000381.1:0-152500 GCA_031761405.1 Serripes groenlandicus
CTCTATCTCTCTCTCTCTCATCTCTCTCTCTTCTCTCTTCTTTCCTCTTTCTCTTCTCTTCACTCTCTGTCTCTCTCTATTATTCACCCTTCTTTTTTTCTCTCTCTCTCTCTCTCCTCTCCTGTCTCTCTTCTCATGTGATTCACTTCCTTTCTATCTCACTCACTTCACTCTCATCTCTCTCTCGGTCCTCTCTCTCTCATGTTTCCCTTCTTTCTCTCTCTCGCTCTCTCATCTCGACTTCTCGCTCTCGCTTTCTCTCTCGTCTCTCGTTCTCGCTCTCTCTCTCTCGTCTCTCTTCTCTCTCTGCTCTCCTCTCGTAATTCTGACGCTTTCTGTCTCTTTACCTCTCTCTATATATTTTATTCGCTCTCCACCCACCTCTTCTCTCTCGTCTGTCTTTCTCTGATGTCCTCTCTCTGTCTCTCTTTTCTCACTGCTCTCTGTCTCTCTCTTGTCTCGTCTCTCTCATCTCGTCTCTCAGTCTGCTCTCTCTGCTCTCTCTTCTCTCTCTCTTCTCGTCTCTCTCACTCTCTTCTCTCTCTCTCTTCCTTTCTCTCTCTCTTCTCTCTCTCTCTCTCTGTCTCTCTCTCTCTGATTTATATTCATCCCTTCTTTCTCTCTCTATCTCTCGTCTCTCTCTCTCGTCCTCTCAGTCTCCTCTCTCTCTCTGTCTTTCTGTCTGTATGTCTGTCTCTCTCTCTCTCTCTGTCTCTCCTCTCTCTCTCTCTCTCTCTCCTCTCTCTCTCCCTCTCTTCTTTTTTCTCTTCTCTCTCTCTTTCTCCTCTCTCTTTTTCTCTCTCTCCCTCTCTCTGTTGTGGCGCTCTTGTCTCTTACTCTCTCTCTTTCTCTCTTATGTATCTTCTTCTCTGCCTTCCCCTCTCTGTCTCTCTCTCGCACTGTCGATGTCTCTGTTATCTGGTCTATGCTATATCGATGTCTCTGTCTCTGTCTCTGTCGATGTCTGTCTTGTCTCTTCTCTGTGTCGTCCTCTCTCTCTTTTGTCTCTCTCTGTCTCTCCATCTTTGTGCCTCTGCTCTTATGTCTGTATGTGTCTGTGTGTGTTGTGTGTTCCGAGTCGAATTATACAAAAGGGAGTGTTACCCCGAATAAACACTTAAACACATTGTACGAGTTTTCGCTCTAAGGACTATATGTGTTTTCAATGGAGGCTATATTGTCAGACGTTATCAAAAATATTCCCTAACAGTGTCACGACCCGTTGACTCCGATTATAAGTCAGATTGAATAAAGTTGAAAATATTGTGGTATTCTGGACGTAAATATGCTCGTTAATCAGCAATGTCTCCATTTCGACAGAATGTTTTTTGTGGCGATTGTGGTAACAATAGCCACTGTACTATGACACAAGAAAACAATAATTTATAGGGAGATTTCGGCAGTAAGTCAGAAATGCTTTATAGAAAACATTTACCGCGAATAATTCCCATCATTTCTGCAGGGACATGGTTAACAATAATAATGTCAGCGCTAATTTGGTAAAAGATTGAATACTAAGATTTTAGAACTATCGAACTAAGATGTAATTGAGTTAAAAAATGTAAACATTAGCATTCTTCGTCTCTGGAGACAGAGAATATTATTCGGCGCGAGACATACGCCATTGAGGGAGTGACGTAGTAAGCAGGTAACCCGTTAGGTTAACCCGACGTTTGGTTGGCAAAACAGCCTCCGTTGTAAAAAGAGCTTGAATGGAATTTTGATATAAACGAAAGGTTATTCAGAATCATTACATTATTCTTAGATTCTATGTTGAATATAGCACAAATACATTTATTTAACACTTTTCCGAGAGTAAAATTCCTACTATATAAAGTTATATTCTTGCTAGCTAGTTGGAGATATATCGAAATTTTGATTGCAATCGGAAGTAATATAGAGTTGCAGAGATGTTTTCTTAAAAAAGTTTATATAATTGAAAATAACTGAAAGTAATAGTTTGTGACAATAAGAAGCAGCTTTCACTTGATATTGCTTCTTGAAAGGTATGGACAATAGATGCCTCGGCCCATACATTTGAGGAGAAGAGCAGGCATCAACTGCTTGTGCGAATTCTCATACATTTAAACCCTCTAACAAAAGTAATAAAATCGGCTAGCGTCTGTATGTGGGGAGGTTATCAATGAGAAGATACACCTTAACACGTATGTTCCTTTCTTACTTTGGCAAACCTGTGTGTTAAAGACCATCGCCATGGAAGAGAACAATCAGTTGGTCTGGCTGGCAGACGCATCAAAACTCACAGGGAATGTTCATCCATTAGCAAAGGTGTGTTAAAGATGACCAAGTTGGACCTGTTACGTTCACCAGCACCTTTCACATGCAGCTCCTTGAGAGTCAACAAGATTTTTCTTCAATTTTGCATAGTGACTTAGTTCTTGATAGTTTTTATTTTGTGGTTCTACACCAATTTCAACATTATTCTTGCATCCTGGGTAAACAATTTAGGTTTTGAAATGTGAATTTTCCAAGGGCATCATGCCGGCCGTGACTGGGGATCAAACCCAAAACATGCAGTTTGAAATCTACGAAAATAACCACTCGGCCACGACGGATATCTGTTACGGAAGAGACATAATCTATTTTGAACAAAGCCCTGATGTCATCAGTTGAGACAAATATTCTGACATAGGGTCTCAACATGCTTAATTCGAAAATGTGGTCACTAAAGTGTACACAATATTTCATTTTAATACGGCCTAGCGACCTGCTGATGAACATGTCATAACCCCCCAAAAATAGCTAAAACCAAGACAAACATTCCAATAAAGTTCCATCGTTCTTGAGCTAAAATGTAGGTCTATTGATTTTCTTAAGTTTGGTATGGCCTTATTTTGAACACACCAAGACCCATTTAAAACGTAACTTAAATATCGCCAAGACAAACCTTCTGGCATACTAACATTATTCTACTGTCAAATGATATAGCTTTACTCAAATTTACTCACACCAAAGTGCACTTTTATTGAAAACCGCAAGGCCTACACCGAGATACCGCTTGTTACCTTTGCAGGAGTTTCTATACGATCGCCAATACAGTGCTTTCGGCGCTTTGATTAAAAGTCGACTGCTGCAGACGTGTCGGTAAAAGTCTGTACGTGGAAAGGGGTTAAACTAATATTGGCGTACAATATATGGGTGGAATCACTTCTAGTACTGTATGCATTTAAGTATATATAACATACAGGCTCACCTGGCTCACCTGGGTCTTCACTGTTTGCAGACACAACAAGATCCTAAATAACCCGGAAAGTTGATTAAATAAAACTAAGAGACCTATTTGTCTCATTTCAATGTACTTGCCACCTTCAACACTCTGAAGTCACTGTCACTGTCATTTGAGGTGCGTAAAATGCATCGAAAATTAAAAGAGAATAGAACTAAACTGTGGAAGTATGTAGTCATGTGTGTCCTAAACGACTAAAGGGACTCAATAGCTGATGGCAGTTTCTTCAAACTATGAACACAGGTGCCAGTCTCGTTTATGAATCTAAAAATATCATTTGACTATATATATATATAGTCGAATGCTGTTTTTAGATTTTAATCCAGATTGGCACCTGTGGCTTTGAATGGCTCGAAGAAAGAATAACCACTAGCAGTACTCGGAGCAAGAATAGGGTATTTGGAAATACCTTGAGTGTGTGTTCCTTGAGAACATATGCGGGGGACCGGCTTTGTGCGTTTGACAAAAGTTTATCGCTTATGTTCAGCATCGCAAGTTTGTTGTCACTCATGTGGTCCTCTAGGCTCCTCCATCCATTGCATGGTCCTCCACGATTTCTCCAACGCTGCAGTTGTTCCTGTATCGGTTTGTCGCAAACGTTGATTGAATATGAATTAGAAAATTAATTTTCCTTGACTAAAATGTAATTACCGAAAAGGTGCCCTTTTCGCTGCTCAGATGTCACGTGTAACTCGAGTTTAGCTATGGACACCTGACGACTATGAAATAATGTATGCAAAACTATAAAATTCTCTATAACTGAAACAATAATTATTGAATGGAGATGAACATATTGTGGCAAAATTTGGTAATTGCTCATTTTACTACAATATTAACAAAAATCGTCTGCTGCAGATGTTTAGATATGTAGCGTAGTATATATTAAAGGGGATGAACTCCAGATGAAGAGCAAAAATTTGAAATGTTGAAACTACTACAAATGTTGCTAATAGTGACAACAAAGTAAGTAAAATAAAGTTCAAAACTATTTTGGCACTAATTGTTGTAAAACAGTCAATTGAAAGTCATGAAGATGTATAAAAGTTGGCTAACTGGGTATGTCTACCCAGTAAAAGTGCAGCAGATACGATCAATATTTAGATGTTTCTTGAACTCGAAAATTAAATTATTACTTTTATTTTATCCCAGAATTATGATTCTAATATTTCAAGACTTTTGAACCGTTTTAAAACTTTGACTATACTATCTTTAATCTAGAGTTCAGCACCTTTAAGATCACTCTTGGTATCCGCATAGTTAGATCCGATAATGTACTGTTCACTCTTTAGTTTAAGAAACTTTTAAAAGGAAGTCACGTTATGATAAGACCTCGGATTAGATCGCATGGATGCAGATCTGCATATAGTTGACATACACATAGTCTAGAGTTGGTTTTCCGAGAAAATAGACTAAAGTAACAACGATAATATTGTAACGGGAATGGGGTATAGGAATAAATACCACTTCTACGGCCTTGTTGACCTTTCAATAAAGTTAAGCAACGTTCATCGCTGTTAGTACCTGGATGGGTGGCCCGCGATGGTGTAACGCCGGTGTACGTTACAAATGAATTGTGGCAGCGGTGGGATTTTTTTGGGTTGATATCACCATCATCCCCGGACCCCGGTTGTTCCCAGTGATGTTACATAGACTCCGCTCTGGTATATTGCTTGTGTTCGGTTGTGTGACTTCGGGTCGAAGTCAAGAGAAAGAGGGAGACATGTAACGTGAACGGGGTATAGGAATAGAAGCCGGCTTTTATAGCGACGTTGGTAACTTTTCATAAAGTTAAGCAACGTTCATCGCGGTTAGTGCCTGGAAGGGTTACCCGCGATGGCGTAACGCCGGTACACGTTACAATATAAGATAAGTTTCATATATTTTATTTAGTGAAATGTCTATCAATAGGACAGTTATTGTGTTGTATCGAACGATTAAATATGTGCACCATGACACTATTTTGTAAAAATTCTTCACGAACTAGCAAATCTGTACGATAATCTATACTATCTGTCTATGTTTATCAGATGTTATGACGTCACAGCTCGGTTCGCCTTGTCGAGATTACTTGGACAGATAAGCTTGAAATGGTCAACTTTGATCATACATATCTTCCGTCTTAATTTGATTACTTGAATTTGGACTGGATAGTCTTCCTTGTTGAAATCTAGCCTCTTTATAAATGAACTTTCTTTTATTTTTTATTTTTATTTTCACGTCTGCTTTAATATTTTATACGATATTTATTGTTGACTGATCGCGGGTCATTATCCTGGCTGAAAATTGACATAATATTCGCCCAACTCTGTCAGAGCCGTCGAGTTTTCCTGAAACAGGTTGGCCGAGCGTGTCACGAATTTGTCCACATGTCTTCTTGCGGTGAACCATGCGTATCTGAAATGTAAGGGACTTACATTTATATACAGTTAACCCATAGGATAACTCGAAGTCGAAAGGGATCCAAAAATTACTTCGAGTTCTTGTCATGTTAGAGTGATTGCTTGATAAATAAATGTATGTACTATCAGCTTCGTAATTCATTGAGGAGTGACGTAGTAAGCAGGTACCCGTTAGGTAACCCGACGTTTGGTTGGCAAAACAGCCTCCGTTGTAAAAAGAGCTTGAATGGAATTTTGATATAAGGAAAGGTTATTCAGAAATCATTACATTATTCTTAGATTCTATGTTGAATATAGCACAAATACATTTATTTAACACTTTTCGAAGTAAAATCCTACTATAAAGTTATATTTTGTAAGCTAGTTGGAGATATATCGAAAATATTTTGATTCAATCGGAAGTAATATAGAGTTGCAGAGATGTTTTCTTAAAAAAGTTTATATAATTGAAAATAACTGAAAGTAATAGTTTGTGACAATAAGAAGCAGCTTTCACTTGATATTGCTTCTTGAAAGAGTATGACAATAGATGCTCGGCCCATACATTTGAGAAGAAGAAGCAGGCATCAACTGCTTGTGCCGGAATTCTCATACATTTAAACCCTCTAACAAAAGTAATAAATCGGCTAGCGTCTGTATGTGGGGAAGGTTTATCAATGAGAAGATACACTTAACACGTATGTTCCTTTCTTACTTTGGCAAACCTGTGTTTAAAGACCATCCATGGGAAGAGAACAATCAGTTGGTCTGCTGCAGACGCATCAAAACTCACAGGGAATGTTCATCCATTAGCAAAGGTGTGTTAAAGATGACCAAGTTGGACCTGTTACGTTCACCAGCACCTTTCACATGCAGCTCCTTGAGAGTCAACAAGATTTTTCTTCAATTTTGCATAGTGACTTAGTTCTTGATAGTTTTTATTTTGTGGTTCTACACCAATTTCAACATTATTCTTGCATCCTGGGTAAACAATTTAGGTTTTGAAATGTGAATTTTCCAAGGGCATCATGCCGGCCGTGACTGGGGATCAAACCCAAAACATGCAGTTTGAAATCTACGAAAATAACCACTCGGCCACGACGGATATCTGTTACGGAAGAGACATAATCTATTTTGAACAAAGCCCTGATGTCATCAGTTGAGACAAATATTCTGACATAGGGTCTCAACATGCTTAATTCGAAAATGTGGTCACTAAAGTGTACACAATATTTCATTTTAATACGGCCTAGCGACCTGCTGATGAACATGTCATAACCCCCCAAAAATAGCTAAAACCAAGACAAACATTCCAATAAAGTTCCATCGTTCTTGAGCTAAAATGTAGGTCTATTGATTTTCTTAAGTTTGGTATGGCCTTATTTTGAACACACCAAGACCCATTTAAAACGTAACTTAAATATCGCCAAGACAAACATTCTGGCAAACTAACATTATTCTACTGTCAAATGATATAGCTTTACTCAAATTTACTCACACCAAAGTGCACTTTTATTGAAAACCGCAAGGCCTACACCGAGATACCGCTTGTTACCTTTGCAGGAGTTTCTATACGATCGCCAATACAGTGCTTTCGGCGCTTTGATTAAAAGTCGACTGCTGCAGACGTGTCGGTAAAAGTCTGTACGTGGAAAGGGGTTAAACTAATATTGGCGTACAATATATGGGTGGAATCACTTCTAGTACTGTATGCATTTAAGTATATATAACATACAGGCTCACCTGGCTCACCTGGGTCTTCACTGTTTGCAGACACAACAAGATCCTAAATAACCCGGAAAGTTGATTAAATAAAACTAAGAGACCTATTTGTCTCATTTCAATGTACTTGCCACCTTCAACACTCTGAAGTCACTGTCACTGTCATTTGAGGTGCGTAAAATGCATCGAAAATTAAAAGAGAATAGAACTAAACTGTGGAAGTATGTAGTCATGTGTGTCCTAAACGACTAAAGGGACTCAATAGCTGATGGCAGTTTCTTCAAACTATGAACACAGGTGCCAGTCTCGTTTATGAATCTAAAAATATCATTTGACTATATATATATATAGTCGAATGCTATTTTTAGATTTTAATCCAGATTGGCACCTGTGGCTTTGAATGGTTCGAAGAAAGAATAACCACTAGCAGTACTCGGAGCAAGAATAGGGTATTTGGAAATACCTTGAGTGTGTGTTCCTTGAGAACATATGCGGGGGACCGGCTTTGTGCGTTTGTCAAAAGTTTATCGCTTATGTTCAGCATCGCAAGTTTGTTGTCACTCATGTGGTCCTCTAGGCTCCTCCATCCATTGCATGGTCCTCCACGATTTCTCCAACGCTGCAGTTGTTCCTGTATCGGTTTGTCGCAAACGTTGATTGAATATGAATTAGAAAATTAATTTTCCTTGACTAAAATGTAATTACCGAAAAGGTGCCCTTTTCGCTGCTCAGATGTCACGTGTAACTCGAGTTTAGCTATGGACACCTGACGACTATGAAATAATGTATGCAAAACTATAAAATTCTCTATAACTGAAACAATAATTATTGAATGGAGATGAACATATTGTGGCAAAATTTGGTAATTGCTCATTTTACTACAATATTAACAAAAATCGTCTGCTGCAGATGTTTAGATATGTAGCGTAGTATATATTAAAGGGGATGAACTCCAGATGAAGAGCAAAAATTTGAAATGTTGAAACTACTACAAATGTTGCTAATAGTGACAACAAAGTAAGTAAAATAAAGTTCAAAACTATTTTGGCACTAATTGTTGTAAAACAGTCAATTGAAAGTCATGAAGATGTATAAAAGTTGGCTAACTGGGTATGTCTACCCAGTAAAAGTGCAGCAGATACGATCAATATTTAGATGTTTCTTGAACTCGAAAATTAAATTATTACTTTTATTTTATCCCAGAATTATGATTCTAATATTTCAAGACTTTTGAACCGTTTTAAAACTTTGACTATACTATCTTTAATCTAGAGTTCAGCACCTTTAAGATCACTCTTGGTATCCGCATAGTTAGATCCGATAATGTACTGTTCACTCTTTAGTTTAAGAAACTTTTAAAAGGAAGTCACGTTATGATAAGACCTCGGATTAGATCGCATGGATGCAGATCTGCATATAGTTGACATACACATAGTCTAGAGTTGGTTTTCCGAGAAAATAGACTAAAGTAACAACGATAATATTGTAACGGGAATGGGGTATAGGAATAAATACCACTTCTACGGCCTTGTTGACCTTTCAATAAAGTTAAGCAACGTTTATCGCGGTTAGTACCTGGATGGGTGGCCCGCGATGGTGTAACGCCGGTGTACGTTACAAATGAATTGTGGCAGCGGTGGGATTTTTTTATGTTGATATCACCATCATCCCCGGACCCCGGTTGTTCCCAGTGATGTTACATAGACTCCGCTCTGGTATATTGCTTGTGTTCGGTTGTGTGACTTCGGGTCGAAGTCAAGAGAAAGAGGGAGACATGTAACGTGAACGGGGTATAGGAATAGAAGCCGGCTTTTATAGCGACGTTGGTAACTTTTCATAAAGTTAAGCAACGTTCATCGCGGTTAGTGCCTGGAAGGGTTACCCGCGATGGCGTAACGCCGGTACACGTTACAATATAAGATAAGTTTCATATATTTTATTTAGTGAAATGTCTATCAATAGGACAGTTATTGTGTTGTATCGAAGGATTAAATATGTGCACCATGACACTATTTTGTAAAAATTCTTCACGAACTAGCAAATCTGTACGATAATCTATACTATCTGTCTATGTTTATCAGATGTTATGACGTCACAGCTCGGTTCGCCTTGTCGAGGTTACTTGGACAGATAAGCTTGAAATGGTCAACTTTGATCATACATATCTTCCGTTTTAATTTGATTACTTGAATTTGGACTGGATAGTCTTCCTTTTTGAAATCTAGCCTCTTTATAAATGAACTTTCTTTTATTTTTTATTTTTATTTTCACGTCTGCTTTAATATTTTATACGATATTTATTGTTGACTGATCGCGGGTCATTATCCTGGCTGAAAATTGACATAATATTCGCCCAACTCTGTCAGAGCCGTCGAGTTTTCCTGAAACAGGTTGGCCGAGCGTGTCACGAATTTGTCCACATGTCTTCTTGCGGTGAACCATGCGTATCTGAAATGTAAGGGACTTACATTTATATACAGTTAACCCATAGGATAACTCGAAGTCGAAAGGGATCCAAAAATTACTTCGAGTTCTTGTCATGTTAGAGTGATTGCTTGATAAATAAATGTATGTACTATCAGCTTCGCAATTCATTTATACGTAAATGTGTATTATGAAAAGCAATCCAATGATCAAATCTTATCAAGAAAACAGCACAGCACCAGTTCTGATTGCTCGCCTGAGTCGTATGTGTCCTAATGTTATTTAAGCAGCAAATTGTCCCTCTTTGCGAAATAATATCAAGAGCACGTTAATTCAAATAAGAAATGGTCCGTCTTCGCGGAATACAATATTAAGAGCAGGGTTATTCAAATAACAACTGATCCCTCTATGCGAAATAAAATATTAAGAGCAGGATAATTCCAATAACAACTCATCCCTCTTTGCGAAATAAAATATTAAGAGCAGAGTAATTCCAATAACAACTGATCCCTCTTTGCGAAATAAGATATTCAGAGCAGGTTACTTCAAATAACAACTCATCCCTCTTTGCGAAATAAGATATTAAGAGCAAAGTAATTCAAATAACAACTCATCCCTCTTTGCGAAATAAGATATTAAGAGCAGGGTAATTCAAATAACAACTCATCCCTCTTTGCGAAATAAGATATTCAGAGCAGGTTACTTCCAATAACAACTCATCCCTCTTTGCGAAATAAGATATTAAGAGCAGGTTAATTCAAATAACAACTCATCCCTCTTTGCGAAATAAGATATTAAGAGCAGGGTAATTCAAATAACAACTCATCCCTCTTTGCGAAATAAGATATTAAGAGCAGGGTAATTCCAATAACAACTGATCCCTCTTTGCGAAATAAGATATTAAGAGCAGGGTAATTCTAATAACAACTGATCCCTCTCTGCGAAATAAGATATTAAGAGCAGGGTAATTCAAATAACAACTCATCCCTCTTTGCGAAATAAGATATTAAGAGCAGGTTAATTCAAATAACAACTCATCCCTCTTTGCGAAATAAGATATTAAGAGCAGGGTAATTCAAATAACAAGTGCTCCCTATTTGCGAAATAAAATATTCAGAGCAAGATAATTCAAATGACAACTGATCCCTCTTTGCGAGAGAAAATTAATTAAAGGCAGCTTCATTCAAATAGCAATTGCTCCCTTTTTGCGAGAGAAAATGTTAATCAAGGACAACGTCATTCAAATAATAATTGCTCCCATTTGCGAGATAAAATGTTAATTAAGGACAACGTCATTCAAATAATAACTGCTTCCTTTTTGCGAGATAAAATGTTAATAAAGGACAACGCCATTCAAATAATACCTGCTCCCTTTTTATATTAAGAACAGCGTCATGCGAATCTACAAAAGGGAAAATCGTATTGGACTCTTGCTTGACGCAGTTCTGGAAGTTAGTTTTCAGTGGTGTAATGGTATAGCATTCACTTCGAGTTAGTTCACATACGCGTATATTTGCTGGCTTTCTTTCACGCATACTCCAAACTACAGTCTTTTCTAGCAGCTGGCTGCTTTTCAACATAGACTGTCAACCTATTAGTGAATATTGGTCAAGCTGGGGTTCGAACTCACAATCCGAAGTTCTAGGAGTCAGTTTTCGTGTAAACGTGGCTCATATCACAAGTATACGAGAACTCATCGTTATAGGATGAAATCGACCTGTCAGATATGACCTCACGAGAAAATACAGTTTTCAGATAAACAGGGGTTTGATGACGGCATTTTAAATATCTTTGCATTAAATAATTTAAAAGCAATACCAAAGACATTACGTCGCAACACTTTTTGAATCTGTGATAAGAAAATGTACGCGTTGGCTTTTGTGAACAGCTTGACCAATATTCTGACACAAGCTTGTTAGAATATTCTTTCAACTTGAGTGGATTCTGACAAGACTAAGCAGGTGGACAAGATGGTCCGAACCTACACACTTCAGAAATGCCAACTAATACCTTTTCTCATGGACTGGCTCTTTTAATCTGTCGAATTTAAGAGGAATGATTTATATATATATATCGGTGGTATCAGCGCAAAACGGATACAAATATATGTCATTTAAGTAGCAGTTACAACTGTTTCGCGCTGAGCCATTGATAATGAATTAGAAATATTAAAGCTTGGCAGTTGAAAATCTATGTTTACCTGTATACAAAGTCCGCTGCTTCAAGCCTCGGAAGGACGTCCTTCATGTAGTTCAGCTGTTTCATGGGGTCAAACGTGTACGAGCATGCAAACTCCGTCAACCATATACGTTTGCCGTAACGTAGGTATAAACTTTCCAAAAAGACCATCGTGGAAGCAGCGTTACAGTTGTAAAAATGGGTCGCCAGAAAGTCCACCCGGCAGTCGTTACAGTGCTGAAAGAACTCGTCGAACCATTCTAAATCGTTACCAAGGCAACTGTCACCACCGCATTTTGCTGCACATGGGCTAACCAATTGTTTACCCCCGGATTGCGTCTCAATGTCTCTCCATAATGTGGCAGCTTCCGCGGCTGGGATATTCGACTGTTTCTTGTGGTTCGGTTCATTGAATCCCAATAAAGCATCGGCGCTTACGGCTAACTGGAGGTCTTGTCCAGATTTGCGTCCCCATGTCATAGGTATGTAGCGGTTTAAAACACGATATACTCCATCACAGGTGAACCTGGTTTTATAGGAGTCGATGTCGTTCCTCCAGTCGTACCTTTACCGATTGAAAAAAACAAATGACATTGTGAGGACAGTAGACTGGAAATTAATTGTATTCTGTAATAATTTCACATTTCAAAAAGCTTATTTTCTATCAGCCTTTCTTTTAATGTATTTATTCCGATGCGATTTTTGTGGCGATTGGTTTGACAATCGCCACAATGCTAACAGAAACAACAACAACGAAAAATATTTATATAGTCGGTTTTGAACAATCGGTTGATATTTGTTTTCCTTACTGCAAACTAATTTACTCACATCCGTTATAGTTCCATCATTGATGCAGAGACGTGATAAATAATATTTATGTCAGTGCTACTTTGGTACCGGATTGTTACTAATATTTGAGTTTTATCGAGACATATTATCTACATAGAGTTAAAATATGTAAATATTATCTAGGTCATGATTGGGCAGATAATAAGTATCATTGCGCGTTCTATCTGCCTTGCAAATAACTCGAATCTGGAAATTCCAAAAGGTTCTATAAATAGCGCGCGACTGGTTATCTCAATATTATAAACGCTTTATTTTGAAGTTGTTTTAAATATACGAAAGCGTCTAGATGATAAGACTGGTTTACAAAGGTTTAAAGGACACACGATGTCAGTATGTACACACGTTATGTATACACGTCTGCACGTTTTAGAGTAAATTAGCAATCAATGCTGAAAGTGTAGCCTAATTTAGTTTGGAGATCGAGTATTATAATATATGCCTATATTTTTATAAATTGAACAGTTTGGCAAATAGTGAAATTGTGCTTTTTGACCATGTTTGTGTTTGTTTTTGCACTCACATTTTTCGAAGCAGTTTAACAACCTCAGATACATATAAATATACTGTGTTTATATGTCTCTGACAACCCTCAATCATGCAATGTAAAGGGACTAAATTGAACAGACCTGTTTAATATTGGACATCATTGAAACAAACACCAAACTAATGGATACTGTTTTCTCTCCTTCCTTGATAATTTAGTCATTTCTAAAGTGTACAAAATATTTTTTTCTTTATGGCCCAGCGACCTGGTGATGAACATGTGATTACCCGCACCAGAGTCATCGCAAGCCCTACACCGATATACTGCTTGTTACTTTGCAGGATTATCCATACGATCGCCACTACGGTGCCATTGGCGCTTTGATTTAAATTGGTATGTTCGAACATGATACAGAAAGTGCTTCTGTATATATAACTCAATAAGATGAGATTAAAATGACGTCGGACAGGCGACATCTTTGTATATAGTATCTACATGGTCTTCGCCAATTTCAATATTTCAATATAAAACACAATAACTGTCATAGCACGTGTTGGTTTAATAACCATATGAGCCGTTTCGCGATAAAACCAACAGTGTGGTCTCTGCGTACAGTATCGGACCGGATTAGGCTAAGCATGCCGCGCAGGTTAACCCGGACAGACATTTTACGCCTCCTGTTGATTTTCTGTATCAGGAATCATTACTCTTTACATCTATCCATCTGAGACGGAATGCATCGGCCCGGATTAGCATACGCGTTCTCGTGGAATGGCTCATATTATGTATATCAACAACTCTATCAGCTAATAACATATCAAGCATGAAGTTAATATCATATATTTAAAAAAAGGATTTGCTCACTTTCGATTGTATCTTATTTTTTTAATAACTTAGGCGGTTTTCTTCAGGTTTTTTTAAAGCGCTTCCGCAGGGATGGATAGGGCATGTAAAAAGTAATACTCCTGCCTCGGTTTGCATCCTCAATTTATAATCAGTTTGCAGAATATATTTACAGGTTCTGATGATTTATAAAGACTAAGGACCTCCAAAGAATGCATTCTTACATAACGCAAAACGATCACCCGCTACATTGAAATCCCTCTATCCAACGAGGACTGTACAAGTATGATCAACCGCTTCGCTGGGGTAATGGTACGGTATCCGCATCAGATGCGGGAGGTCATGGGTTTGATCCCCGTCCGTGTAATAAGAAAGGCTTTAAACAGAGTAGTTATGGCTTTCCCTCCTTGGCGCTCATGATTGTGGGGTGAGCTAATGGCAGGACCTGTTGTACTGGTAACTTAGCAGGAAACGTAGTGATATAACTGAACAATTGGTGAAAGCAGCGTAAAACACTCAAGTGTCAGACTCGATTAAGACTTCGCAGATTTTTATGATTGTGGGCCGAGCTAATGTCAGGATAAATAGAAAAGTATACTGGTAACCTAAGCAGGAAACGTAGTGATATAACTGAACAAGTGTTGAATACGGCGTAAAACACTAAATTGTCAGACTCAATTTTGACATCGACCGTTGTTCATGAATATAATGGTAAGTAAATCGGCTTCCAATTAAGTGATGCAATTAAAAGTAATCCCTTATTGATATGGGACAATATCCGATACCGCCTGCACGAACTAGTTCATTTGGAATTATCTTTGATAGGAAATACGTCACACATTTATTATATTACAACATAGGAATTGGTGCATTATTATTCTTGATGTATATACCTTAGAATAGCCGAGTGGAGCAAGTTCAATTCACTTCGCTGTGCTTGTATTATATATGATGACATCACATAAAATGTCGTCTCAATTAAGCCGTTATGTTTTATTCTCCCTCGCAGAGTTGTCGTTCCTTACACTCGCTTGTAATAACCAGGGACGCTATAGTGTCTCTGTTATAACCAAATAGGTAGAGAATGTTTATTTTTATGAGCAGGTGCTTGTTTTTCTGTCCAATAAAATCGCTCGATACAATCAACGCTCGGTACTATACAGTCGGAACCATGGGTGCCACCAACGCTGCTCTCCCCTGTGGATACGAGTTTGTAGGCGACAACATGATCGGCTGATGAGACGACCTATTACAAGCTGTCATCAGTTGTAGCATTTGCCACTGCAACGAAGTTTAGGTATTGTTTTAGTGAGATTGTAGTATGTACAATGTAGGTAGTATCATTGATTAAATAATTACCACCAAGGTATGTCAGCCATTAACTGGAAATCCTCACACTCCAGATGTTCCCACCACAACGATATACCTTTCTTCTGTGACGTCTTAGTACTGTCGCATGGTGAACTCACTGTTGAAAGAATGATAGAGTTAAATAGAGTATAAGTATGTACTTCGTTACCTTTCTTTCAATCATTCCACGGCACTTACTCGATAATGCACAAATTATTTGATATATTTCATGGAAAACGGATTTCAGTCCTTGGCCCTAAGAATTCTGCGGTTAGCATTACGTCTGATTCGGTTGGTAAACCGGTGGTACAGTATAGGTAACTTACCCAGAAAACGCTGTGATATAACTGACATACTTTTAAAAACGGCGTAAAACACCGTACAAACAAACAAATAGTTGATGAATACGAGTATTGTACCTTTCGAACCATTAAGAATTTACCACCTTTGATTTTGTTTATAAAATTTGAGATTATTAAATAGATCATTAATCTCTGTCAAGCGTAAAAGGGTCTAGTAGCATTTATGACAATGGTAATGGCAAACCTTTATTCAAAAATACTAAGACCACCGGTCCATAATTTATACAATGATATAAATACATCTTTTATATTCGGAATAATGGCCCTGATATATATAATACTCCTTCAACAACATGTAGACGTGGTGTGCTGATTTCCGTTTGGGGTAACTAATAAGTGTATTGCCAGTTTTTAAAAAGATACATCTAGAACTAAATGGTACACACATAGTGATGAATGTTGAGACTGTAGGGGTACGGAGGGTCGCGGGTTCGATCCCCGACCGGGTTATACCAAATACTTTAAACATGGCAGCTTGGCGCTCGGGGTTGTGGGTTTAGCATTTCGGGTTACTTACTCAAATACGGTTTGATCGAAATTGATATTACTTTCAAGCATCCACGGGTAGGTTAACCTGCGAGCAGGTTCCAATTTGAACCATTTTAAGGAATGATTGTTCTCTAAATCATAATGCAGGAGATCAAGTTCAAGCGCTCCATTGAATACTTAAAATCAGCATGTAACCCTTGTTCACATGTAGACGCATGTTGACTCATCTTCAGTAGATGACTTTTATAAACACTGTGGCAGAAGGAGAAATTGTTCATTTTTAGCAATTTCTTCTTATCAATTAAGTAGTTCTCAATAATACAATCAGGCGTGCAATGTCGACTAACTCTTGAGTATTTCACGATAATACAATAAGGCGTGAAATGTCGACTAACTCATAGCAAAATGGGAAGAGTATCCTGTGTACTTATCAATAATACAATAAGGCGTGCAATGTCGACTAACTCATAGCAACATGGGAAGAGCACCGTGAGTATTTCTCGATAATACAGTAAGGCGTGCAATGTCGACTAACTCATAACAAAATGGGAAGAGCACCGCTTTATATTTCTCGATAATACAATAAGGCGTGCAATGTCGACTAACTCATCGCAAAATGGGAAGAGTATCCTGTGTACTTCTCAATAATACAATCAGGCGTGCAATGTCAACTAACTCAAAGATAAATGGGAAGAGTATCAAGAATACTTATCAATAATACAACCAGGCGTGCAATGTCGACTAACTCATTGCAAAATACTTCTCAATAATACAATAAGGCGTGCAATGCCGACTTACTCATAGCAAAATGGGAAGAGTATCCTGTGTACTTATCAATAATACAATCAGGCGTGCAATGTCAACTATCTCAAAGATAAATGGGAAGAGTATCAAGAAGACTTATCAATAATACAATCAGGCGTGCAATGTCGACTAACCCATAGCAAAATGGGAAGAACACCGTGACTATTTCTCGATAATACAATAAGGCGTTCAATGTCGACTAACTCATAGCAAAATGGGAAGAGTATCCTGTGTACTTATCAATAATACAATCAGGCGTGCAATGTCAACTAACTCAAAGATACATGGGAAGAGTATCAAGAATACTTATCAATAATACAATCAGGCGTGCAATGTCGACTAACGCATAGCAAAATGGGAAGAGCACCGTGACTATTTCTCGATAATACAATAAGGCGTGCAATGTCGACTAACTCATAGCAAAATGGGAAGAGTATCCTGTGTACTTATCAATAATACAATAAGGCGTGCAATGTCAACTAACTCAAAGATAAACGGGAAGAGTATCGAGAATACTTATCAATAATACAATCAGGCGTGCAATGTCGACTAACTCATAGCAAAATACTTCTCAATAATACAATAAGGCGTGCAATGTCGACTAACTCATAGCAACATGAGAAGAGCACCATGAGTATTTCTCAATAATACAATCAGGCGTGCAATGTCGACTAACTCATAACAAAATGGGAAGAGCACCGTGAGTATTTCTCAATAATACAATAAGGCGTGCAATGTCGACTAACTCATCGCAAAATGGGAAGAGCATCATGCGTACTTCTCGATAATACAATAAGGCGTGCAATGTCGACTAACTCATAGCAAAATGGGAAGAGCACCGTGAGTATTTCACGATAATACAATCAGGCGTGCAATGTCGACTAACTCATAGCAAAATGGGAAGAGCACCGTGAGTATTTCACGATAATACAATCAGGCGTGCAATGTCGACTAACTCATAGCAAAATGGGAAGAGCACCGTGAGTATTTCACGATAATACAATCAGGCGTGCAATGTCGACTAACTCATTGCAAAATGGGAAGAGCATCCTGTGTACTTCTCAATTACACCATCAGACGTGCAATGTCGAATAACTCATCGCACAATGGGAAGAGTATCATGTGTACTTATCAATAATACAACCAGGCGTCCAATGTCAACTAACTCAAAGATAAATGGAAAGAGTATCAAGAATACCATTTTTTTCGGATTTGGCAGCTAACACCGAACAACGCAATTTAGGGTGAGACTGTGCGAGAAAAATAGTTCATCATGGATTCAACAAAACTGCATTTAAAAGGTTAAATTATCCCAAAAAAAGATAATTATAATATTGTTGGAACATCAGTGAAAAACTTAAGCGGCGTCAGTACTCCAATATAAGTTTAACAAATGCTTTAGAAATTAAAGCGCCGAGAGGTCAAATATGAGAGCTTATTAACATTCGCGAAGTGGAACGGATCGCGTGAAAAATGCAGTGGCGTATTCACCTGGGGCCCTGTAGGGTCCGTGCGACTAAAAATGGTAATGTGTATACTTGTGAGCTCTTGCACTCAGGTGAACGATATAGGGCCAACATGGTTCTCCTGCTTTCCGTTTGCCAATTTCATAATATCTACTATTTTTGATATAATCTGTTAACTTCTTAACAATAAATACATAAATATAAGCTGCAGTTCTTATTTTCTTTCACATGTTTCCGTCTTTTCCAACCTTCCTGCAGCCCCCAGGCCGTCAGCACTTCTGTTCCAAGATATTTAAATGATGAAACAACCTCTAATTGTGTATCATTTAAGTATAAATAATAAGTTGTACCTTTGACCACGCTCAAATACCATTACCTTTGTTTTATTTATAGTAATTGTTAGTCCCCAAGTATGACAATAATGCTGCATATCAGTATGCATCGACTTTAATGTTTCGGAAAAACGAGCAAATAATACCGCGTTGTCTGCGAATAAGAGCAACTATATTTTTTGAATTTGTCTATTTTACTGTACTGTACATAGCCTTAAAAGCCATACAAATTGAGTACTGACTTGTTGACCTAGCAATTTTTGCCAATAATTCGATCGAAGCACTTTTCAAAAATAATTGAATACAGAGTACAGCTTTTGCTTATAATTTAACGTTTTAGCAATACTAGAGAGTAATAAGAAAATACGGTCAGTGGTCGGTTTACTCTTTTGAAATCCAAATTGATTCATTGCTATATCTTCATTCTCATGTGTCCATTTTTTGGTAAGCCGATTCATTAAAACTTGTGATTATTTTTTGGCTAAGACATTTATCATAAGTTATATTGGATTCGATCGAATTGCAAACTTGCGTATTCATGTTTTTTTTTTTTAACAGAATCGTTTTCCTCTAGTAGATTGGATCATTGTTTATGTATAGATATCGAAGATGGACGATCCTGTTAACCCTTTCCCTCATATAGACGCTTTCTGTTGCCTCTGCAGCAGAAAACCTTTTGAAAACATAGTGACAATAGAAGAAATTGCTCAGAACGAGCAATTTCTCCTTTTGCAACAAAGTTTTCCACTTTTAGTCGTAGGCCATCCATTCAATTATAGAGATTTTCTATTTTTTTGACAAAATATGTTCAAAGTCGTCTGCTGCAGAATTGTCGTATGAGGGAAAGGGTTAAGACTGTGCCGATGCCCAGACTGATACGGATTTTCGCTTATCAACAAGTCCGTTCCCGATATGAGCCGTCCCGCGAGAAAACCGGAACCGGAACCGGAACGACTCAAATCATGTTGTCGTATGACGTGACTTAATACCAGGAATTTCACTCTCAAAGTTTTTTTTTAGTTTTTCAAGAAATGTTTATAATATACTAACCTGACACATGTATGCAGAACACGCAGACAAATATAACTACTTTCAAAAACGCCATCTTGGATGATTTGTCTCGGAACCCGGTAACAAACGATAGATCCAGCTGCAGCTTTCATTATCAAGCCTGTTTAAATAAGTGGACAAATAACTGTACGTCATACATTACAATGGCGGATCTGCGGTATGTCAACAGATGTTTATAATAAAATTGAATTCGACTTCATTTACGAAAAACGGGATTTTTTGTTTTATACAGTCCAACCTGTTTGAAGAGACCATCGAAGGGGACGGCTGAAAATGGTCTCCAAGGACAGGTTGTCTCTTATTGAAGTACATGTACAAATGTGTTATTACATTAGTTGAGTCCGATGTATATAATACATAGTACTGACACTATTATTTGAACTTTTAAATCAAAAGATTTTTTTTTTTTTTTTTTTTTAAATACGGGTTATCATTTGTAGATCATATAATATAAGTTATGTATATACATGTAACTGTATAAGTATTGAATAAAGCTGATTACACTATGCCAAAATGGGAATTAATAAAACGACAAACTGTCCATTCTAGGAAGCGTGATTCCCCGAGTTTTGTATCCATTTGAAATCAGCACTCGGCGATACTTCTTCAAAGATACAACGGTTACAGTGATCGCATCCGGAGACGAATGCACACTATAAAGTTCAATATTTTAAAATGACATACATGACCCGAACATGTCGTTACCTCGAAGTAATTCTGGGTCCCGTTCTATTTATAAGTGGTCTCGTGATAGCTCGATGACAAAAGGGACCCAAAGGCTCCCGCGAGTTATCGGTGAGTTCGAGTTATCGACGAGTTCGAGTTATCGACGAGTTCGAGTTATCAACGAGTTTGAGTTATCGACGAGTTCGAGTTATCAACGAGTTCGAGTTGTCGGCGAGTTCGAGTTATCAACGAGTTTGAGTTATCAACGAGTTCGAGTTGTCGGCGAGTTCGAGATATCGACGAGTTCGAGATATCGACGAGTTCGAGATATCGACGAGTTCGAGATATCGACGAGTTCGAGTTATCGACGATTCGTGTCATATCATGGTTCGAATTAAACAGATTCTTTTCATATAACGATTCGAGTCAAAATTGGCCATTCCTTAAAATTGATTGAGTTAAACAGATTACTTCCACATAATTATTCAGGTTAAACAGATGTGTTCAATATAATAGTTCGAACTAAAAAACTATTTGTTTCATATCATGTTTCGAGTTTAACACATTCGTTTCACATAACGTTTTGAGTTTAACATATTCGTTTCATATAATGGTTCGAGTTTTAAAAAATATTCGTTTTATACAATTGTACGAGTTTATCCGATTCTTTTCATATAATGCTCCGAGATATTTATAGTTCGTTCCATATAATGGTCCGAGATAGAAATAGTTTTGTTCATATAATAGTTCGAAATAAACGATGCAGTGGTCATGTCAAACGAAAATCGACTTTCAGGAACTTGTAACCTGCGAACACGATACCAGTCTGATCCTTCTAGCAGTTTGATCAGGACCTTCTCTGATGCCCATCTAAGCATAACGTCATTGCACAAACCTCCGAGGAGCGGGGGTCGCGGGTTCGATCCCCGGATAGTTCATACCAAAGACTTTAACACTGGTGTAAATAGTTTTCTCTTCTTGGCGCACAACATTGCGACTGACTAGCTGGTATCAGGATAAATGCACCGGTAGTACTCGTAACTTACCCAGGAAACGCCGTGATATAATTTGGAAAATGTTGAAAGTGGCGTACACAAAGCTTTCATTTACAAACTCGAGTAACAGTGAAACAATTGAATATATATATAGCTTGGAAATTCTCAAGGTATTCTGTTTCAGACTCACAACTTATATCCGCGTTTGCAAGCATGATTAACAAAGCAGATGTCTATATATTAAAAAAAAAAAAAAGGTAATTTATCAAGAATTGACTTTTTTTTATCACTTTCCCTGACAAATAATAATGTTAATAAAAAATAAAAATCGTAATAATATCAAATACATGAACTCTCTTATAGTATACATCAAAATAATCAGCCTAATAGAACCGAATTTGCACGCGTCTGAAGCCATACATTTTGGAAATGTTTGCATCGAAATGAGAGATTGCTTCTTTTCATATAACGTTTGATATTCTTCTTGAAAAATAAAGATTTAACAATGCAGTTAGTTGTCAGCTCTTTTCCGTAGACATTTTCAAGTCAGGGGGGAATAAAGTAACATACCAGGTAACGGACAGATCAATCTCATTTAAATCAGACCATCATACTTCACTGGACTATATGTGATCTGACACCGCATACGGAACCGAATTTCACGCGACTGAAGCCATACATTTGTGAAAACCTTGCGTAGATATACATGCAGTGGCCGCAGAGGATCTGCGGTGGCCTCAGGGTCACCCTAGGGCGTGTATCCTATCTTGTACAGGCCGGATGGGTCGCCGTTGGATAATTGTGGCGTGTGGTTACAACTTTTTTTCATTTCTAGGTTCGCCGTAGCCATGCCGTAGAGCGGTTTCACGGCAACCATACGTCGAGCGTAGGATGGCCTTGCGTTTGCCATGCGGCTGCCCTAGGGTCTTATGAATTACAATTGACTTTTGCGTTCCACCAACAAATTGCGGCGGCCGCAGGAATTCCATGGATGCCCTATGACAGCCCTACGGTGCCCGTACGGTGGTCTTGCGGTATGTGGCACACCCTTCGGGCAACGCAATGCCCACTCACGGGTCACGTACACTCGCCGCACGCCATCCCATGCATCCGTACGACCCCCGTGGCAGTCTGCGCTGTGCGTGGAGCAGGTATATATACCAGTTATATACCTTGCGGCTATCTTGCGGCTACCTTGCGTCTGCCTTGGTATTTGTCAAAAACCTGAGGCAGCCGCAGGTTTTCTGTCTCCACAAATTCAAAATACGCCGTGCGGCTACCCTGACATATGTAACTGCTACAGTGTGTGACCGTGGGAATGCTGCGGCGGTCCTATAATTGCTATCATTTCTCACTTTAAAAGGGTAACTGCTGATTAGACATCAAAAGTTTTAATACATCTTTCCAAATTGAATGCATTTGAAAGAAACGAAAGTATGTTTCCCCTTCCTACTTACCGACGCAATTTGATTCGAATACAGACGACTTTTGAAATCATTGTTACTAAATGAGAATTGCTCATAACAAGCAATTTCTCATTCTGCTACATTGTTTTCAAAACGTTTATAGAGATTATCCAAAAAAAATCCCAGATGATTTTTAACTCGTCTGCTTCATTTTTGTTGTATGAGGGAAAGGATTATTTATGTTTTTTAACTTATTGATATTTTTTAACCATAATTAAGACGTTTTCTGCGAAAACCATTTCGTCATTTTTCTGATTGATTTTTGTTGTTGCAAAGAAAAGATTGTAATGTAAAATAAATATGAATTAATTATCAAATATTTGTTAATGTTTTGTCATTTACACATCCTTTTAAACTATTAACCCTTTACCTCATACAACAAATCTGCAGCAGACGACTTTAATAATAATAATAATAATAATACTTTATTTATAGATGGTGACTCATTTAGCCATTGGCTATTTTACAATGAGGCCATCTTAATAGCTATCATAAAGAAAAATACAATGATGAAACAATTAATTCCCCCCCCCCCCCCCCCCTCCAATAACATCAAAACATCAAAAATGAAAACGTCAATTGTGATACAGATGCGTCAAAAGTAAACAAAAGTAAATAATGTATCAACCTTGTATGTGATACATGAAATTAAAGTGTTTGCTGAAAAACAAGTTACCCACATGTACTGTAACTAACTTTTTAGAAGTAATGCATATTACAAAGGATCTATCTTAATGCATTTGATAAAACAAAATGATGTTGAATTGCTTTTTTTGTTAACTTGTGAGTACTATAATAAAGAAAGAAAGACTCGTGATTTACAGAAGATGACGTTTTGAAACAATGTGCTTTAAAATTGCACACTTAAATTTTGTAAGATTTGAAAGGAACCTAATGTTTGAAGGTAAGGCATTCCATATATGTACACCAGAAAAGTGTAGGCTTTTTTTAATAGTTCATAGTTTTTAATACTTTGAACATATTTTGTCAAAAAATAGAAAATCTCTATAATAAAATGGATAACCTATGACTAAAAGTGGAACACATTGTGGCAAAAGTACAAATTGCTCGTTTTGAGCAATTTTTTCTTGTGTCACTATGTTTTCAAAAAGCCGTCTGCTGCAAAAGCGTCAGAAATCGTCTATATGAGTTCGCAAATATTTCAGTACGACGAGCAACTATTATTAGTTATTTGGTCTGTTACTGACCCACTACGGAAAAATAGGGGGTCTGTGGAATTTATAGGGGGCGAGGCGTTAGCCGAGTCCCCCTATACATTCAACAATATACCCCCTATTTTTCAGTAGTGGGTCAGTAACAGACCAAATAACTGATTTATTTCATCGACCACCTTTCATGAGCAAAAAAAAATGATACTCTTTCATTTACATTAACATTTACAATATTTCTAGATGAAATTTACGGGTTTTGGCGCCAAATCACTAGCGTTATGACGTCAAACCGATGATGTGACGTCATTTTCCTAGTATTTGGTCCCAGTATTTTTAAAATTCCTAGTACTAAACCCACTTTAATAATGAAATGAAACAATATCAATTTGTTTTGTTCATGAAAGGTGGTTGATGAAATAAATCAGTTATAAATGGTCTGTTACTGACCCACTAAGGGGAAAAAAAAATATTGTAAACAAATCGCTGTTAAAAATATCAAGATATTATACAGTATATAGATCTATTTTAACATAGGCAACTGAAAAAAACTTCCAGTCAGCTTGATCTGAGAATAGAAGCCATATTGAATTTACTCACCCCCTATGGAATTTACTCACCCCCTATAGAAATATAGGGGGTGTGCACGTGACAGGCTTTAACCAATGAAATTGCTAGAATTTCGTGGGAGGGGAAATAATATTAGTTATTTGGTCTGTTACTGACCCACTACGGAAAAATAGGGGGTCTGTGGAATTTATAGGGGGCGAGGCGTTAGCCGAGTCCCCCTATACATTCAACAATATACCCCCTATTTTTCAGTAGTGGGTCAGTAACAGACCAAATAACTGATTTATTTCATCGACCACCTTTCATGAGCAAAAAAAAATGATACTCTTTCATTTACATTAACATTTACAATATTTCTAGATGAAATTTACGGGTTTTGGCGCCAAATCACTAGCGTTATGACGTCAAACCGATGATGTGACGTCATTTTCCTAGTATTTGGTCCCAGTATTTTTAAAATTCCTAGTACTAAACCCACTTTAATAATGAAATGAAACAATATCAATTTGTTTTGTTCATGAAAGGTGGTTGATGAAATAAATCAGTTATAAATGGTCTGTTACTGACCCACTAAGGGGAAAAAAAAATATTGTAAACAAATCGCTGTTAAAAATATCAAGATATTATACAGTATATAGATCTATTTTAACATAGGCAACTGAAAAAAACTTCCAGTCAGCTTGATCTGAGAATAGAAGCCATATTGAATTTACTCACCCCCTATGGAATTTACTCACCCCCTATAGAAATATAGGGGGTGTGCACGTGACAGGCTTTAACCAATGAAATTGCTAGAATTTCGTGGGAGGGGAAATAAATATCTATATCATGAGCATTACGTAATGGGTAATCTGTTCTCTCGGCTACGGAAGAAGGAAATATGTCGGCTAAATAGTTAACTATTAAAAATTACTAGTTCAGATGGTGAGCGAATATAATTTGGTAACGGGTCAAAAAGGCCAATTCCTAAACAGGCCTGATCCCAAAAGGACCGGCTTAAAAATGTCCATAAAACATATTTTAAATGGACATATACGGCGTTTTCTCATACAACATCCAATTAAAATTTTCGTTTTTCTTCCAGAGTTCGCCCATTGAGCCTAAAAATCTCCAAATGTGTTTGCCAATTTTAGCAGGAAAACCGCGTAAATATTATGCCAGGTGTTATTCTAATGACATTTTAAAACCGCCGCGGAAAAATAGGTAAGCAGAAAAATTAAAACACGAGGTTTCAAACGACACGCACGTAAGGTTCTTTTCTGTTTCGTGTGCTTATATTGCATAACGTATAACATGGCTTCCATGCGAAATCCTTATACGATTGAATCTTTTTTGATTTATGATCGCCTGAGATCCGTACGAATGTCAAAATAGAATATGTCATTAGTTTTCGCGAACACATGTTTTGCAAGAATCGAACGTGATACGTCACATGGAATTGGCTCGTTGTCAAAATTGCTCACTATATAAATAATATATACATAGTGAGCAATTTTGACAATGATACAATTCCCTGTGCGTCGAGGACGGTATCTGGGTCTACTAATATTCCTTGGTGAAATGTAGTCATTGATATATTTTTGTAAACATATGCAGATTCGATCACTGTCCCTTTTATAAATCTATTCATTATTAGTAACTGCAAAAAAGTATCATAGATAGTTCAAATAATTTACTTCATTTAGACTTTCGGTTTTCTCATTTTATCATGAAAAACGAGCATATGTGATGTCCTTCTATGTAGGATTACACAAAGTCAAACTCTGCTAGCCTCATGTTTACGTATAATGATAGAGTCAAGTTACCCTTAACGGATCAGTAACAAAACAACGTAGTGCATTAAAGAAAGGGTCAATGTTTCGGAACTTGTTTGTTTATAGTCCACAAGTAAAATCATTTTCCTTTAAATTGACAAACACTTTTTCAGTTTTAGTGCAGAAACAGCTGTACAGTCCGTTGTTTACCAGTCTGAGTTATTGATGCATTAACAGATCAATTGTAGCAATAGGGGATCACATGACTTTCTGATATCAGAGGGGTCATCTCAAGCAACATTTTAGCTGTCAAAACTTCTGCTGATATTGTACAAGTTATGTATTATCTAACTGCAGATTTGTATTAATATATTTCCGATTTAATTACTAGCATCTTCGGGAATGGCTAAATTATGGAAAATAAAATTTTGAGAAAACCCCTCAGACTCTGTCATGGAAACAAAAAGGCAATCCGCTAATGGTAACTTACCTAGCTATTCTATTATCGCTTCAGTGTAAACATGCAAAGACAAATGAGAACGATTGGTTATATTTCAATAGGTGTATGTATTTGTCTTTCATAAAATGTCAAAATAAATAACTAACATAATTAAGATCGCTAGCTGTTGCCGCGAAAAACACATGTTCTCTTCAAAACAAGGTAGAAATAACTGGGTCACGTAAACACTTGCATCAGATGTTCAGATGATACGGATGAATTTGAAGTCCGCCAAGCATCATTTTTATTGTTTATTTAAATAATACCATAAAGTACTTCCCTGCTAACTTATACACAATAATTTTGTCTAATAAATAAGTGAGAGTGTCTTGAACATTAAAGTGATCCGCTATTGGTTATGATCCGCTAAGGGTTACTTGACTGTAGTTGTGATGAATCCTGAAATCAGTTGTAATAGTTTCTTATAATTTTTTTAAATAGTGATAATCAATGTCGGTGTCTTGCATTTTTTATGCAATTAAATTCACATTGATACAGAGAAATTACTTATCAGCGTCTGTTATGACGCGCTGAATATACAAATCCATACAGTCGTTAACAATACGACATCGGGATGAATCCGCTTAAATGTGATTGACGCTTGCCTTTCAATTCACAGCTTTAAATCATACAAGCTAAAGTAAAACCAAATGCATCAACAGTGATTCTGATACGAAAATAACTTTTTTACAAAAACACTGGTCACATGACCGACAAGAGATTTTCTTTTATTCAAAAGTGAAGTAAAAGAGATTTGATTATCAAGTAATGTGTGATAGTTTGATGGAATTAAAAGGGTTCTTAGTTTCAATTAAGCATGACAGGTACACAAGCTGTTGGAATGAATACTTAAATATCCATTCACTATTTGTAATGTAAAAGTTAATATTAGTTCCATTCACAAAAATTAGTCTTTGGTATGAACTGAACAAAATTATGGCAAAATCTGACCAAATCATGAATATTGTGATAAGCAGTAAACCTTTTTTAACCCTTTCCCTCATATAAACGCTTTCTGACAGTTTTTTGAAAACATAGTGACAAAAGAAGAAATTGCTCAAAACGAGCAATTTCTCCTTTTGCCACAATGTTTTCCACTTTTAGTCATAGGTTATCCATTCAATTATAGAGATTTTCCATTTTTGGACAAATTATGTTCAAAGTCGTCTGTTGCAGAATGGTCGTATGTGGGAAAGGGTTAAGCAGCCAGTTTAATGATTTCCTTTGGTTGGCTGCTGCGACATTCTTTCGGGCGATGTTTTCCATTGCCTCTCACCTCTGATCTATGTGAGAAAGTAGTCAGTGGCTTCGAAAGAATGTTGTGTAAGTACTGGTGTGGGAAAGCCAGGAAAACATGGGTAGGTGCACTGACCGCCGTGATATGACCAAAGCTGTTGAAAGCGGCGTTAAACTCCAAACAAACAAATTGGTTGGCTGCTGAATGCAAGTTTGGTTGTAATCACATGACTTGATAGCTGACTTCCATGCGAAGATCTGCTTAGAAATGTTCAATGAATTCCTAAGTCTAGACATCATGACCATGTTCTAATCATTAACCCTTCCCTCATAAAGACGCTTTCTGACGCCTCTGCAGCAGACGGCTTTTTGAAAACATAGTGACAAAAGAAGAAATTGCTCAAAACAAGCAATTTCTCCTTTTGCTACAATGTTTTCTACTTTAAGTCGTGGGTTATCCATTGAATTATAGAGATTTTCTATATTTTGACAAAATATGTTTAAAGTTGTCTGCTGCAAAATTGTCGTATGAGGGAAAGGGTTAAAAGACAAACTTAACTAGAATAAACCTGAGGAACTTACTTCATAGGCTTGTGGTTTTGGAATTAACCCTTTCCATCATATGTGGAGAAAGTTTTGAGCAATTTCTTCTTTTGTCACTGTTTTCAAAAATCTGTCTGCTGCAGAGACGTCAGAAAGCGTCTATATGAGGGAAAGGGTTAAATATTTCATTTTGGCTGTGTTTAACAGGTTTTACTGGCAAATTAATCAGCTCGATGTATTAGAATATTCTGTAAAATGAATATGTGAATTTAGTATTGCTATGGCTGTAGACCGGGATATTTTCTTACTAATCGAAGGTAAGAAATCGTTTAATTCACTAGTCTATTCTTTAATGCAAGAAAGGGAGAAAGATTTTGGCACAACAAGAGTGATTAATGATATTGATTTTCGGCCTTGGCACCTGGTCATTGTAGATAAACCTTTTTTTAGCTCGCCTATGCACGAAGTGCAAGGTGAGCTATTGTGATCACATTTTGTCCGGCGTCCGTGCGTCATCAACATTTTAGCTTGTTAAGACTCTACAGGCTACATTTTGCATCCAATCTTCATGAAAGTGTATCAGAACATTCATCTCTATCAAATCTTGGACAAGTTCGAAACTGGGCCATATGAGGTCAAATTGAAGCGAAATCTTGTCAACAGGCCACATTTTCAACTTGAGCATGTTGAAACTTTATCAGAATGTTTGTCTTGATGATATGTAGGTCAAGTTCGAACATGGGGCATGTCAGGTCAAAAAGTAGGTCACTAGGTCAAATTGAAGGAAAATCTTGTTAACACTCCAGAGGCCGCAATATTTGCTTCAGCAGTATCTAGGTCAAGTTCGAATATGGGTCATCTTGGGTCAGAAACTAGGTCACTAGGCCAAATTGAAGGGTAATCTTGTTAACACTGTAGAGGCCACATTTTCAATTTGAGCATGTTGAACTTTTGTCAGAATGTTTGTCTTAAAGATATCTAGGTCAAGTTTAAATATATGGGTTGGGTCAGAAACTAGGTCACTAGGCCAAATTGAGGGAAAATCTTGTTAACTCTGTAGAAGGAGCATGTTTTCCTTCAGCAGCTTGAAGTTTAGTCAGAATGTTGAGCTAAATGATATCTAGGCCAAGTTCGAATATGGGTCATGCGGGGTCAAAAACAAGGTCACTAGGCCGCTTTTACAAATAGCTATATCTCGGCTATCCCTACTTGAATTTTTCTGAAACTTTGTTAGTTGTATTGTTTGGTCATGGGGCATCTGTCAACGTCAAAATTTTCAGGGTCAAGGTCATAATTGAGCAGAACTTGACCTTTGTTAGGTAACTTAACCTCAAAACTTAACCTTTCTTATATCTCAGCAACCCCTGCTTGAATTTTTCTGAAACATTGTCAGATGTATTGTTTGGTCATGATACATCTGTCAACGTCATAATTTTTAGGGTCAAGGTCATAATTGTGCAGAACTTTACCCTTTCTTATATCTCAGCAACCCCTGCTGGAATTTTTCTGAAACTTTGTCAGATGTATCGTTTGATCATGATACATCTGTCAACGTCAACATTTTCAGGGTCAAGGTCATAATTGTGCAGAACTTGACCTTTGTTAGGTAACTTAACCTCAAAACTTAACCTTTCTAATATCTCGGCAAGCCCTGCTTGAATTTTTCTGAAACTTTGTCAGATGTATTGTTTGGTCATGGGACATCTGTCAAAATCATAATTTTCAGGGTCAAGGTCATAATTGTGCAGAACTTGACCTTTGTTAGGTAACTTAACCTCAAAACTTAACCTTTCTAATATCTCAGCAACCCCTGCTTGAATTTTTCTGAAACTTTGTCAGATGTTTTGTTTGGTCATGGGACATCTGTCAACATCATAAGTTTCAGGGTCAATGTCATAATTGTGCAGAACTTGGACCTTTCTTATATCTCAGCAACCCCTGCTGGAATTTTTCTGAAACTTTGTCAGATGTATTGTTTGGTCATGGGACATCCATCAACGTCAAAATTTTCAGGGTCAAGGTCATAATTGTGCAGAACTTGACCTTTGTTAGGTAACTTAACCTCAAAACTTAAATCTTTCTTATATCTCAGCAACCCCTGCTGGAATTCTTCTGAAACTTTGTCAGATGTATTGTTTGGTCATGGAACATCCATCAACGTCAAAATTTTCAGGTTTATCATAGTGATTGCAATTATTTACAATTTAATGTAGTATTATTGATCACTCTTTACTTCATGTGTGAATAAATATATTAAGATATATACACATGTAGTGAGTTTATTATTTATCATGACATATTGATAACAATGCATTGACAGACACTTACTTTTTCACATTTTATCAACTTTACTTTCTTTTTGCATAGTGATACCATTTAATATCTGATTTTCTTTGAAGGGCGAGACACCCTCAGCCCGAGGTCTTGTTTGCTTAAGAAGCTTGAAATTTGGTCAGAATGTTTCTGTTGTCTGTCCGTCCGTCCTTTCTTCCTTCAAACTTTCATTTTACTGAAAATTGCAGAGCTGTAGATAAGGGTAGTTTTGCATTGTTAGAGGATAAGAGAGATATTGTGGGGGAAAAGAGCTGTATACATACTCCTCATTATCTTGACCTCTGTGGCTACATGAATGTACTCCTTCTAATAAAGTCTTGTTATTTTTTTCAGAAATCATGAATAATACAGTTATACCAAGTTCTAGCTCCAGCCATGAAGGTATGTATTGGTTTATTTGTAAAGTTATTTTGTAATACAATAAGTGTTTTACTCTTAACCCTTTCATAATTGCAGACACCTTTTAACCCTTAGCCTCATATAGACGGTTTCTGACGTCTCGGCAGCAGACAACTTTTTGAAAACATAGTGACGAAAGAAGAAATTGCTTAAAATGAGTAATTTCTCCTTTTGCCCCAATGTTTTCCACTTTTAGTCATAGGTTATCCATTCAATTATAGAGATTTTCTATTTTTAGCTCACCTGAGCTTTGCTCAAGGTGATTTATTGTGATCCCCTTTTGTCCGGCGTCCAGCGTGCGTTAAATCTTCTCCTCAGTTACCAGTGGTTAAATTGAGATGAAACTTCACAGAAAGCATCCCCTCAATGACCTTACCAGATTTCCTTCAAATTTTTGGGATCCATGCAGAATCCTGGTTTCCATGGCAACAAATTGAAAAAAACTTCAAAATTCTTCTTCTCCCAAACTGGTGGATTGATTTTCAAATTATTTTGTAGAAATGTTCCTTGGATGACCCTCTATCAGATTCCTTCAAGCCATGTTGATTGGTCGAAAAACATGGACGCCAGTGGGCAGGTATATTTTGCCTTATATGGCTAAAGTGAAAACTTAAAAAGACTAAAATGTCAGACAAATTTTCAAATAAATGTTCCTAGGGTGGCCCTCAATCAGATTCCTTCAAGCCAAGTTAATTTGTCATAATTTATGGCCGCCAGGGGGCGGGGCTTATATGGCTAAAGTGGAAAAAAAACCGGTCGTCTGCTGAAGAATTGTCGTATGTGGTTTCGAAAGGGTTAACGCATCCATAGCTGACCACTTTTGAGAAAATATTGTGACCAAAGGAGAAGTTGCTGGAAATGATAGAACGACTAAAGCGATGTGGGGTTTTATACCCATTAACATTCAAAGCGAGTTAGATTAAGATTGGATTAGAAATGTTGAAGTTAATGAGCAGACAATTCCTACTTTGTCAATTTTGGATATTTGAGCAGGGCCTCCTATGCTGTTGGTCGCCAATTGCGCAAAGATTAGTATAAATATAAATGATCCTAGCGATGTATTTTCAGCTCCGCTGGCCATGGCGAGTTGTCTGTTGTGCATTTGTGCGTCACATTTTGCTTCAAACGACTTCTCCCTAACCACTTGGCCAATTAGGATGAAACTTCATAGGAAGCATCCTCTCAATATCCTCTCCTTAATTCCTTCAAACTTTTTGGATCCATGCAAAATTCTGGTTTTTGAAAAAAATATTGAAAACTTTAAAAATCTTCTTCTCCGAAAGTGTCAGGCCGATTTTCAAATAATTTTGTAGAAATGTTCCTTGGCGACCCTATATCAGATTTTTTGCAATTTTGCATTATATGGCTAAACACTTAACAATCTTCTCCTCTGAAAGTGTTAAGCTGATTTTCAAATAATTTTGTATAAGTGTTCCTTGGGTTTCCATTATAGGATTCCTTGCAATTTTGATTGGTGGAAAAACATTGCCACCAGGGGGCAGGGCTAATTTGCCTTTATGGCTATGGTGAAAACCTAAAAAAAATCTTTTTCTCCGTAAGTGTCAGTTTGATTTTCAATTTATTTTGTAGAAATGTTCCTAGGGTGACTGTATCAGATTCCTTCAAGCCATGTTTATGAGTAAAAAAACATGGCCACCAGGGGGTGGGGCTGTTTTGAGATTTTAAAAATTTGCCTAATGGCAGTGGAGCGATACTGGCCCTCTTCAGCCTCTTGTTTCAACAATACAAGCAAGCTAATGAATTTTAGCTCCACTGGCTTTCGTAGAGCTTATGTCATGGCGAATTGTCCGTCGTCTGTACATGCGTCCACTTTTTGCTTCCACTTGGCCAATTGGGATGAAACTTCATAGGAAGCAATCCCTCAATGTCGACTCCTAAATACCTTTATTTACCTAATACATTTTTGGATCCATGACCAATTTTGGTTTCCATGGCACCTAAAGAAAAAAACTTTAAAAATCTTCTGCCCCAAAACTCTTTGGTTGATTTTCAAATAATTTTGTAAAAATGTTCCTTGGATTGACCAGAAAGCTTCAAGCCATGTTGATTGGTCAAAAAACATGGCCACCATGGGGGTGGGGCTATTTTGCCTTATATGGCTATAGGGAAAACTTAAAAATTCTTTTCCTCCGAAAGTGTCAGGCCGATCTTCAAATAACTTTGTAAAAATGTTCCTCGGGTGACCCTTTATCAGATTCCTTCAAGCCATGGGTGCCGCCATTTTGGTTATGTATAAAACACAGATTGAAAATTATTGTCATCTTGTTTATCTACATCTGTGCGTGCGTTAAATTATTCCTTTAAACTACTTCTTCTCCCTTACCACTTGGCCAATTTGGTTAAAACTTCATAAATAATTTTGTTCCTTGGGTGACCCTTTATCAGATTCCTTCAAGAAATGTTGATTGGGCGAAAAACATGGCCGACAGGGGGCGGGGCTATTTTGCCTTATATAGCTATAGTGAAAACTTAAAAAATCTTCTTCTCCAAAAGTCAGGGTTTTTTTTCACTTTTAGGGGAATGGTGGCGGGGCCCTTTGAGAGGGGAAAAATAGCGTTGTAAGTCTAAAATAGGGGAAAAAATACAATAAATTTCTTGATTTCATAACTGTATTGTTACATAACTAGCAACAGAAACATATGATAGAAACATTAGAGGTCAATTGATCTGTCTTTTTGACTGAAAACATCAATAACACTGTCTACATTAGGAGGGGATTTTTTTTTCAAAAAAGGGGAAAAATATATACTTTTCAGTGAGGGGAATGGGGCCGAATATCGGCCCCAAAAAGGCCCTAAAAAAACCCCTGAAAGTGTTTAGCAGATTTTCAAATAATTTTGTAGAAATGTTCCATGGGCAGTGTCCGACAAATCCATTGCCCGGAGCCCGCGGGCTACCACAATAATTGATCGGGCTACTGTCATTTTCAAATGAAAGCCCGGTGGGCTACTGTTTATTCCTGTGTATGGTAGCCCTGCTTAATTACTTACACACATGTCGTGTATAAACAGTGACTGTATGTTGCATGCGAAAACCACTCGCTGTGACCATAAACAAATCAATATCAGTAGGCGGAGTTAGCCACCTGTCAGATCGAGTGATTTCAGCCAACCGAATCGCGTCAGTAATAGTCAATTAACGTGATATATATACCCATTACGGCGGTCCAATCATTAGTGACCATTGATCCCTGGGGCTATGTGTTAATCCATGAATGATTGCGAATAACCAATGAAATTCAAATATTCCCTTAAATGTATTTTGATCCATATTTCTACTTTCGGTATGCGATGTTTGCAAACTGGTGCAGACCGGTTCAGAAAGACGGAGAAGAAAATTGTCACCATGCAGAAGTTAATAAAATAAATTCGATCCAAATATTAAAGACAATACAATACGACCACTTCTAGATCTTATTTTTCCGTTAATCAAATATGAAACACCTTCATAGTCGACATAGTATTCGTAATATCAAAGAAAATGTTTGGGATGAAATCTATAATGAATAATAAATGCCCAATCACGGCTTTGTTTACCAAAATTAATTAGCATAACCGGCGGGAAAACAAATCATATGACTTGATAATTGCGATTTCATTGGAAGAAATGAGAAATTGGGTCAATGACGTTAACGACCCGACGACCCCGATCAAGAGTGGACCCCGATGTTTACATTCAGCGCTGTTTACCTATTTCAAATTCTCAGTAGGGAACCATGATTAACATTGCGCAATTATCAAAATGGCGGCTATGTTGTGAATAATACCGTAACACATGAAACAAATTTAACGTGTTTCATGTGTTACGGTATTATTCGCGTCATTGTTTTTGACAATATTTTATGATTTAACCCTTTACCTCATACAACAATTCTGCAGCAGACGACTTTGAACATATTTTGTCAAAAAATAAAAAATCTAATGGATAACCTATGACTAAGTGGAAAACATTGTGGTAAAAGGAGATATTGCTTGTTTTGATCAATTTCTACTGTTGTCAGTATGTTTTCAAAAAACTGTCTGCTGCAGAGATGTCAGCGAGCGTCTATATGAGGGAAAGGGTTAATAACTTCATTGAACCTGATAAATTTGACTTTTGGTTAATAAAATTGAATCTTATTTAATATGTCGTTCTTTGTAAAACTGACACTCGTATCGTATGCCCTGTTTCGGTGAGGGACCTAAATCGGTGACCTCCAATTTGAAGAGTTTATACTACATCATTTGATTTTTTGGTCTCAAGTTTAAACATTTCTGTCACTAGCTTTTAAATCTTTTGTAAATACGGATAAAATACGGATAAAATACATACATTTTATGCAGAATATTTCAAATAACCTAGTGAAAAATCTGTTAAGCTCCACCAAAAAGTCTCTTTTCCAAATTTTTTTTTTAACTGAATGCTGCACTTCAGGTCTCTTGCAACACAGTCATGTTATTTGAATTGGTCACTACCCTTAAATCATGTACATGGTGTGCTCTTAATATTATGTTTGGACAGAAGTAGAAACCAAAAATCATAAAACACTCATTGGCATCCGCGATATTTCGGGCTACCAGCTTCCAAATCTGATAGCCCAGTGGGCTACCAAACAATTCTGAAATTTGTCGGACACTGTCCATGGGTGACCCTCTATCAGATTCCTTGAAGCCATGTTGATTGGTAAAAAAACATGGCCGTCACAGGGCGGGGCTATTTTGCCTATATGGCTAAAGAGAAAACTTAAAAAATCTTCTCCAAAAGTGTCGGCCGATTTTCAAATAATTTTGTAGAAATGTTCCTTGGGTGACCCTTTATTAGATTTCTTCAATAAATGTTGATTGATTGAAAAAGTTGGCCGCCAGGGGGTGGGGCTATTTTGCTTTATATAGCTATAGTGAAAACTTAAAAAATCTTCTTCTCCGAAAGTGTTCAGCCGATTTTCAAATAATTTTGTAGAAATGTTTATTTGGTGACCCTCTTTCAGATTCCTTCAAGCCATGTTGATTGGTCAAAAAAAAACATGGCCGCCAGAGGGCGGGGCTATTTTGCCTAATATGACCAAAGTGAAAACTTAAAAAATCTTCTCCTCCGAAAGTGTTTGGCTGATATTCAAATAATTTTGTAGAAATGTTCCTAGGCTTACCCTCTTTCAGAAATCTTTTAAGCCATGTTGATTGGTTGAAAAGTATGGCTGCCAGGGGGTGGGGCTATTTTGCCTTATATGGCTATAGTGAAAACTTAAAATGTCCTCTCCTCCGAAAGTGTCAGGCCGATTTTTCAAATAATTTTGCAGAAACATTCCTTGGGTGACAAGATTCCTTTAAGCCATGGTGGTTGTTAAAAAAAATAGCCACCAGGGTGTAGGGCTGTTGGAGATTTTATTTTTGCCTTATGGCCGTGGAGCGATACTGGCCCTCTTGGGCCTCTTGTTGAAAAAAGGTAGTTGCAAGATGGCATCAGAAAAGGGCCGTTACTAGGGCTGTCACGATATGCTTGAATCGTACCACGATATATTGCGATACAGTTGAACCGTATTGCGATACGTACCACAATATATTGCTTTATTTATGGATTGATTGGATTCTATGATTATTACAACTTGGAACCCTTTTTAACAATGTATTTTCATTTTAATAACACAAATAACAAATAACAGCACATGTAAAAGATGAAATCACTTGATTTTAGTGGAAAAAATAAACAAAATAAAGAAAACTTGAGAACTACTACCGGCATTGACTGCGATGACGCTGATACTGATGTTTCAACTTTAACTTTCGTATTCAAGACTGACATGCGTGTTTAAATTTGTTGTACCACCACTGTATTTAACGGATGCATCGCAATGTCTGCATAACGTTACACCCTCAATTAATTTATTGGAATGTTTTTCCCTTTTAAGCCAAAAATGGAAAATCAGATTTTGCTTTTTTATTTGGTATGTTATCATACTGCACCTGTTTAATAGGCGCATCCATTGTTGTATATGATCGTACTTGTTTCAATTCCTTGATTTTTGGAATAATTATAATTTCAAAAAAATATATGTTCTTCAGAAGTTCCGACTCCATTTTGTAAGGACGATGTGATTTAATTATGAAATATAACACCATAATATTATCGTTATTTGTTTGATGCCGTTTAGTGTTTATTCACTAAATATTCAGACAATGATGTTCGATTATTCGTTATGAAATATTGATGTGTGAATCAAGTAGGTCCTACATGATAACCGGTGAGTTCGTATTTTATATTTTAGTTTTGGTTTTACACTTGTGTGCATTTATAGCTAGGAGAGTTGTAAAAATACCTGTATGATAAATTGATAATACTTTTATAGGAATTGAACTTTTCCATAATAATTTGAATAGTTCTGAATCGAAGTTCGTTGAAATTCTAAATTTTAAGTTTTCGCGAAATACACTCGATCTATAGACCATAGTTAGCGAACGAACTCAGCCATTGTCACGTGCACTTGATATCAACTTATTATCAAGCGTCTGATTGACACAAATTTGACACCGAAGCTTTATTTTATCGATTGAATGACGGAAATAATTACGGATTAACTGGAAAGAAAATATCGCAAAATACCGGTACGCATCTTTTGTATCGCGGTACGTATTGGTTGACAACTGTATTGGGATATACCGGTTTATAGGTATATTGTGACAGCCCTAGCCGTTACCCATATGAGCATCTTGGCCCTCATGTTTAAACCTCGTTCATTATAAATGTTATTCATTGATTTTCTGAAAGTCTTTACTTTATTATTTTCCGTTTGTAATAATAGTCGTCAACAAAACGAATTCCGAACATTTTGTGATCAGGCGAAAAAACATGAGATTAATATTATTATCGTCTAGTCGATACCTTAAAAATAATTTTTAGCTCACCCGAGCTTTGCTCAAGGTGAGTTATTGTGATCGCCTTTTGTCCGGCGAGTGTCGTGCGTCAACTTCTTCTCCTCAGTAACCAGTGGGTCAATTGGGATGAAACTTCACAGAAAGCATCCTCTCAATGACTTCTCCAGATTTCTTTTAAATTTTTGGGATCCATGCAGTAAACTGGGGGGGGGGGGGGGGGGGGGGGGGGCTATTTTGCTTTATATGGCTATAGTGACAAATTAAAAAATCTTCTCCAAAAGTGTCAGGCTGATTTTTAAATAATTTCGTAGAAATGTTCCTAGGGTGACCCTATATCAGATTCCTTTAAGCCAAGTCGATTGGTTGGAAACTATGGCCGCCAGTTGAGCGATTCCAGGGCCATCATGGCCCTCTTGTTATTGCCAAAGTATGCTCTTTAAATAGGAAGCACCTATAGATATATTATGGCTATAGTGAAAAATCATCTCTGAAAGTGTCAGGCTAATTTTCAAATAATTTTGTAGAAATATTCCTATGGTGACCCTCACTCAGATTTGTTCAAGCCATGTTGATTGCTTAAAAACTATTGCAGCCAGGGGCAGGGCTTTTTTTCCTTATATGGCTATAGTTAAAACTTAAAAAATCTTCTCCTCCGAAAGTGTCAGGCCGATTTTCAAATATTTTGTAGAAATTTTCCTTTGGTTCCTCTATCAGATTCCTTCAAGCCATGTTGTTTTGATGAAAAACATGGCCACCAGGGGGCAGTGCTGTTAGCCTTATATTGGCTTTAGTGAAAACTTTAAAAATCTTCACCCGAACTATTTGGCCGATTTTCAAATAATTTTGCAGAAATGATCCTTGGGTGACACTCTGAGAGATTACTTCATGCCATGGTGATTGTAAAAAAAAATGACCACCAGGCTGTTTGGAGATTTGATTTTTGCCTAATGCTTCTTGGTTATCATGTTCCTTTTGCCACAATGTTTCAAAAGTCATGTGCTGCTAAGGTGTCAGAAATGGCCAATATGTTGGAAATGGTTAACCCTTTCCCTCATATAGACTCTTTCTGACGCCTCTGCAGCAGACTGCTTTTTGAAAACATAGTGATAAAAGAAGAAATTGCTCAAAACGAGCAATTTCTCCTTATGCCACAATGATTTCCACTTTTAGTCATAGGTTATCCATTTAGTTATAGAGATTTTCTCTCTTTTGACAATATATGTTCAAAGTCGTCTGCTGCAGAATTGTCGTATGACGGAAAGGGTTAACAGCCTTGGTTGTCCTCTCAATGTTCTTTTGTCATTGGGGAAGCTGGACTCTTGACTGTTGATGATGAACCTTCATTACACTGTTACATGTTGTTTTTGTACTTTTACAGAATCCGACCAAGATGAGAACCCAGCTAGCGCAACAATCCAAAGCCAACTGGCGACAAAAGTCCTCGAAAAATTTAATAGCAACGATTTGTTGTCGACTCCAATACAATTTTTGAATGTCAACTGGGACAAAATTAAGTTTCGGGATATGACGACAGAGGAGATGAAGTCGATATGGAAAAGGATTCTTTCGAAGGTAAAGGACGCGTACAACAAATCTTTAACAAACGAATGGAAAAACTCCTATAAATTATATGATTACTGAATAGCGTTGAAAACATTGTGCCAAAATGGGATATTTCTCATCATGAGCAATTTCTCCCTTTGCCACAATGTTTTCAAAAAGTCATCCACTGCAGAATTGTCAGAAGGGTTAACCCTTTCACACATACAACAAATCTGCAATATACTTCTTAACAAACAAATGAAAAAAGCATAATTAATGAAAAGCATTTAAAACATTGTCAGTCTATAGACTATGCCCGGATTATCTGAAAATTCCCTACTTTCTTGTTGCTTGAGCTAATAATCACAAGACCATTAACATATCAGTGTTAATGATACCCAGGTGGTTTCTCAATTGATAGCACTGACCAGTCAGTCAGCAGGGGGTACAATTGCTGTACAATAAGTGTGTATTTACAAGATCTATAAAATATACCTGGATACTTGTGATGCTTGTGGCAAAATGGGATATTTCTCATCATGAGCAATACTCCCTTTCTAACACTGTTTTTAAAGGTCGTCCACTGAAGAGTTGTCAGAAGGGTTAACCCTTTCACGCATACAACAAATCTGCAATATATATGTTTTTAGCTCTTTTTGAGCTTATGTCGTGGCGAATTGTCTGTCGTGGGTGCGTTAACTTTTTGTCCCCCGCTTTAGCGAAAGCGTGGGGACTATTATTTCTCATTCGTCAGTCCCTCCGTCACGCTGTCACAAAAACTTTAACCTTGGTCATAACTTCTGAACCGTAATAGGTACTGCTTTCATATTTCACATGTGTATTCCTTGTGACAACCCCTTTCCATCAATACCAATTTTTTTGACCTTGTGACCTTGACCCTGGCGGGGGACCAGAATTCTCTGAATTTGCTTGTTTCTTTAAACAACTTCTTCTCCCTAACCACTTGGCCAATTTGGTTGAAACTTCATAGGAAGCATCCTCTCAATGTCCTCTTTTAAATTTCTTCAATTTTTTTTATCCATCCATAAATCTGGTCTCCATGGCAACCAAAAGAAAAAAATAGTGAAAATCTTCTCCGAAAGTGTCAGGCCTATTTTCAAATAATTTTGTAAAAATGTTCCTTGGTTGACCCTTTATTAGATTCCTTCAAGAAATGTTGATCGGTTGAAAAACATGGCCGCCAGGGGGGGGCGGGGCTATTTTGCCTTATATGGCTAAAGAGAAAACTTAAAAATTCTTCCCCTCCGAAAGTTTCTGGCTTATATAGCTAAAGTGAAAAATCTTCTTCTCCGAAAATGTTCAGTCAATTTTCAAATAATTTTGTAGAAATGTTCAGTGGGTGACCCTCTATCAGATTCCTTCAAGCCATGTTGATTGATTCATACACAGCTTTAAGGTCAAGGTCACCGTGGCTATAATACATCTGTATGAAATGACGTCATTGGCTGTAGCACTTTCATTTGTGTACAGAATTCCTGTATACTTGAAACACATGTTCAGTCTCAAGAGAGTTTGGATAGGTTTGCGTTTCAAAGGTCAAGGCGAAGGTCACAGCAACTATAATATGCCTGTAGAAAGGGGTTATTGCCATAGCACTCTCATTTGTGGATGGAATTCCTTCAAACTTCATACACAGTCAGTGCTTGCACTAACTTTTTTAAACAGGTATCCTGACTTCCTGGGTCTGAATTTTGGAAGTCCTGCTCATAATTCTTGGAAGTCCCAGGTGGCACGCTGGCTTTTTTCGCATCTTGCACATTCTAATGTGTTTCCAGGGGTTGAAAATTACACTCGCCCGCTCGCATTGGCGAGTATGTTTTAGTGTTGGGCGAGGAGGTTTCACAAAACACTAGTCCGACATGGCGAGTAAAAAATCAACAGATCATGTTCACTAGTTGATATATAATAAGTTGCAAAATAGTACTGTATTATTTGTAGTTGCGTATTTGCGATTTAATATGTTAAAAAACTTAAAAGTATCATCGTCGGTAAAACAAAACAATCAGTGTCACTCAGACACTTGCTACCAGGCGTTTATGACTGTGACGTCATCATCGCTGAGGGTATGGAATAAAAGGCAAAAATAAACCCGCTCTAATACGTTTTGTTTTTTTGCTTTTTAAAGTATATCTTTCTAGATCATGTACAGATATTTGATGTTATGATAAAAGTTCTCAGGAATTAGGATTTTAAGATACACCGAAATAATGAAATAAAAAAAAGCACGTGTTATCCGACGGTCTACGTGTTTTATACCCGCCCATCACCAATAAACAAACCAGTCATCGCTTCGTATTTCTCCCGCTATCTGTCAAACTCAAAAATGGCTAGTAAGGACATACGATCTTTCTTTGGTAAAGCCGGGGGAGGCGATGATGAGAAAAAAGAGTCGGATCGGTCTAAACGACAAATTGAAAAACGTAAATCGGATCAAAGGAGCTATGACAAAGGAAAGAGACAACGTGTTATCCAAGAATCGTGGTTAGAAGAGTTCCCGTGGGCGGAGGTTCGGGACCTACATCTGTTTTGCGCGATATGTACCTCATACCCATCTATTGCCGACACTAAGTCAAACCTATTTCAAGGTATTTCCGTTAATTTTAAAAAAGAAAGTTTACGTTTTCATGACAAAAGTACCAAACACAAATGTTGTGTAGAAAAACATAATGCCGATACCAAATCCGGTCAGTCTGCCATGGCAAAGTGTATCAGAAAAGTTCATGAAAAAAACACAGAGAAATATGAAAAACTCATGACAACTGCTTATTATGTTGCCCAAGAATGTGTTGCTTTTTCGAAGTTTGAAAGCTTGTGTTGTTTACAAGAGAAAAATGGTGTTGACATGGGTAAAAACTACCAAAACATTCATGGTTGTAAAAATTTTTTATTTCTGCCATAAGTGATACTTTGAAGAAAAATACATTTTGTGAATTGGAAGATGCTAGGTTTGTGAGCGTATTATCTGATGGATCAACTGATAAAGCAATATCAGAACAAGAAATTGTATATGTGAGGTATGTAAACAAAGATGGCAGAGTGTGTACTAACATTGCAGACATAGTCAACTTAGAGCATGGTAATGCACAAGGGGTGAAACAAGGGGTTTTTAAGGCTTTGGATACTGTGGGTTTGCCTCTGGAATGTCTCTCAAAGAAATTAGTTGGTATCAATACGGATGGTGCAGCAGTGAACTTAGGGAAGAAAGGAGGTGCAGTTAAGCTGATGATGGATGACCTTAATGAGCATTTAGTAACTCCCTGTAATGACTACATGGTTGTTGTGCACTGTATTGCATACAAGTTAGAACTGGCAGTATGTGACAGCAAGAAAGATTGTGTTTACCTGGAAAAATTTGAAGAAACAATGAAAGGTATTTTCAAGTTTTACTATTATTCTCCGAAGAAAAGGAGAGAACTATATAATATTGCTGTTTCCTTGGACAAGGACTTGAAACATTATGGAGGCATACAGCAAGTCAGATGGGTAGCCAGCCAAAACAGAGCTCTGAAATCTCTCCTTGACAACTATGAAATCACGTGTATTCACCTAGAAGACATAGCATCCAAGAGTGGGGAAGAAGCTAGTCGTGCCAAGGGATACTTGAAAGAAATTAAAACAGAACGGTTAGTAAATCAGACTGTTAAATTAGTGTTTAATAAATGTACTTCCTTATTTCATGCAGTAAATCCATGACAATGATTTGACTACTGGGGGAAAATATTACTAAAAGGCTTTTCCCATGCTCAATTATTTTAACTAAATTAAACGAAAAGCAAATTTATGGTATATTTATTAACCTAATGACTGGCTAGCCATCCCTTTCAGTTTTGACTGGCGTTTCAACAGTTTATAAAAAAATTAATTAACCCTGCCTTTCCCTCATATAAACGCTTTCTGACTCCTCTGCAGCAGACGGCTTTTTAAAAACTTAGTGACAAATGAAGAAATTGCACAAAACATGCAATTTCTCCTTTTGCCACAATGTTTACCACTCTAAGTTATAGGTTATCCATTCAATTATAGAGATTTTCAATTTTTTGACAAAATATGTTCAAAGTCGTCTGCTGCAGAATTGTTGTATGAGGGAAATCGTTAAGAAAATATCGCTTTCTCATTTCAGATTCCTGGCATTCCTGCATTTCATGATAGACTGGACAGACAAGATTACTGTTGTATCTGAGACCTTCCAGAATGAATTCAACATGTCTCATTGCCCAGGTGAACAAGACAATCTCAAATCTGAAGGATGAACTCACACATATGAAAATCAGGAGAGGAAAGAAACTCAAAGCATTTCTGAGAGAAACTGGAGAAGAAGTTAAGTTTCAGGGTGTCACAATTTTCAGGCCTAGGCAGAGAAGAGGATGTGCTGCAGACTCTATGGATCAAATAAATAGGGACATAGATGCTCTGCTAGATGACGCAGTGTTCTTTCTTGAAGAAAGGTTTATCAAGCATATTGGAGGAGAGCCACACTCTCTATTTAACATTTTTGACTTCAAGTGCTGGCCAAAGAAGGACACATCTCCACAAGAATTCATCACCTATGGTGATGATGAGATAGAAAAGCTAGTGGATTTGTTTGAACCTTTGCTGTCAGAAGAAGAACATAACAATGCTGCTAACCAGTGGCTTCCACTGAAGAATGAAATTGCTTCAAACTTGAACAGGACCCTTTCAGAAGCCTATGAATCAGTACTTGCTGATAGTCAAAATGATAGTCTTACTTCTATTCTACCAATAATAAACATTATGCTAACCATTTCTCCATCCACTGCTCAGTGTGAGCGAGGATTTAGTGCCATGAATGGATTAAAAACTCAGTACAGGACATCTCTTAATCAGATTTCACTTAGTCATCTCATGAGAGTCAAAGTTGATGGACCTTCAGTGAAAGACTTCAATCCTACAGACAGTCTTGTCACTTGGATCAGCTCAGGAAAGAGCACCAAACATTTGAAAGGCCATAAGCTATCTGGTAAAAGAAATCCAAGACCAGCAGTGCTAGTTGACACTTCAAGTTCTGATGGTTCAGTTGAAAATTCAGATACTGAGTGAACTCATACATTACTTTGTAAATTAATATACGGCAAAAAATGTGTTTTGTCAATGATTTAATTACCACAATCAGTTATGAATGGTTAATAAATGAAGAAAACAATCTTAATATTTGTTCCAATCAAGTTTATTTAACAACAAATATTAATTACATAAGCAAACATACTTTTCAGCATTAATTAATATGGCAAAGTAAATATTATATGGGCGAGTGGTTTTCAGTTCAGGGCGAGTAGAAATTTGATAGCACTAGTCCTACAGGACTAGTGGCATATAGAAAATTGTTCAACCCCTGGTTTCCCTTTGTTTTATTTTTAAATACATTATTGGAAAAGAAGCTAATTAATACAGAAAGTGGATATTGCTCCTTTGTCAACAATGTTATTGTTGGTTCTATCATAACACTTTTAAACCAGTAGGTTTTTATGTGATATAGAATGCTTTTTGTCCCCCGCTTTTAGCGAAAGCTGGGGACTATTATTTCTCATTCGTCAGTCAGTCCGTCCGTCAGTCCGTCCGTCAGTCACGCTGTCACAAAAACTTTAACCTTGGTCATAACTTCTGAACCGAAATAGGTACTGCTTTCATATTTCACATGTGTATTCCTTGTGACAACCCCTTTCCATCAATACCAATTTTTTTGACCTTGTGACCTTGACCCTGACGAGTTATGGCCCTTTACCCCTATGTATGACTAAATTCATTTCCGGGCTATTTCTCTGCAACCGCTTTTTGGAATTTTATGAAACTTCATAGGAAGGATCACCACCAAGTGTAGATGCGCATATCGTGTTTGCGTTCCGGTTGGATTATTTTGCACGGAGTTATGGCCCTTTACCCCACCATCAGGCTATGTATGACTAAATTCATTTCCGGGCTATTTCTCTGCAACCGCTTTTTGGAATTTTATGAAACTTCATAGGAAGGATCACCACCAAGTGTAGATGCGCATATCGTGTTTGCGTTCCGGTTGGATTATTTTGCACGGAGTTATGGCCCTTTACTCCACCATCAGGCTATGTATGACTAAATTCATTTCCGGGCTATTTCTCTGCAACCGCTTTTTGGAATTTTATGAAACTTCATAGGAAGGATCACCACCAAGTGTAGATGCGCATATCGTGTTTGCGTTCCGGTTGGATTATTTTGCACGGAGTTATGGCCCTTTACCCCACCATCAGGCTATGTATGACTAAATTCATTTCCGGGCTATTTCTCTGCAACCGCTTTTTGGAATTTTATGAAACTTCATAGGAAGGATCACCACCAAGTGTAGATGCGCATATCGTGTTTGCGTTCCGGTTGGATTATTTTTCACGGAGTTATGGCCCTTTACTCCACCATCAGGCTATGTATGACTAAATTCATTTCCGGGCTATTTCTCTGCAACCGCTTTTTGGAATTTTATGAAACTTTATAGGAAGGATCACCACCAAGTGTAGATGCGCATATCGTGTTTGCGTTCCGGTTGGATGATTTTTCACGGAGTTTTACCCCACCATCAGGCTATGTATGACTTAATTCATTTCCGGGCTATCTCTCTGCAACCGCTTTTCGAAATTTGATGAAACTTTATAGGAAGGATCACCACCAAGTGTAGATGCGCATATCGTGTTTGCGTTCCGGTTGGATTATTTTTCACGGAGTTATGGCCCTTTACTCCACCATCAGGCTATGTATGACTAAATTCATTTCCGGGCTATTTCTCTGCAACCGCTTTTTGGAATTTTATGAAACTTCATAGGAAGGATCACCACCAAGTGTAGATGCGCATATCGTGTTTGCGTTCCGGTTGGATTATTTTTCACGGAGTTATGGTCCTTTACTCCACCATCAGGCTATGTATGACTAAATTCATTTCCGGGCTATTTCTCTGTAACCGCTTTTTGGAATTTTATGAAACTTCATAGGAAGGATCACCACCAAGTGTAGATGCGCATATCGTGTTTGCGTTCCGGTTGGATTATTTTGCACGGAGTTATGGCCCTTTACCCCACCATCAGGCTATGTATGACTAAATTCATTTCCGGGCTATTTCTCTGCAACCGCTTTTTGGAATTTTATGAAACTTCATAGGAAGGATCACCACCAAGTGTAGATGCGCATATCGTGTTTGCGTTCCGGTTGGATTATTTTTCACGGAGTTATGGCCCTTTACTCCACCATCAGGCTATGTATGACTAAATTCATTTCCGGGCTATTTCTCTGCAACCGCTTTTTGGAATTTTATGAAACTTTATAGGAAGGATCACCACCAAGTGTAGATGCGCATATCGTGTTTGCGTTCCGGTTGGATGATTTTTCACGGAGTTTTACCCCACCATCCGGCTATGTATGACTTAATTCATTTCCGGGCTATCTCTCTGCAACCGCTTTTTGGAATTTGATGAAACTTTATAGGAAGGATCACCACCAAGTGTAGATGCGCATATCGTGTTTGCGTTCCGGTTGGATTATTTTTCACGGAGTTATGGCCCTTTACTCCACCATCAGGCTATGTATGACTAAATTCATTTCCGGGCTATTTCTCTGCAACCGCTTTTTGGAATTTTATGAAACTTCATAGGAAGGATCACCACCAAGTGTAGATGCGCATATCGTGTTTGCGTTCCGGTTGGATGATTTTTCACGGAGTTATGGCCCTTACTTCTGAACCGTAATAGGTACTGCTTTCATATTTCACATGTGTATTCCTTGTGACAACCCCTTTCCATCAATACCAATTTTTGTGACCTTGACCCTGGCGGGGGACCATGATTCTCTGAATTTGCTTGTTTCCAGTCATGTTAAATCACATTCAGTATGGCAAAAGGAATGATTTCTGTTAATGAGTTACTGATTTTATTTTAAACACCAGTAAATAAAGTGTTCTGCAGTGAGACATATTACAAACACACATTAAGGGCACTAAACTTTCATAATAGTCAACTTTAAAACAAATAAGAATGAGTGTGAGTAATACTTTCTTGAATCGATTTCCAAAATGCAGAAAATGCACGAAAACCCATTACAATTTACAATATGTATTTTCACCTCCAGACTTCAGTTTCTTTTATATTTAAAAAAATAATGAACTAAAATGGGCTTATATGCAATTTATTTCATAGGCAAGTCCTTTTTGACAGCTGGCTGTGATTTTGATAGATCTTCATGTCAACTTTGTTTTTAAAAAAATCGGCAATTAAAAAGTGTTTACTATGGATTCAGGCAAACAAAATAATAATCTTTAAACAGTTAAATTAATATAGGGACATTCTTTTATCATATCCTAGTATGTTTTTACATGGGTTATTGAAATTAATTACCCCTACCCTGTTTATAATGAAAAATAGAATTGATTGGTGTGAAGTCGTTATCAAGTGTCAAATCTGGGGGTGGGTGGGGTACGCATTCTCGATCGTGATTGGCTTAAATCTACCAATTGATAACTCCCACTGTCCATAATTGACACTTCATAAAACACAATACACAGTGTCTTTAGATAATTGCACACAATTTCTAGTGGACATATGTACGTCCTGTGTTTTGATTGTCGGCGTATACCCTTAATTCCCGGACGTACTTGGACGTCTCCCTTGTCAATTTTGGGCGTACGGGATCGATTTTCGGGCGTAAAAACGCCCAATACGTCCATTAACGTGAGCGCTGCACAGTTCAGTGTAAAGAGAGTTTAGATGTTTTTGGGTCTTACTGATGTAGTTCTACGGTCAAGGTCACATTAACTAGAATATGTCTGTCTGAAACATTATCATCGCTCGAGCACTTCCATTTGCGGACGGAATTCTTTCATAGTTCATACACTGTTATGTGTAAAGAGAGTTTAGACGTATTAGGGCCTTACTGATGTAGGTCTAAGGTCAAGGCCACAGTAACTATAATATGTCTGTCTGAAACATTATCATCGCTCAAGCACTTCCATTTGCGGACGGAATTCCTTCATAGTTCATACATAGGTTAAATGTCAAGAGAGGTTGGACAGGTTCTTGTTTTTAGCTCACCTGTGCATGAAGTGCTCAAGGTGAGTTATTGTGATCGCCCTATGTCCGTCGTCCATAGTCCGTCGTCCGTCAACATTTTCTCCTCTGTAACCGGTGGGTCAACTGGGATGAAACTTCACAGAAAGCATCCTCTCAATGTCCTCACCATAATTCCTTAAACATTTTGGGATCCATGCAGAATTCTGGTTTCCATGGCAACGAAATGAAAAAAACTTCAACATTCTTAAAAAATCTTCTCCTCCGAAAGTGTCAGGCCGATTTTCAAATTATTTTGTAGAAATGTTCCTTAGGTGACCCTCTATCAGATTCCTTCAAGCCATGTTGATTGGTCGAAAAACATGGCCGCCAGGGGGGGGGGGGGGGGCTATTTTGCCTTATATGGCTATAGTGCAAACTTAAAAAATCTTCTCCTCCAAAAGTGTCGGGCCGATATTCAAATAATTTTATAGAAATGTTCCTTGGATGACCCTCTATCAGATTCCTTCAAGCCATGTTGATTGGTCAAAAAACATGGCCGCCAGGGGGCGGGGCTATTTTGCCTTTTATGGCTATATTGAAAACTTCAAAAATCTTCTCCTCCAAAAGTGTCAGGCTGATTTTCAAATAATTTTGTAAAAATGTTCCTAGGGTGACCCTCTATCAGATTCCTTTAAGCCAAGTTGATTGGTTGGAAACTATGCCCGCCAGATGGCGGGGCTTATATAGCTAAAGTGAAAAAAAAAATCAGGCGAGCGATTCCAGGGCCATCATGGCCATCATGGCCCTCTTGTTTTGAAGTAGGTAAACAATCAAGGTTACAGGAATAATAAATTCTGTACACAATGACCCTGTCAGTGTTTTTGCATCGTTGGCCGTGAAAGCTTAAAAAATTCTCCTCCATAAGTGTCAGGACGATTTTCATATAATTTTGTAGAAACCCTCTATTAGATTCCTTCAAGCCATGTTGATTGGTCTAAAACTATGGCGCTTATATGACTAAAGTGGAGAAAAAAATAAGGCGAGCGATCCAGGGCCATAACGGCCCCTCTTGTTATAAATGTTAGCTGGGCAGGTCAATGATTTGGTAAACAGATTAATTTTCATGCATAGATCATCTTTTAGGTTATTTCAGAGGCTATATAGGTAATATTTCCGAGTTTTCAAAATGTTTTGCTGTAACAGATCAAATGAGAAAAGTAACCGATCAGGCTTGGGGTCGGGTCAAGGGCAAATCCCTAGAAGGGGTCCGAGGTGAGAAAAAATAACAGATCAAATAGTGATTTTTCGAGCTTATGTCATGGCGAATTGTCCGTCGTGCGTCCGTGCGTGCGTTAACTTTTTCCTTTAAACGACTTCTTCTCACTAACCACTTGGCCAATTTGGTTGAAACTTCATAGGAAGCATCCTCTCAATGTCCTCTCTTAAATTCCTTCAATTTTTTTTGATCCATACATAATTCTGGTTTCCATGGCAACCAAAAGAAAAAAATAGTGAAAACTTAAAAAATCTTCTTCTCTGAAAGTGTCAGGCCGATTTTCAAATAATTTTGTAGAAATGTTCCTTGGGTGACCCTTTATTAGATTCCTTCAAGAAATGTTGATTGGTCGAAAAACATGGTCGCCAGAGGGCGGGGCTATTTTGCCTTATATGACCATAGTGAAAACTTAAAAAATCTTCTTCTCTGAAAGTGTTCAGCAGATTTTCAAATAATTTTGTAGAAATGTTCCTTGGGTGACCCTCTATCAGATTCCTTCAAGCCATGTTGATTGGTAAAAAAAAATGGCCGCCAGAGGGCGGGGCTATTTTGCCTTATACAGCTAAAGAGAGAATAAAAAAAATCTTCTCCTCCGAAAGTGTCAGGCTGATTTTCAAATAATTTTGTAGAAATGTTCCTTGGGTGACCCTTTATTAGATTCCTTCAAGAAATGTTGATTGGTCGAAAAACATGGTCGCCAGAGGGCGGGGCTATTTTGCCTTATATGACCATAGTGAAAACTTAAAAAATCTTCTTCTCTGAAAGTGTTGAGCAGATTTTCAAATAATTTTGTAGAAATGTTCCTTGGGTGACCCTCTATCAGATTCCTTCAAGCCATGTTGATTGGTTAAAAAACATGGCCGCCAGAGGGCGGGGCTATTTTGCCTTATACAGCTAAAGAGAGAATTTAAAAAATCTTCTCCGACGAAAGTGTCAGGCTGATTTTCAAATATTTATTAGATTCCTTCAAGAAATGTTGATTGGTGGAAAAACATGGCCGCCAGGGTTGGGGCTATTTTGCCTTATATAGCTATAGTGTAAACTTAAAAAATCTTCTTCTCTGAAAGTGTTCAGCAGATTTTCAAATAATTTTGTAGAAATGTTCTTTAGGTGACCCTCTATCAGATTCCTTCAAGCCATGTTGATTGGTTGAAAAATATGGCCGCCATGGGCTGGGGCTATTTTGCCTTATATGGCTATGGTGAAAACTTAAAATATCCTCTCCTCCGAAAGTGTCAGGCCGATTTTCAAATAATTTTGCAGAAACATTCCTTGGGTGACACTCTACAAGATTCCTTTAAGCCATGGTGGTTGGTAAAAAATATGGCCACTAGGGGGCAGGGCTGTTTGGAGATTTGATTTTTGCTTTATGGCCGTGGAGCGTGGAGCGATACTGGCCCTCTTGGGCCTCTTGTTTAAAAGATGATTTTGATCGGCAATCGGTTAATTTTGAAAACCCTGTATTTAGTCCTTTGCCTCAGTGGTGTAGTGGTAGAGCATTTACGTTGAGTGCGGGAGGTCACTGATTTGATACCAGGCCGGGTCATACGAAGAACTCTAAAAAGGTAGTAATGGCTGCCCTTGTTGGCGCTCATCGTTGCTGGGTTGGCACAACGACTGTCTAACTGGCTTTTCACAAACCTATTTTATTTTCAGGTGTGCTTGTACAGGACAGTTGCAGATGTTGTCAGCTCATTCAGGGAGAATCCATATAGAGTTGTGGTAAGTGCTCTTTGTTTGTGATTCAAAGTATGTTGTGTGGTGTACTGGTGTGGGAAAACCAGGAAACACATGAGAAGGTTAACTGGCCGACGTGAACAATTATTGAAAGCGGTGTTAAACCCTAATCAATTCATCTGATGAAATCCATACAAACTCTGGTTAACCCTTTCCCACATACAGCAAATTGCACCAGACAACTTTGAAAACACTTTTTGTTGAAGAACATTTATTAGGATAAGCTCTATAAAGGGAAGTATAAATATTAAATGGAGTTGAAAATATTGTGGCAAACGGAGAAATTGCTCATTATACAATGTTTTCAAATGTTTTCAAACTTTGTCTGCTGCAGAGGCGTCAGAAAGCGTACATATGTTGGAAAGGGTTAAGGGGCGTTTCGTATGTTCTAAAAACCTTATATGACCCTCAAATGTTGTTGGAACTCAAAATAATCGTCTTAATGACATGATTCCCACATACAAAACATCTTCAGCAGGAACCCTTTCCCTCTTATAGACGCTTTCTGACGCCTCTGCAGCAGACAGCTTTTTAAAAAAAAAACATAGTGACGAAAGAAGAAATGGTCAAAATAAGCAATTTCTCCTTTTGCCACAATGTTTTCCACTTTAAGTCATAGGTTATCCATTCAATTATAGAGATTTTCTATTTTTAGCTCACCTGAGCTTTGCTCAAGGTGAGTAATTGTGACCGCCTTTTGTCCGGCGTGCGTCAACTTCTTCTCCTCAGTAACCAGTGGGTCAATTTGGATGAAACTTCACAGAAAGCATCCTCTCAATGACCTCACCAGAATTCCTTCAAAGTTTTGGGATCCATGCAAAATTCTGGTTTCCATGGCAACGAAACCGAAAAAAACTTCAAAATTCTTCTTCTCCTGAATTGGTTGGCAGATTTTCAAATAATTTTGTAGAAATGTTCCTTGGATGACCCTCTATCAGATTCCTTCAAGCCGTGTTGATTGGTCGAAAAAACATGGCCGCCAGGGGGGGCGGGGCTATTTTGCCTTATATGGCTATAGTGAAAACTTAAAAAATCTTCTCCTCCAAAAGTGTAAGGCCGATTTTCAAATAATTTTGTAGAAATGTTCCTTGGGTGACCCTCTATCAGATTCCTTCAAGCCATGTTGATTGGTCGAAAAACATGGCCGCCAGGGGGGGCGGGGCTATTTTGCCTTATATGGCTATAGTGCAAACTTAAAAAATCTTCTCCTCCATAAGTGTCAGGCCGATTTTCAAATAATTTTGTAGAAATGTTCCTTGGGTGACCCTCTATCAGATTCCTTCAAGCAATGTTGATTGGTCGAAAAACATGGCCGCCAGGGGGCGGGCTATTTTGCCTTATATGGCCAAAGTGAAAACTTAAAAAATCTTCAACATCTTCTCCTCCGTAACCAGTGGGTCAATTGGGATGAAACTTCACAGAAAGCATCCTCTTAATGACCTCACCAGAATTCCTTCAAATTTTAGGGATCCATGCAGAATTCTGGTTTCCATGGCAACGAAACGAAAAAAAATTCAAAATTCTTCTTCTCCCAAACTGGTTGGCAGATTTTCAAATAATTTTGTAGAAATGTTCCTTGGATGACCCTCTACCAGATTCCTTCAAGCCATGTTGATTGGTCAAAAAACACGGCCGCCAGGGGGGACGGGGCTATTTTGCCTTATATGGCTATAGTGAAAACTTAAAAAATCTTCTTCTCCAAAAGTGTCAGGCTGATTTTCAAATGATTTGTAGAAATGTTCCTTGGGTGACCCTCTATCAGATTCCTTCAAGCCATGTTGATTGGTCGAAAAACATGGCCGCCAGGGGGGGGGGCTATTTTGCCTTATATGGCTATAGTGCAAACTTAAAAAATCTTCTTCTCCAAAAGTGTTGGCCCGATTTTGAAATAATTTTGTAGAAATGTTCCTTGGATGACCCACTTTCAGATTCCTTCAAGCCATGTTGATTGGTCAAAAAACATGGCTGCCAGTAGGCAGGGCTATTTTGCATTATATGGCTAAAGTGAAAACTTAAAAAATCTTCTCCTCCAAAAGTATCTGGCCGATTTTCAAATAATTTTGTAGAAATGTTCCTAGGGTGACCCTCTATCAGATTCCTTCAAGCCAAGTTGATTGGTCGGAAACTATGGCTGCCAGGGGGCGAGGCTTATATAGCTAAAGTGAAAATCTCATTAATTGAATGGATAACCTATGACTAAAAATGGAAAATATCGTGTAAAAAGGAGAAATTGCTTGTTTTGAACAATTTCTTCTTTTGTCACTATGTTTTCAAAAAGCCGTCTGCTGCAGAGGAGTCAGAAAACATCTATATGATGGAAAGGGTTAATAATTTGTTCAGCCTGCAGAGGAGTCAGAAAGCGTCTATATGAGGGAAAGGGTTAAATCCTGGTAAAAATGAGGTCACATTTGGCTAAAAACTACAATAGTGTCCATATTGTTTCATCAAGTTCAGCAGAACTATCATCTCCATTTAACCCTTTCTCTGATATAGACGCTTTCTGACGCCTCTGCAGCAGACGACGTCTTTTTGAAAACATAGTGACAAAAGAAGAAATTGCACAAAACGTGCAATTTCTCCTTTTGTCACAATATTTTCCACTTTTAGTCATAGGTTATCCATTCAATTATAGAGATTTTCCATTATTTGACAAAATACGTTCAAAGTCGTCTGCTGCAGAATTGTCGTATGAGGGAAAGGGTTAAAGCAGATGGCGTTTTGAAAACATAGTGACAAAAGAAGAAATTGCACAGAACGTGCAATTTCTCCTTTTGTCACAATGTTTTCCACTTATAGTCATAGGTATCCATCTGACAAAATACGTTCAAAGTCGTCTGCTGCAGAATTGTCGTATGAGGGAAAGGGTTAATACAGACTTTAAACATGGTAGTAATGGCTGCCCTCCTTGGTTGCGGGTTTAGCATGATGACTGACTAGCTGGTGTCAGGATAAATTGAACAGTAGTGCTGGTAACTTACCCAGGATACATGTGATATAACTTGTTGAAAACGGTGTAGAACACCAGATAATCAATCTATTGATCTCCCTTGATTAACCCTTTCACTCATACAACAATTCTGAAGCATACGACTTTGAACATGTTTTGTCAAAAAATAGAAAATCTCTTTAATTGAATGGATAACCTATGACTATAAGTGGAAAACATTGTGTCAAAAGGAAAAATTGAGCAATTTCTTCTTTTGTCACTATGTTTTCAAAAAGCCGTCTGCTGCAGAGGCGTCAGAAAGCATCTATATGAGGGAAAGGGTTAATAATTTGTTCAGCCTATCTTCATGAAAGATCATCACAAGATGGTGCAATTGTCTTTTACAAATTACCCTTTTGCCTGGGATCGTAATTCATCAAACCTGTTTACCTTTAAATCCAATTTGTTTTGGGGACAAACAATTGGAAAAGAAATTGCTCAAAACGCATTTTTCAGATTTTGCTATTTCAAGATTTATTTTAAAGTTCAGAACCAAATGAACTTGTATCATATCGATTAAATACCAAGATTTATATATTTTGAATAAATTTATTCTGCTTTCTTTTGTTAGACAGAAGAGGTTGAGGAATGGAATTCCAAATTACTGGACAATGTCAAGTAAGTAATTTAATTTCCCCACTGTCTGATTTACTTTCTGTGACGCATGCTGTGGCAGGGAGAAATGACCACTTTACATATCATCTTTTGCTTTCACTTCCTGATATATTGCAAGGCGACACAAGTGTTCTTTCAAACACTCTTGCTGAGGCTAGAGTAACCCTTTCTCAAATACAACATATTTGCAGCAGACGACTTTGAAAACATCAAGAATTCATTTGGAAAACCTCTTAAAATGAAGGTAGAATTACTGAAAAGAGTTGAAAACGTTGTGGAAAAAGGAGAAATTGCTCATTTTGAGCAATTTCTCCTTTTGTCACAATGTATTCAAAAGTCGTCTGCAGCAGAAGTGTCAAAATGTGTCTATAGGTGGGAAAGGGTTAATGTTTAAAGGTTTAGAAACAAAAGACATACAGTAACATAAACATTTAAAACAAAATCAAATCACATAGCAAAAAATAAAATTTGATGTTTTTGTCGGGACTAATTTTATTTTCTCGGATCCTGTAAGATTTGTCTCACAGATATATCATGTAGTCAGTGGTAGAGTGTCTGCTTCAGGTTGGGGAGGTCTCAGATTCGATCCTCTGCCAGGTCATACCAAAGACAATAAAAATGGTAGTAATGGCTGCCCTCCTTGGTGCTCGAAGTTGCGGATTATCTTGTCATGCTTATCCGCATAAATGGTAACTTACCTAGGAAATGCCGTGAGATAATTGAAAAATGCTCGAAGGCTGCGTGAAACACCAAATAATCAGTCATGTAGTCAAGTGACATTTCTGTTTTATTCATCTTTGACAATGAAATGGAAAAAAATGTTGTCTTCAAATTAGAAAAGTTAGATTGGTAACTTTTTGGCTTACCTGTGCATCAAGTGCTCAAGGTGAGCATTTGTGATCACATTTTGTCCGGCGCCAGTGCGTCATGCGTCGTCAATAACTGTCTTGTTAACACGCTACAGGCTACTTTTTGCATCTTATCTTCATGAAAGTTAATCAGGACATTCATCTCCATCAAATCTTGGACAAGTTCAAGATGGGGCCATATGAGGTAAAAAAAACTAGGTCAAATTGAAAGAAAATCTTGTTTACACACTTGAGGCCGTATTTTTCACTTGAGCATGTTGAAAATTTATCAGAATATTTGTCTTGATGATATGTAGACCAAGTTTAAATATGGGTCATGTCAAGTCAAAAAGTAGGTAATGTCAAATCGAAGGAAAATCTTGTTAACACTCGAGGCTACAAGTTCTGCTTTTGTAGTTTGAAATTCTGTCAGAATGTTTGTCTTGATAATATCTAGGTCAATTTCAGATATGGGTGATATTCTAAGTCACTAGGCCAAATTGAAGGAAAATCTTGTTAACAATAGAAACTGCATTTTTGACTTGAACATGTTGAAATTTTGTCAGAATATTTGTCTTGATGATGAGAATACTAAGGTTGAATATTGGTTATGTATGGTCAAAAACTAGGTCACTAGGCCAATATTGAGAACAATCTTGTTACCACTCTTAAGTGACTACATTTTTTCTTTTTTTCTCAAATGTTCCTTGGGTGACCCTCTACTAAGATTGTTGAAATTATTTTTATGATATGATTCGTTAAAAACATGGCCTCTCTTATTAAGTCTTAAAATTAGAAAATTCTCAGGTGAACGATCTAGGGCCTCATGGCCCTCTTGTTAAACTTTTTAACACATACTTTTTCAAATATAGGTTATCATACCTACACATCTTGATGTAACACAAAGTCCTGGACGCCATATTATGGCTCGGATATTCTTGGCCAAAAACTTTAAAGTACAGGCCCTTGCACAAGTGTTCCTTGGGTGACACTCTACCAAAATTGTTGAAATTATACCAATCCATTTCTGATCCGTTGAAAAACATGGCCGACAGGGGGCTTGGCTTATATTCCTGATATATACTTGTTTATATGATAGACACTTTGAAAATCTTCTTATTCCAAATTATATGTCTTATTTAAAATAATGTGGCACAAATATTGCTTTGGTATCATGGTTTGAAACATGTCATGACAAATGAATGGCAAAACATCCCCTGTGGCTGGGGGGCACTGAATAAGAATGGCCGCCACAGTCCGACCCTTACTTGAAGCAAAAGAGCCGGCTAAATGGGTCAAAGCGATTGGAGTCGATGCATTTTTTCAGGTCCAGCAAGTGGGGTGTTATTGTTTTCATTATGTCTCCCCTTCTCTGAAAGGGAGACAAACTGTAATTGTCATTATTATACCCCCCACAAACAACAGGGTTTTCCCTAAGCTTTTAAACTTAAGGGTCATTGTGACCCCCTTGTCATCAAAGTTGAGGGTCATCTTATAAATGTTGGGGGTCAAAATTAGAACTCTATTATCAAGTGATTGATATAAAAAACATTAAAAAACAAGTGTGTTGTTCTTCGTTTTTATTATTATGATTATGATTTGGATGTAACTCAATTCAGTTCACTAATTTCTGTTCACTTGTATGCATGCAAATTGCAGCATTATAACTATGCTATAAATAATAAAATTATTTTATAGTATACAGTATAAATAATGCACTGCAGTCTAATTTTAGTTACTTGTTACGAAGTTTAAGAGCACCAAAGGCTCTAGCTGCAGACAAAAGATTATGTTATCGATAAAGCGTAAATCAGTCATTCAGAGTTAAATATAGTCCAAATAATTTAGAATTTCGGTTTCTCGTTTATTGGTCAACAGAAGTTTAAATCCATGGCATGTTTGCATGTTTCAGACAGACTCGATTCACGTTATTATGCCGTTTATATCCTTGACAGCTATCGCAACGATACAAAAAACCATATCTTTAATTATTATTATATTAATTTGAGCCTAAAATGTATGCAGCTTACCTCTTTACCACTTTAATCTATCAAATTCAATTCACAACGGCAAAAAATTTGAAATCTGTAACAAATTTGTTTTCGGTTAAATAAACTAGACGAAATCGGTAAAAAAAAATAAACGAAATATCACCCAAACTTGTTTGAATAAGATATATAACTATTCCGTTTAATATCCATTTTGGTGTACTTTAGCAACAATACCCACAATACCATATTTCGGTTATCCTCGGTTCAAATCGACCACATTGTGAGTTATTAAACGTCGGGCCTCTAAGAGGTGGATTAAAAGGATAAGGACTAAGTTAAATATAGATTTTTGGAAAACCGAGATTATAGAATGGACTTCGATTTACCGACATTGCGTCCATAGGGACGCACAGATATAATTTTTTGGGGTCATTTGAATTGAAAATGCGTCAATGACGCAGGATTTGTGCGTCATGGAAAACCCTGAAACAAGTTTTAGGGGGGTATATAGGAATCACCCCGTCTGTCTGTCCAAGTTCTTATTATTCTTTTTAACTTTTTATACCCCCAAAAAACAAAGTTTTGGGGGGGTATATAGGAGTCACTGTGTCGGTCGGTCGGTATGTCGGTCGGTCGGAAGCCATATTTTGTCCGGACCATATCTTAACAATGCAACATAGGATTTGAACGAAACTTCATAGGATGATACAACACATTGAGAGGAAGTGCGGTGTACAGGAACCATAACTTTATTTTATCTAAATACAAAGTTATTGCCCTTTGTTACTTTTTCTTATTCGTAGAGTCTTGTCCGGAGCATAACTTTAAAACTAATTGTTGGAATTTAATAAAACTTCATAGGATGATACAACACATTGAGAGGAAGTGCAGTGTATAGGAACCATAACTCTATTTAATCTAAATAAAGAGTTATTGCCCTTTGTTACTTTTTCTTGTCCGGAGAATTACTTAATAACTAACAGATGGAATTTAATAAAACTGCATACAATGGTAGAGCATAATCAGAGGAAGTGCAGTGTACAAGAACCATAACTCTAATTTACATAATTACAGAGTTATTGCCCTTTGTTACTTTTTCTTATTCGTAGAGTCTTGTCCAGAGCATAACTTTAAAACTGATTCTTGGAATTTATTAAAACTTCATAGGATGATACCACACATTGAGAGGAAGTGCAGTGTACAGGAACCATAACTCTATTTAATCTAAATACCGAGTTATTGCCCTTTGTTACTTTTTCTTGTCCGGAGAATTACTTAATAACTAACAGATGGAATCTAATAAAACTGCATACAATGGTAGAGCATAATCAGAGGAAGTGCAGTGTACAAGAACCATAACTCTAATTTACATAATTACAGAGTTATTGCCCTTTGTTACTTTTTCTTATTCGTAGAGTCTTGTCCAGAGCATAACTTTAAAACAAATTGTTGGAATTTAATTAAACTTCATAGGATGATACAACACATTGAGAGGAAGTGCGGTGTACAGGAACCATAACTCTATTTTATCTAAATACAGAGTTATTGCCCTTTGTTACTTTTTCTTGTCCGTAGAATTACTTAATAACTAATAGATGGAATCTAATAAAACTACATATAATGGTAGAGCATAATCAGAGGGAGTGCAGTGTACAAGAAACATAACTCTACTTTACATAATGACAGAGTTATTGCCGTTTGTTACTTTTTCATATTCGTAGAGTCTTGTCCGGAGCATAACTTTAAAACTAATTGTTGGAATTTAATAAAACTTCATAGGATGATACAACACATTGAGAGAAAGTGCAGTGTACAGAAACCATAACTCTATTTAATCTAAATACAGAGTTATTGCCCTTTGTTACTTTTTCTTGTTTACAGAGTTATGGCCCTTTTGTTGGTCGGTCGTAAACCATATTTTGAGTCAAGGTGCTGTTTTGGGGGTATTTATCATCTTCAGTGATATTTCTAGTTTTTGTCCGGAGCAAACTTGGAAACTACTTTAAGGAATTGATTGAATATAGATAGATGGCAATGTGAAGTTGTGCACCTTGAAAGAATTTTAACTCTGGGCCACTTTGTTGCAAAGTTATCTTCCCTTGTTCAATATTTTAATAGTGTAAACTTTTGTGTTTTTCAGGGGAGACATCTGTTTTTCGATGCAGAGCTGGAAAACAACCCATCTAGTTCTATATATATTTTTATATTCATGTAATATAAAGTGTGGGGCCGATATCATCTTTCCTGTATGCAGCGATATGACTTGGTTTTTTTAAAGAGATGTAAAAAAAAAAAAAATAATAAAAAATGAACTTTTTTAAAACACTTCTACTTCTAGAAATACTGATACTCCTGTGAAAGTGAAAGTAAAGAAAATAAAAGAAAAATCAAAGTATGGGTTTGCCATGAAACCATTGTAAGTATAATGACCACATACGGCTAGTACAACAAATCTGTAGTAACAAGCTTCTTTAAAAAACACATATGGAAAAATATGGCAAATATGTGAAAATGAAAGTATACTTATAAGATATAGTTACAGGGTCTTCATTAAAACGTGGCTGGCGACCAAATTGATTGCATCAAACAAATTTTCGGTTTGCTCAAATATGATTAGAATATTTGCTGTGAAAATTAAGACAAACAATTTTAAAGATAGCAGAAACTTTGGCAATCCTAGCACTTTGTCTAAAAACTCTGCCTCTTACTTTCACAATTTAGCCTACTTTTTAAGTTCTTAATGTAAGCATTGTGGCAAAAGATTAACCCTTTCCCCCATATGATAATTCTGTAGCAGATGACTTTAAACATATTTTGTGAAAAAGTAGAAAATCGCCATAATTGAATGGATAACCTATGACTAAAAGTGGAAAACATTGTGGCAAAAGGAGAAATTGCATGTTTTGTGCAATTTCTTCTTTTGTCACCATGTTTTCAAATAGCCGTCTGCTGCAGAGGCGCCAGAAAGCGTCTATATGAGGGAAAGGGTTAAATTGCTCAACAATGTTTTCAAAAGTCACATCAGATACGACAGGTCAGTCTGTAACAAGGAGGCTATTAACCCTTTCCCTCATACGACAATTCTGCAGCAGACGACTTTGAACGTATTTTGTAAAAAAATAGAAAATCTCCATAATTGAATGGATAACCTATGACAAAAAGTGGAAAACATTGTGGCAAAAGGAGAAATTGCACGCTTTGTGCAATTTCTTCTATTGTCACTATGTTTTCAAAAAGCTGTCTGCTGCAGAGGTGTCAGAAAGCATCTATATGAGGGAAAGGGTTAAACACCATGCAGACAAAAGTTGATTTGTGTATCCATCTTGGGAGGAGGATGTGTCACATGTATACCATAATTAGGCAGTCATCATATCTGTATGAGCTCATACTACCATGTTATAAAATCCTTATTTAACCCTTTCCCTCATACGATAATTCTGCAGCAGCCGACTTTGAACGTATTTTGTTAAAACATATAGAAAATCTCCATAATTGAATGGATAACCATTTACCTATGACCAAAAGTGGAAAACATTGTGCTAAAAGGAGAAATTGCACGTTTTGTGCAATTTCTTCTTTTCTCACTATAGCTGTCTGCTGCAGAGGTGTCAGAAAGCGTCTATATGAGGGAAAGGGTTAACCCTATAACCCTATGTTTCACATGTATACCAGAATTAGGCAGTCATCATATCTGTCATATCTGTTTGAGCCCATACTACCAGAGCTCTACATATGTTATAAAATCCTTATTATACCCCCCGGCAAACAAAGTTTGGGGGGGTATATAGGAATCACCCTGTCTGTCCGTCCGTCTGTCTGTCTGTCTGTCTGTCTGTCCGTATGTCCACATTTCTTGTAAGCACTACTCCTCCTAAACGGCTCAATGGATTTGGTTCAAACTTTACATGAAGGTTACACATCATATGTAGATATGCATGAAGGAAGATCACACGCCTCGGACTCTTCCAAGGGGAGATAATTTAACTTAGAGGTTATCTGCGAGGGACTCCTGTGCACATACCTCCACATTTCTTGTAAGCACTACTCCTCCTAAACGGCTCAATGGATTTGGTTCAAACTTTACATGAAGGTTACACATCATATGCAGATATGCATGAAGGAAGATCATATGCCTCGGATTCTTCCAAGGGCAGATAATTCAACTTAGAGGTTACCTGCGAGGGACTCCTGTGCACATACCTCCACATTTCTTGTAAGCACTACTCCTCCTAAACGGCTCAATGGATTTGGGTCAAACTTTACATGAAGGTTACACATCATATGTAGATATGCATAAAGGAAGATCATATGCCTCGGATTCTTCCAAGGGCAGATAATTCAACTTAGAGGTTACCTGCGAGGGACTCCTGTGCACATACCTCCACATTTCTTGTAAGCACTACTCCTCCTAAACGTCTCAATGGATTTGGTTCAAACTTTACATGAAGGTTACACATCATATGTAGATATGCATGAAGGAAGATCATACGCCTCGGATTCTTCCAAGGGCAGATAATTTAACTTAGAGGTTACCTGCGAGGGACTCCTGTGCACATACCTCCACATTTCTTGTAAGCACTACTCCTCCTAAACGGCTCAATGGATTTGGTTCAAACTTTACATGAAGGTTACACATCATATGTAGATATGCATGAAGGAAGATCATACGCCTCGGATTCTTCCAAGGGCAGATAATTCAACTTAGAGGTTACCTGCGAGGGACTCCTGTGCACATACCTCCACATCTCTTGTAAGCACTACTCCTCCTAAATGGCTCAATGGATTTGGGTCAAACTTTACATGAAGGTTACACATCATATGTAGATATGCATGAAGGAAGATCATATGTATCGGATTCTTCCAAGGGCAGATAATTCAACTTAGAGGTTACCTGCGAGGGACTCCTGTGCACATACCTCCACATTTCTTGTAAGCACTACTCCTCCTAAACGGCTCAATGGATTTGGTTCAAACTTTACATGAAGGTTACACATCATATGTAGATATGCATGAAGGAAGATCATACGCCTCGGATTCTTCCAAGGGCAGATAATTCAACTTAGAGGTTGCCTGCGAGGGACTCCTGTGCACATACCTCTACATTTCTTGTAAGCACTACTGAGTCAAACTGTATATGAAGGCTACACATTATATGTAGATATGCATGAAGGAAGATTTTTCTCCTCAGATTCTTCCAAGGGAAGATAAGCAAAGTAGAAACTTTACCAATGTATCCGATGCTTTGGGAGGGGAGCGGGGGGTATTCTTTAGTGAGCTTTGCTCACAGTATTTCTAGTTTAACCCTAAAACCCTATGTTGTGGGTACTCAAAAGAATGGTCTCAATGAGACCATTCTTTTGAGTAGCAACAATGTTGGATTTGAATGGATAATAAGAATGATATTGTGGGCTGTATATTCCTCCTCATCTGGACCTGCGACTACTTCATCGAATTGTAAGCTCTGATTTGTATGACATTGTGTTCTGTCCTTAAAACCTGAGACCTATGGATTATCTAAAAAAAAAAATCGTTTTAATAAAAAAAAAAGTCCTTTGTTTTGTTAGCTCACCTGAGCTTTGATCAAGGAGAGTTATTGTGATCGGCTTTTGTCCGGCGTCCATCAACTTCTTCTCCTCAGTATTTATTCAATTAGGATGAAACTTAACAGAATCATCCTCTCAACAACCTCACCAAATTTCCTTAAATTTTTGGGATCCATGCAGAATTCTGGTTTCCATGGCAGTGTAATGAAAAAAACTTCAAAATTCGTCTTCGCCAAAAACTGGTTGGCAGATTTTCAAATAATTTTGTAGAAATGTTCCTTGGATGACCCTCTATGAGATTCTTTCAAGCCATGTTGATTGGTAGAAAAACATGGCCGTCAGGGGGGCGGGGCTATTTGCCTTATATGGCTATAGTTAAAACTTAAAAAATCTTCTTCCGAAAGTGTCAGGCCGATTTTCAAATAATTTTGTAGAAATGTTCCTAGGGTGACCCTCTATCAGATTCCTTCAAGCCATGTTAATTGGTCGGAAACTATGGCCACCAGGGGGCGGGGCTTATATAGCTAAAGTGAACAATTCTCCACACTTTATTCATTACTCCTGTGAATCTTGGCTTTCTTGTTAAACGCAGATGACTTTCAATCCTTTCGGTAGCAGATAATTGGAAAATCTCTTTAAAATAAAAGTATTTATTGGATACAGTTGAAAGCATTGGCATTGTGGCAAGGGGAGAAATTGCTCCTTTTGCCAAAATGTTTTCTAAAAAACATATTTTTCAAAATGCCTCTCTATGGGGGGAAATGGTTAACCTCTGATTGATTCTGGTTTGCTTAGAGAGCTGTTTGATCCCTTTTCCACATACAACAAATCTGCAGCAGATGACTTTGATAACATCTTTGCAAAACTGTGTAAACCCTCTATAAGTTAAAGAGTGATTACCGAAAAGAGTTGAAAACATTGCGGCAAAATAAGAAATTGCTCATCAGTAGCAATTTCTTCTTTTGCCAAAATGTTTTGCAAAGGTGGTAAGCTGAAAGAGGTGTCATAAAGCATCTGTATGTGGGAAAGTGTTATAGAACTTGCATTATTTCTCCAGAACTAGCTATCAGCTCTTCTGTAAAGAGGCTATACAGAAAGATAAGATGAGCCTGAAGGATGCTGCCACAAAATGGGCACAAACAACTGAAAAGGAGAGAGCCTTTTTCACCGAAAAAGTAAGTGGTTATCATATTTATTGAGCTATAGGGATCTATCTTTAAATACATATGTGTCTAAACAACGTCACCACTATAGTGACTTAACAATTTCATAATGAGCAATTTCACCTTTGGCCACAATGTTTTCAAAAGTCGTCTGCAGGTGGGAAAGGGTTAATTTCTTATCCTATAATATGTTCACAAATATTGCCTCTTGCACAAGTTTGTTTTTCACTGGTCAAGGTCACAGTGACCTCAATACCTCTGTACAAAATGATGTCATCGGTCTAGCACTTTTATTTGAGGACGCACATCCTTCGTATTTCATACACATGTTCAGTGTCAAGAGAGCTTCGACAGGTTTGCGTTTTATTGACCTAGGTGAAAGGGGACCAGGTCACATGTGACGATAATATGTCTATTTGATTCAATTGAAATGACATCATTGCTCTAGCCCTTTCATTCTTGGAGAAAATACCTTCATACTTCATATACAGATTCATTTTAAAGAGAGCTTGGACAGTTTATCTTCACCAATTTGTTAATTCTGCACGGGGAAGGAAATTAAAAATCAAAATCCTACCAAAAGTCAAAGTCACAGAGTCTATGAAATGTCTTTCACACTTGCGTCTTGTGGATGGAATTCTTTAACCCTTTCCCTCATACAACAATTCTGCAGCAGACGACTTTGACCGTATTTTGTCAAAACATAGAAAATCTCCATAATTGAATGGATAACCTATGCCAAAAAGTAGAAAAGATTGTGGTAAAAGAATTTCTCCTTTTGTCACTATGTTTTCAAAAAGCCGTGTGCTGCAGAGGCATCAGAAAGCGTCTATATGAGGGAAAGGGTTAATACTTCATACACAGGTTCAAAATACAAAAAAAGCTTGGATGTATGGAGTTACACTGACCAAGGTCAATGTCACAGCAACTATAATATATGTCGGTACGAAATAGGGTCATTTCTCTAGCACTCTCATTTGCGGAAGGAATATCTTCATACTTCAAACATAGGTTTAGTGTCTAGAAAGTGTAGATTTGTTTGCGTTTTACTGAAGTATGTCAATGTCAAGGTTACAGCGACTATAGTACGTCTGTACAAAATGACCCTTCTAAGGGATTTGGATCGTGCGCGATGCTCTTGTTAGTTAACTTTTTCACACATACAGACACTTCTGCTGCAGACGAAATTTAAAAACATTGTGGCAAAAGGAGAAATTGCTCATAATGGCCAATTACTCCCCTTGCCACAATGTTTTCAATTCTATTCGATAGTTGAGCTTTCATTTATGGAGATTTACCATTTTCCAAAGTCATCTGTTGCAGAATTGTCAAATGTGGGAAAGAGTTGAACCCTTTCGGTGATGCAGATAACTTAAGATGCCTTTTCAACAGCAAAGTGCTCAAGTTGTGTTATTGTGTCCTTCGTGCTTCCATCAACATCTTCTCCTCAGTCAGTGGGTCTATTGGGTTAAAACTTTACAGAAAGCATCCTCTCAATGACCTCGCCAGAATTCCTTGAATTTTACGCTCCACTGTCACGGCGATTTTGTCCATCAGGGGTGGGGGTGCATCAACTTTTTGCTTAAAACGTCTTCTCCCAAACCACTTGGCCAATCGGGATGAAACTTCATAGGGAGCATCCTCTCAATGTCCTTTCCTTAATTCCTCAACTTTTTTGGATCCATGCAAACGGGATAAAAGACTTTAAATTCATCTCCACCAAAACTGTTTGCCCGATTTTCAAATAATTTTGAAGAATTGTTCCTTGTGTGACCCTCTATCATGTTCCTTCAAGGCTTGTTGTTTGGTCTAAAAAAAATAGGGTAGGGCCATTTTACCTTATATGGCTATAGTGAAAACTTAAAATATCTTCTCCGATGAAAGTGTGACCCTCTATCAGATTCCTTCAAGCCATGTTGATTGGTCGAAAAACATGGCCGCCAGGGGGCGGACTATTTTGCATTATATGGCATTATATTCCTTTTAAGCCATGTTGAATGGTTAAGAAAAATGGCCGCCAGGGAGCGGGGCTATTTTGCCTTATATGGCTATAGTGAAAACTTTAAAAAATCTTCTCCGACGAAAGTGTCGGGTCGATTTTCAAATAATTTTGTAGAAATATCCCTTGGGTGACCCACTATCAGATTCAATTAAACCATGTTGATTGGTTGAAAAACATGGCCGACAGAGGGCGGGGCTATTTTGCCTTATATGGCTATAGTTAAAACTTAAAAAATCTTCTCCTGAAAGCCATGGGTGTATTTTCAAATAATTTTATAGAAATGTTTCTAGGGTTACCCTCTTATCATAATTCAAAGCCAGGGGCACTGAGAGGGCTATTTTGCCTTATATGGCTATAGTGAAAACTTAAAAAATCTTCTGCTCCAATAGTGTTGGGCTGATTTTCAAATTATTTCTTAGAAATGTTCCTTGGGTTACCCTCTATGAGATTCCTTCAAGCCATGTTGATTTGTTCAACAAAATATGGCAGCCAGGGGGCAAGGCTGTTTTGCCTTGTATGGCTATAGTGACAACTTTAAAAGTCTTTTCCTCCCAAACTATGTGGCCGATTTTCATATAATTTTGCTGAAATATTCCTTGGGTAACGGTCTAATGGATTCCGTCAAGCCATGGTGATTGGTCAAAAATCATGGCCACCAGTCAAGGGTGGGGCGGGGCTGTTTGGAGACTTAATTGTTTCCTAATAGAAGTGGAGCGATATTGGCCCACTTTGGCCTCTTGTTTTGGATATATGCATAGTTCTGGTTTCCATGGCAACTAATATTTTTTTTTTTTAAAAACTCATAAAAAATCATTTTGTAGAAATGTTCCTTGGGTGACATTCTTTCCTATTTCTTCAAGCCATGTTGATTGGTCAATTAACATGGCTGATAGGGGACGGTGCTTTTTTGCCTTACATAGCTATCTATTATGGAAATTTTAAAATCTTCTCTGAAAGTGTTTAAGCTGTTTTTCAAATAATTTTGTAGAAATCTTCCTTGGGTTAGTATTTTCAAAGGTGTCTGCTGCAGATTTGCTGTTTATGGGAAAAGGGTTAACCCTTTCCCTCATACGACAATTCTGCAGCAGATGACTGAACATATTTTGTCAACAATTAGAAAATCTCTATAATTGAATGGATAACCTATGACTAAAAGTAGAAAATATTGTGGCAAAAGGAGAAATTGCTCGTTTTGAGCAATTTCTTCTATTGTGACTTTGTTTTCAAAAAGACGTCTGTTGCAGAGGTGTCAGAAAGTGTCTATATGAGGGAAAGGGTTAACCTTGAAATCAACCGGGTAAAAATATGTCATGAGTATGATTATTGAATTGAATTAACCACATTGTGGTAATAGAAAAAATATAATACACAATCTTTAGCTCGTCTGTTTTTAGAAGAACCACTGTCGGGGTATTGTGATAACCCTGGTAACCTCTGCGTCGTTACAAAACATTAAACCTTTCCACTTACCCCAAACATCTTTCAACATTTCCAATGAAACTTGGTACACATGTTCCTAGATGCTATATGCATGTCTTTACCAAGTCACATAACTCGGGCTTTAATAATTGTTCAGTAATCGTATTATAGTTTTACCTGCGGCGTACGGGCGGGCGGCGTCCAGTATGTTGTCAGCTCAATAACTTTAGAAGCCTTTATCTAATCATCAACAAATTTGGTCAGAATGTGAACTGGAATAATATCTCGGGACAAGTTCGATAACTAGCCATATCGCTGTAGTCAATCGAGAGTTATCGCTCTTTAATTATAGAAATTACCTAAAATTGGTCTTGTCAGCTCAATAACTTTAGGAGCCTTTGTCCAATCATCACCAAATTTGGTCAGAATGTGTATTGGCGTAATATCTCGGACAAGTTTGATAACTAGCCATATTGTTTCAGTCGATAGAGAGTTATTGCCCTTTAATAATAGAAATAACCTAAAATTGGTCTTGTCAGCTAAATAACTTGTGAAGCCTTTATCCGATCATCACCAAATTTAGACAATATGTTGATGGGCAGAATATCTTGGTCAGGTTTGATAACTTACAACGTTATCTTAGTCACTACAAATTTATATCCCTCGAAATGGCCAAAACTGTACTAACAATGTCTGCTCTCTAAGTTTGGCTGATGTACAACCAATTATCACTATACTTGGTCTCAAAAAAACAGGACAGGCTTATTTTGTGACATTTGGCGCTCTTGTTCAACTTAGAAAAATGCAGACGAGTGTTGGCATTCACTTGGGCCACTCTGTTATGCAACAATGATTTCAAAAATTGTGTGTCACAACAGTCAGATCGGTTACTTTTCTCATTTGATCTGTTCAGCGCTCACGTTAATGGACGTATTGGGCGTTTTTACGCCCGAAAATCGATCCCGTACGCCCAAAATTGATAAGGGAGACGTCCAAGTACGTCCGGGAATTAAGGGTATACGCCGACAATCAAAACACAGGACGTACATATGTCCACTAGAAATTGTGTGCAATTATCTAAAGACACTGTGTATTGTGTTTTATGAAGTGTCAATTATGGACAGTGGGAGTTATCAATTGGTAGATTTAAGCCAATCACGATCGAGAATGCGTACCCCACCCACCCCCAGATTTGACACTTGATAACGACTTCACACCAATCAATTCTATTTTTCATTATAAACAGGGTAGGGGTAATTAATTTCAATAACCCATGTAAAAACATACTAGGATATGATAAAAGAATGTCCCTATATTAATTTAACTGTTTAAAGATTATTATTTTGTTTGCCTGAATCCATAGTAAACACTTTTTAATTGCCGATTTTTTAAAAACAAAGTTGACATGAAGATCTATCAAAATCACAGCCAGCTGTCAAAAAGGACTTGCCTATGAAATAAATTGCATATAAGCCCATTTTAGTTCATTATTTTTTTAAATATAAAAGAAACTGAAGTCTGAAGGTGAAAATACATATTGTAAATTGTAATGGGTTTTCGTGCATTTTCTGCATTTTGGAAATCGGAAATGTCATTCAAGAAAGTATTACTCACACTCATTCTTATTTGTTTTAAAGTTGACTATTATGAAAGTTTAGTGCTCTTAATGTGTGTTTGTAATATGTCTCACTGCAGAACACTTTATTTACTGGTGTTTAAAATAAAATCAATAACTCATTAACAGAAATCATTCCTTTTGCCATACTGAATGTGATTTAAGAACATAATTCATGTTTAATGTGAATGTAATGAATCATGGCCATGCCAATCTTTTGATGAATTTTATGCTGGATAGCTTTTGACACATGACTGGAAAAAAGCATTCTATATCACATAAAAACCTACTGGTTGAAAAGTGTTATGATAGAACCATCAATAACATTGTTGACAAAGGAGCAATATCCACTTTCTGTATTAATTAGCTTCTTTTCCATTAATGTATTTAAAAATAAAACAAAGGGAACACAATAGAATGTGCAAGATGCGAAAAAAGCCAGCATGCCACCTGGGACTTCCAAGAATTATGAGCAGGACTTCCAAAATTCAGACCCAGGAAGTCAGGACTTCCTGTTTCAAAAAGTTAGTGCAAGCACTGTCTGTTACAACAAAACATATTGACAACCTTGTAGGTCACAATACACCAAATAAATTCCTTCTTTGTTTACATGTAAATCAACCAGCTTCAACCCTCGTTTGTCACATTTTCTAAGCGTTTCCCATTGAGAACACCATATATCATTGAAAAGAGATACTTCTTACCTTTAAAATAATCCATAGAAAATGTGGGGTCATGCATTATGCAAGAAAGAACTCGCTCTGTGAAGATGGGGACCGTCCTTTTTACCACAATCCAGCTAGGCTGAAAATGGGTTTCCACATACTCTACTTTCACTTTCACACAAGGTCAAAATACCTAAAATGATCAAATTAAACAGTTCCAGTTCATCCTCTACATATTTACAAAGAATTTACACCCATTGTCACATATCCAATGCAGTCTGGGCCAGATGTACAACCATTTCTAGGCAAACAAAGTTTTGTTTACGCGCTACTGTGCTGTAGATCAAAGGGGCGCGCGGATGTATTTAGCGTAATTTGACCTGTATACATGTGTGAAAATGATAAAACTTTGATTTTGGGTTGCATTTTTACAGGCACAAAAAGAGTATAAAGAGAAAATGGAAAGTTATATGATAGAACATCCAGAAGACGAAGTTGCTCAAACCTTTTTAAAATTGGCAGATGTGGTAAGTATATTTAAGAATTTAAATCAGACCATGAAATTATTTATTTAACCCTTTCTTACACGCATGCATCATCTTTTAGTTGTATCCATCAATTGGGATGAAAAGTCATTGGAAGCATCCTCTCGATGTCCTTTCTTTAATTCCTTAAACATTTTCGGATCCATGCGAAATTCTGGTTTTCATGGCAACTGAAAGTAAAAAACTTTTAAAAGTCCTCTCTCAAAAAGTATCTGGTTGTTTTCCAAACGATTTTGTAGAAATGTTCCTTGGTAAACCCTCTAATAGATTCCTTCAGTCCATGTTGATTTGTCTAAAGATGTAGCTGTTTTGCCTGAAAAAGCCATACTGACAACTTTAAAAATATTCTTCTCCAAAAGTATTGGTCTGATTTCCAAATAATTATACCCCCTTCGAAGAAGAGGGGGTATATAGGAGTCACTGTGTCGGGCAGCCATATTTTGTCCGGCCTATTCCTTACAAACCACTGGGTGGAATTCAATAAAATTTTACATGAATCTTCTATACCAAGAGGAGATGTGCATATCCTAAAGGGGTTACAATTGCATGATATTTTACAGAGTTATGGCCCTTTTACTAATTAAGTTATGGTGTAGGTCAAGGTGCTGTTTAGCCATATTTTGTCCGGCCTATTTTTAGATCACCTAGAGCCAAAGGCTCAAGGTGAGCTATTCTGATCACTCTGTCCGTCGTCCGTCGTTAACTTTTAGCTTTAAACATCATCTCCTCCTGAACCGCAAGAACAATTTCCACCAAACATCACAGGAATGTTCCTTTGGTGGTCCTCTTTCAAAATTGTTCAAAGATTTAAATTCCATTGAGAACTTTGGTTGCTGCGGCATCAGAAAGGGGACAAAATGTCCAAACTTTAAAAATCTTCTCCTCCGAATCTGCCTGTCAGATTCAAATATAATTTGGTAGAAATGTTCCTTGGGTGACACTCTATAAGAATTGTTCAAGCCATACTGATTGGTCGAAAAACATGGCAGTCAGGCGGCATCAAAAAAGGGGCAAAATGACTACTTAAATAAAGCATCCTTATAAAAGTGCTTGTCTGATTTAAAGATAGTTTTGTAGAAATGTTCTTTCATTGATCATCTACATACTTTGTCAAGCCATATTGATTTGTTGAAAGGCATAGCAACCAAGCAGCATTAGAAAAGGAGTAAAATTTACTTTTTGCTTCAAATGACATATGGTTATTAGATTGATGGTCTAAGGGAGGTAACACTTGGCAGAGTATTATGCAAGGGTTGTCCTGAACAGGAAGTGGAAAGTTAAAATCGCAACATTTCTGGTCTCAACAGCAAGGTGGAAAAGAAAGATTGTTATTGAAAGTGAACAAGCAATTATGACATGATTTGTCCTTGTAACTATTGTTAAAGATATCATAATTGGTGAAGAGGTAAATATGAACTCAAATACTACAGTTAATGTATTGGGAGGTAACACTTGGCAGAGTATTATGCAAGGGTTGTCTTGAACAGTAAGTTGAAAGTTAAAACCGCAACATTTCTGGCCTCAACAGCAAGGTGAAAAACAGATCAAGAAAGGTGCAAAATGACAAAAACTTTATAATTCAATTCTAATTGAAGTTCTTGTTAGATTTCAAGATATAAATGACCTTTACTTATAAGCTGTTTCTTGAGAAGTGTTCACTCCTTGAAGTTCTAATTGCACTCCTTGATCTTTTTCCCAGATATTTCTACTAATTTACTATCAATCAGGTGATCGATTTAGGGTCATCTTGGCCCTCTTGTTTACAAACCACTGGGTGGAATTCAATAAAATTTTACATGAAGCTTCTATACCAAGAGGAGATGTGCATATCCTAAAGGGGTTACAATTGCATGATACTTTAGTTTTTAGCTCTACTGGCCAAAGGCCAGAAGGGCTTATGTCGTGGCGATTTGTCCGTCGTGCGTGCGTCCGTCCGTAAACAATTTCTTGTTAACACGATACAGTCTTCACTTTTGATTGTATCTCAACCAAACTTATACAGTAGTTAGATATCCATGAGAGCTCGGTTCCTTTCGAAAACCAGCCAGATCCGCCCATGCATGACTGGATTATGGCCCTTGAAATGGTCAAAATTGCTATAAAAGAGCTTGTTAACACGATAGTCTTCACTTTTGATTGTATCTCAACCAAACTTATATTATACAGTAGTTAGATATCCATGAGAGCTCGGCTCCTTTCAAAAACCAGCCAGATCCGCCCATGCATGACTGGATTATGGCCCTTGAAATGGTCAAAATTGCTATAAAAGAGCTTGTTAACACGATAGTCTTCACTTTTGATTGTATCTCAACCAAACTTATACAGTAGTTAGATATCCATGAGAGCTTGGTTCCTTTCGAAAACCAGCCAGATCCGCCCATGCAAGACTGGATTATGGCCCTTGAAATTGTCCAAATTGCTATAATTGAGCATGTGAACACAATAGAGGCTCCATTTACTATCTGATCTTCACCAAACTTAGATAGTAGTTAAATACTGATTAGAGCTTGGTTCCTTTTGAAAACCAGCCAGATCCGCCAATGCAAGACTGGATTATGGCCCATGAAATTGTAAAAATTACTATAATACAGCTTGTGAAAACAAAAGAGCCTCCATTTACTATCCGATCTTCACCATACATACATGCTCTGGATTGAAAATGACCAAGGAACCATACCAGTAGAGCATAGGCCCTCATGGGCCTCTTGTTGTAGAAATGGTCCTTGGGTGACCTTCAAGCCATGTTGATATGTTTAAAAACATGTCTGCAAAAAGGTGTGGCTCTTTTTACATTTTATGGCTATAGTGAAAACTTCAAAAATCTTCTTCTCCCAATGAATCTGTCCAATTACCAAATTGTTCTGTATTAATGTTCCTTGGGTGACCCTCTTATCAGATTCCTTCAAGCCATGTCGATGTTTGTCAAAAAACATGGCTGCCAGTGGCTGGGCTGTTTGGCGTTTAATATATGGATGGCTACAGTGAAAACTTTAAAAAATGTTTTCTCCAAAAGTATCTGTCTGATTTCCAAATAAATTTGTAGAAATGGTCCTTAGGTATCAGATTCCTTCAAACCATGTTGATTATTTCGAAAATACCATTCACCGCTTTCATTATTTGGTGCATAAATGGCCTGTATGGTATAATCTTAAACATGGCAAACTAGCACGCTGATTTTAACTAAGCGTGCACCTGTTTCGGTATTTTTGACAATTTTCAAAATAAATATGAAAGAAGAATGACATAATGGTCTATATCTAGAAGTGGGAATACCTGCTTTTATTACATTTATAACATTTTAGTGAAAATTACTTACTTTCTTTACATTGTTTCACGCTGGTAGTTCAAAATTTGTGGGATTATTTATTTTGTATCTGGGTGAGTCAAGTACAAATATATATGCGAATGGAAACTCTGTATTATTATATCATTGGAAGAATCTGTTGTCAAAAAACATTTAAGGAAAAGCTTGTGGACTGGAGAAGTTATATCAATAATTAGATCATAAATATTTGTCTACAAATTTAAATTTGGGCCATGTCCAGTCGTCTCTATACTTTAATCCAGTAGCATCTTTAACCCTTTCCCTCATATAGACGCTTTCTGCCGCCTCTGCAGCAGACAGCTTTTTGAAAACATAGTGACAAAAGAAGAAATTGCTCAGAACGAGCAATTTCTCCTTTTGACACAATGTTTTCCACTTTTGGTCATAGGTTATCCATTCAATTATAGAGATTTTCCATCTTTTGACAAAATATGTTCAAAGTCGTCTGCTGCAGAATTGTTGTATGAGGGAAAGGGTTAAGTAATTTTTATGAACATCTTATTGTAGAGAGCCCAGAAAGCGCTATTACAGGGCCAGAAAGATAATAAAAGGAAGAATAGTGCCGGCAAAGAGGACGAAACTGTATGTTATTTTCTAGTAAATCCTTAAATATATATATAAAAATTATTGAGTGACTATCATTTAGAGTTTATGAACAATTTTACCTTTTTCCACATTTTTGGAACACATGAGGCTCATTAATTTGATCACCCTCTGTCCGTCATTAACTTTTAGCTTTAAACATCATCCCCTCCTTAACCAAAGGACCAATTTCAACCAAACTTCTCAGGCATCAGAAAGTGGCAAAATGTCCAAACTTTAAAATTCTTCTCCTGAATCTGCTGGTCAGATTCTAATATAATTGGGTAGAAATGATCTCAATGACCTCACCAGATTTCCTTCAATGTTTTGGGATCCATGCAGAATTCTGGTTTCCATGGCAACAAAAAGAAAAAAACTTCAAAATTCTTCTACTCCCAAACTGGTTGGCAGATTTTCAAATAATTGTTTAGAAATGTTCCTTGGATGACCATCTTATCAGATTCCTTTAAGCCATGTTGATTGGTAAATAAACATGGCCGCCAGAGGGCGGCGCTATTTTGCCTTATATGGCTAAAGAGAAAACTTTAAAAATCTTCTCCTCCGAAAGTGTCTGGCTGATATTCAAATAATTTTGTAGAAATGTTCCTAGGCTGACCCTCTATCAGATTCCTTTAAGCCATGTTGATCTATCAGATTCCTTTAAGCCATGTCGATTGGTTGAAAAATATGGCCGCCAGGGGGGTGGGGCTATTTTGCCTTATATGGCTATATTGAAAACTTAAAATATCCTTTCCTCCGAAAGTGTCAGGCCGATTTTCAAATAATTTTGCAGAAACATTCCTTGGGTGACACTACAAGATTCCTTTAAGCCATGGTGGTTGGTAAAAAACATGGCCACTAGGGGGCAGGGCTGTTTGGAGATTTGATTTTTGCCTTATGGCCGTGAAGCGATACTGGCCCTCTTGGGCCTCTTGTTTTTTTTGTCCGGCGACTGTCTGTCTGTCTGTCCGTCACACTTTGAAAGACTGTTGTGAGGAGTACTTGTTTTGAAAAAGCCAGGAAACACATGGTTAGATGAACTGGGGTGTCATGACATTCATGACTGAATTTTTTTGGTATTTTATCTTGGCTAAGTTTGATATATGGTTGGATCACTGCTAGACATTGGTGAGTATGGCTTAGTAATGGGTGCAACAAAAATGCCTTATTATACCCACCCCTGCAAAAGTTTCCATGCCAAGAGGAGATATGATTTGCATACTGTTATGGCGTTTCAGTTTGACTTGATATTAAATCATCGGAGCCGAAGGTTCAGGGTGATCTTTCTAAATGAATGCTCTGTGTCCGTTGCCTATATAAATTATGGATTTTTGTTTGTGTCCGTTGCCTATATATCCTGTACGGATTTTTTTAAACGACATTTTTTCCTTAACCCTATCAGTACCGAATTGTTTAAAGTAGACTCTTCCATGTTCAAACTTGGACAATTCTATTTTCATGTTATAGGATTTTTGGAATATTTTTATAACTCACAGCCAAACAATGCAGATTTCAGGTGAGACAGCTCGTTACGAGCTGACTCACCTGAATCTGTATTGTTTGCAAAAAGCTCAATATTGCCTTTGGTGCTGAAAGAGTTAACCATTTCCCTCATATGACAATTCTGCAGCAGACGACTTTGAACGTATTTTGTCAAAACATAGGTTCCATTCAATTATGGAGATTTTCTATGACAAAAGTGGCAAAAGGAGAAATTGCACGTTTTGTGCAATTTCTTCTTTTGTCACTATGTTTTTAAAAAGCCGTCTGCTGCAGAGGCGTCGGAAAGCGTCTATATGAGGGAAAGGGTTAACCATTGGACTATTTTCAACTGAACTGCACTGGGATGTTCTCATTAGTGGTCCTCTTTCAAATTTGGTCAATAATTGAAATTCTATTAAGAACTTGGGTTGCGGCTACTTCAGAAATGGACGAGGCAAACTTTAAATCCACTTGTCTAACTCCCAAGTTAATTTGGTAGAAATGTTCCTTGGATGACTCTTATTAGAATTGTTCATGCCATGTTGATTGGTTAAAAAACAAGGCAATATCAATATGACGCAACTTCAAAATTAAATTCTTATAAAAGTGCTTGTATGATTTCGAGATAATTAAGCAAGAGTGTTCCTTCAGTGACCCCCTCTAAATAATGTGTTCAAGCTTTAATGATAGGATAAAAACCTAGCCACCAGGCACCATCAGAATAGGGATAAACGGAATTTTTAAGCTTTAAACAACATCTACAAAAAATACTGTACCGATATTAACCTAATGTCACAAGAATGTTCCTTTGGTGGTCCTTTTTACAAAATGGTTCTTAGATAAATAGTTTCATTACAATTGTCCTGTACTAAAAAACTTTCAAAGATGATGTTCCTTGCATGTTTCTTTCTTGCCCTTGAGAAAATCTTCCCCAATGATAGCAGTTACTCAATGCTACTGTACCATCACTCAGGTGATCTGTAGGATTTAGACATGGCCGAGTGGTTAGCGGCGGGGATTTGGAACACGGGCTTGATCCCCCTCTTGTTGATGTCATGGTGGAGTGCCAAGGCAAATTTCCTAGATTAGTACTGGTTTGTTCACCAAAATATCGTGAATAAGTGAACGGTTGTAATGATATAACTGAAAACTGTAAAACACCAATAAACCAAACATAGGAGATCAATGTGAACTGGAAGGATAATTCGCTTTTTAGCTCGCCTATTCGAAGAAATAGGGGAGCTTATGTTATCACGTTGGCGTTGGCGTCCGCGTTGCCAGCTTGGTCAAACCTTTGCGTGCAAGGCCTTTTCTCAGACACTGTGTATGCTGTTGCTTTGAAACTTCACACACTTATTCAGGATCATTAGGGGACCTTGTATGTCAAGTCCCATAACTCTGGAATGGATTTTGACTGAATTGTGCCCCTTTTTGGACTTAGAAATTTGGTCAAACCTTTGCGTGCAAGGCCTTTTCTCAGACACTGTGTATGCTGTTGCTTTCAAACTTCACACACTTATTCAGGGTCATTAGGGGACCTTGTATGTCAAGTCCCATAACTCTGGAATGGATTTTGACCGAATTGTGCCCCTTTTTGGACTTAGAATTTTGATCAAACCTTTGCGTGCAAGGCCTTTTCTCAGACACTGTGTATGCTGTTGCTTTGAAACTTCACACACTCATTCAGGGTCATTAGATGACCTTTTATGTCAAGTCCCATAACTCTGAAATGGTTTTTGACTGAATTGTGCCCCTTTTTGGACTTAGTATTTTGGTCAAACCTTTGCGTGCAAGGCCTTTTCTCAGACACTGTGTATGCTGTTGCTTTGAAACTTCACACACTTATTCAGAGTCATTAGATGACCTTGTATGTTAAGTCCCATAACTTTAGAATGGATTTTGACTGAATTGTGCCCCTATTTGGACTTAGAATTTTGGTCAAACAGACACTGTGTATGCTGTTGCTTTGAAACTTCGCACACTTATTCAGGATCATTAGATTTAAAAGGCCTAAAAGGGCCTGTATGGACTTGGTTAACATTTGCATGCAAGTATTGAGAAGGTGTATTATCTTGCAATAGGTGATACTGTGTGACTTTACCTAATGCTATAACTGTTCTGAAGTAGGCCCTGATAAACGATGGCCCTGATAGGCGAGCTATATTGTCATCCGACAACTCTTGTTATCATCTGTTAACCCTTTCCCTCATATAGACGCTTTCTGACGCCTCTGCATCAGACAGCTTTTTGAAAACATGGTGACAAAAGAAGAAATTTCACAAAAATTGCAATTTCTCCTTTTGTCATAAGTTATCCATTCAATTATGGAGATTTTCTATATTTTGACAAAATACGTTCAAAGTCGTCTGCTGCAGAATTGTCGTATGAGGGTAAGGGTTAAAATCATCTCTAAAACCAAGATGCCTGGCTGGATCAGAAAAGGGTTGATTGTCTGATGCCAACATAAGTTGGCTTGAAATGTTTCCCAAATAACACTCTACAAAAAATTGTTATAGCCAATTGGATTTGTTGAAATATATAGCAGTGGCAGCATCAGAAATAGATTAGAATTGCAAAACTTTAAAAGTGCTGGTCTAATTTCAAGATTTGTTGCCCTTTTTCATACTTCACATTTAATCTTTAAATGGGAACGGGTTTAGTTGCATTTATCAGAATAACTTGTGTACTGTAAATATTGATCCTGTTTTAACTCTTTCCCACTTGCAGACGCATTCCGACGCATTTGAAGCAGACAACTTTTGAAAACATGATGAGCAATTTCTCTGTGTTCGCCACAATGTTTTCATATCTATTTAATGATTAAAGTCCAGAAGAGCTTATGCCGTGGCATGGTGTCCGTCGTCTGTGCGTGTGTCCGTAAACAATTGCTTGCGAACGCGATAGTCTTCAGTTTCGATTGTATCTCAATCAAACTTATACAGTAGTTAGATATCCATGAGAGCTCGGTTCCTTTTGCAAACCAGCCAGATCCGCCCATGCAAGACTGGATTATGGCCCTTGAAATTGTCAAAATAGCTATAATAGAGCTTGTGAACACAATAGAGCCTCCATTTACTATCTGATCTTCATCAAACTTAGATAGTAGTTAAATATTGATGAGAGCTTGGTTCCTTTTGCAAACCAGCCAGATGTGCTCTTGCATGACTGGCTTTTATGGCCCTTGAATTTGCCAAAATTGCTATAATAGAGCTTGTGAACACAATAGAGGCTCCATTTACTCTCTGATCTTCACCAAACTTAGATAGTAGTTAAATATTGATGAGTGCTCGGTTCCTTTCGAAAACCAGCCAGATGTGCCCTTGCATGACTGGATTATTGCCCTTGAAATTGTCAAAATTGCTATAATACAGCTTGTGAACACAATCTTCACCATACATACATGCTCTGGATTTAAAATGACCAAAGAACCATCCCAGTAGAACATAGGCCCTCATGGGCCTCTTGTTTCAAAGTCGTCTGCTGCAGAATTGTTGTATGTGGGAAAGGGTTAGAAAGCTCATTCTCAGATGAGTGATCTTTAGCCCTCTTGTTTGTTGAAATGGAAGAGCTGCATTTTGGCTTCTGTTTGAAGTTCTGGTGCGCTAGGTGAGCAATATTAATGGAATGCTATAGAAGTTGTCAAAGAGTATTTTAGATATTCTAAGTCTGACATTAGCATAACCCTTTCCCTCATACGACAATACTGCAGCAGACAACTTTGAACGTATTTTGTCAAATCATAGAAAATCTCCATAATTGAATGGATAACCTATGACAAAAAGTGGAAAACATTGTGGCAAAAGGAGAAATTGCACGTTTTGTGCAATTTCTGCTTTTGTCACTATGTTTACAAAAAGCCGTCAGAGGCTTCAGAGAGCGTCTATGTGAGGGAAAGGGTTAATTGATTGATTCACTTGGATTAAACGTTGATTTCCAAAAAAAATTCAGTCGTATCACAGCGGCCAGTTCACTTACCCATGTATTTCCTTGCTTCCTAACACCAGCACTCCACACAACATTATTTCCAAGCCACTGGCTGCTTCTTGTCGCATCGACATTTATCAAATGTCGGAAAGAATGTTGGCCGAGCTGTAGTTCGAACTCACAACCCCTGGATTGACAGCCTGTGTCGCACGCACCCAACTGAGCCGCTGAGGCTTGGAAAAAACATAAGCATAACTAAATAGCATAACATGTAGATTGAAAATGCAATCAAACATTTTTCAGAGCAATCCCAAATCCCCAAAATCCCCCAAAACACCAAAAAAGAAGAAAATGAGAAAAGAGAAGACAGGTTTTAGTACTTTTGTTGAAAAGAAAGAAGAAGAGCTTAAGTTGGAGAATCCGGATTGGGATGAGGAAAGTATAATGGCAAAGTTGGAAAAAAAATACAATAAATTATCAGACGAAAGAAGGGTAAGTCACTATTTCTATTAAAAGTAAAGGTGCAGAAATCAAATAAGTTCCCAATTTGTCCCAAAGGAGTAATATTCACTTGATCATAGCACTGGTGTTTACATACCTATTTTTAGCTCTCCTTATTTTCTTCACAGACAAAACTTTTGGATATTGTGATACCCTTGACGCACTTGATCATAGCACTGGTGTTTACATACCTTTTTTTTAGCTTTCCTTATTTTTTTTACAGACAAAAAGTTTGGATATTGTGCTACCCTTGACGCACTTGATCATAGCACTGGTGTTTACAGACCTATTTTTAGCTTTCCTTATTTTTTTTACAGACATTGTGTTACCCTTGACGCGACGTTTTTTACATTGCCTTTTAACTCATAAAATGTTCAACATTTTCAAATGAAACTTTATATATCTCTGGCTGTAATAATTATTACACCCTTACGTTGCTCCTGTATTCCTGACGAGGCATATACATGAATAACTGTTACTATGAAGCCTATGTTACTCCCAAAGTTGGTGCCTTAAACATATAGAATTTCATTCTAGCAATGGCAAATGTTCGGCATTTGTGTGCTGCTTGGTTTGGAAAAAAAATGCCAATGTTGTTACTGGTTATTTTTATACCCCCAGATATATAGTATATGGGGGCTATAATAGGAGTCGGTTCGTCGGTCGGTCTGTTGGTCTGTGGACATTTCTTGTGAACACTATTTCTCAGCAACCCTTGGTCAGAATATAATATAACTTCACAAGAATGATTGATACCAAGCCTAATTGTGCATATTGTCGGCGTGTTGCACTGGAATTATTTTTAAATGAGTTATGGCCCCTTGAATTTCTTGTACATATGTATATTGTCAGGCATCAGCTGGGGGTATTCATCACCTTCAGTGATATTTCTAGTTTGTCTTCCAGTTAGCCCTTTGATTTAAAAGTTGTGTACTTTATCAAGTAAATATCTTCTTGATCAAAGTAACAGACAAGTTATGACCCAGAATGTCCATAAAATTGATATGTTTGATTTTAAGATCAATATGATTGACTATTAGTATTGGAAAAACCTAGAAATAGTTCCAATTTTATGATATTATTGGTTAATGTGGCTTGCTTGACATTGACGCCTTAACCCTTTCCCAGATATAGACGCTTTTTGACGCCTTTGCAGCTGACAGCTTTTTGAAAACATAGTGACAAAAGAAGAAATTGCTCAAAATGAGCAATTTCTCCTTTTGTCACAATGTTTTCCACTTTTTGTCATAGGTTATCCATTCAACTATGGAGATTTTCTATGTTTTGACAAAATATGTTCAAAGTCGTCTGCTGCAGAATTGTCGTATGAGGGAAAGGGTTAAAGAAAAAACCTAAAAGTCGTTTTGAGCAATTTCTTCTTTTGTCAGTATGTTTTCAAACAGCTGTCTGCTGCAGAGGCGTCAGAAAGCGTCTATATGAGGGAAAGGGTTGAAATAGTACCTGAATAGTAGAGATCCTGATGGGTCTGTGATAGGTCTGTGCAGATGTTCAAGCTGATATGGATCTTCACTTTGCTAACTTGTACATTTATCCATAGACAAGATCTGAATTATTAGGTTTGCAGTTATAAACATTGTCACATGATTGTGTGTAAATTTTATTCTTATTTTCATATAGGCCAAGTATGAGAAACGCGCCAAAGAAGAGAACACTGAATCAAGTTGAGGTACCGTATGTTTAAAATACATTCATGATGTCGCCCTACTTATTATAAAATCCAGTGGGCATTTATTAATTGGGTTTGGAAAATGAGCAATTGGTAAAAAATCTCAGTAATTATCACAGATTCAATGAAAATTTATGCATATTTATGACAAAATGGACAATAAGTGCTCATTTATATAGTTTCTTCTTTTCAGACAATGTTTTTAAAAAATCGTCTTCTCTATCATGCCAAGTTTATTTTGAAATCATTGAAGCTTCTTCTTCAGGGCCTGAGGCTTGGTTAAAAAAAACTCGTCACCATCATTTTTGCCAAATTTGAAAAGTTTGAATATTCGTGAAAATCTCTGCTGCAGAGGAATCCAAAATGGATGTTCTTGTCGGGAACTTGTTGATGTTCATGACATATACCCCCCTTTGTCTTATATTATGGAAATTAGTTTTTCTTACTTAACCCTTTCCCTCATTCGACAATTCTGCAGCAGATGACTTTGAACATATTTTGTCAAAAATGGAAAATCTCTTTAATTGTATTGATAACCTATGACTAAAATTGGAAAACATTATGGCTGGCAAAAGGAGAAATTGCTTGTTTTGAGCAATTTCTTCTTTTGTCACTGTTTTCAAAAAGCTGTCTGCTGCAGAGGCGACAGTAATCGTCTATATGAGGGAAAGGGTTAAAAGGTTGACTTCCCTATGTTTTAAGGGTTATACCAAAGACTTTAAAAATGGTAGTATTTGCTCTCCCTCTTTGATGTGGGGTTAGCATTACGACTGACTAGCTGATGTTGGGTTGAATGAACCAGTAGTACTGTTAACTTACCCAGGAAACGGCGGGATATATCTGAAAAATTGTTGTAAGGGGCCTTGAACCCTTTCCCACCCACATATAGAAGCTTTCTGACACCTCGTTAGTAGATGACTTTTAAAAACATTGTGACGAATGGAGAAATTGCTATTTCTCCTTTTTCCGGGATGTTTTTGACTCGCCTCAATATTTCTACTTCACTTCTAGAGATTCTCACAAAGGTTGGCCTACAAGTTTTTAAAGGTGTCTGCTGCAGATCTTTTGTAAGAGGGAAAGGCTTAACCCTTTCCCTCATATAGACGCCTCTGCAGCAGATGGCTTTTTGAAAACATAGTGACAAAAGAAGAAATTGCACAAAACGTGCAATTTCTCCTTTTGCCACAATGTTTTCCACTTTTTGTCATAGGTTATCTATCATTGAGATTTTCTATTTTTTGACAAAATACGTTCAAAGTCGCCTGCTGCAGAATTGCGGTATGAGGGAAAGGGTTAAACACCATACAAATTCCAACGTTTTAATGTTTACTAATGTTTTCTTTATTACAGATGGGTAGAACGATGGCAATACAAAGGATATCTGCACCATGATACATGTACTAATATTGACTAGTCTGCAAAAATATCGTGACAATAGGAGAATGGAGCTAGTGTGCTAGTGACGTTTCTCTAATATATTCATGAAAAGCATTGTATAAGATCGTTAAAACAATCTCAGGATTTGTGTATAGGGTGTCGAACGTCTTTCATTAAATGCTGTACAATCCCAATGAACACTTTCAGAAGTTTTTTGGAACTTCTAGATTAATCTGCATCCATACCGGTTGAAAATACCCTTTGGCCTAAAAAAAAAAAATAGTCTTGTTTCTGGTCACGGGTCTCAAAATCAACAGGGTCGGTAGGTAGGGATATTTTTTTTTTTTCTTTTTTTTTTTTAATCCCTTTCCCTCATTACCAATTCTATTAAATTTACTATCAAAACATATATCAACAATGAACAACAATTACTTAAGAACAATTTTTTTCGGCTCTGGTACTGCAAATGCGAGTTTTGCGTGACAAAAATCATACTTTGTGCTAAAAAAAAGCAATCGAACTTAAAATGGAGGGTCGGTAGGGTGACCAGAAACAAGACTATTTTTTTTTAGGCCTTTCCATAAGTGAAGATAGATGCAGTAAACAACTTCCCACATACAACTTTGAAAACATGTGATCAAAAATATGGAAATTCTATATAAATGAAATATTAATTATAGAATAAAGTAAAATGCGTGTTTTCAAAAGTCGTCTGCTGCAGAGGCGTGGGAAAGGGTTAATGCCACAATATTTCAACTTGATTCAATTATTGAACTTTCATTTATTGAGATTTTCCAATATTTTGCCTTGAGGTTTTCAAAGACATCTGCTGCAGATTTGTTGTACGTTGGAAAAGGTTAAGATTGATTATTTAGAGTAAAATTGTTTGTATCGGTGTAATATTGAGGTATATATTTACATTGAGTTAACGTCAAAAGTGATTATTTCATGACAAAACGGCCAGTTTGGTGATCACAAATGGATATATGTTGTTATTACATCATTATAAACAAATGTTCTGTTTGTTTCCTGCCTTTCCTTACTTATGGTTTGTAGCGAATGGTTGAACCTTTTCCAACATAAAACAAATTAACAGCAGGTAACATTGTGGCAAAAGGGGAAATCGCTCAAAATTTCTCCTTTTGTCACGATGATTTCAAAAGGAATCCGCCGTGGCATCCTGGGTTCGATCCCTAGTCGCAGCACCGTGGTCAGGGTGAAGCCTTGGGCAAGGCTCATTTCCTAGCCTAGTACTGGTCTGTTTACCCAGGGTTCATGAATAAGTGAACTGTCGCCCTGATATAACTGAAATAATGTTGAAAACAGCATAAAAACCCAACAACAAACTGCTGCAGAGGCGTCAGAATGCATCTGTATGTGGGAGAGAGTTAAGACAGTGAGTAAACCAGTATCATGTATGTAGCCCAGTGAAAACATAAAATAGTATATTTCCTCAGGACACTTTACTAGTTCTAGTGTTGCTTGGTTTTGTCAGCTGGGATGCTTGAGGACGGAGCCCCGGTTGGGCTGTTAATCCAGGGGTTGGGAGTTCAAACCCTTGCCGGACCAACATTCTTTCCTAGGAGAGTCAATTCGCTAAATCACTCGTCTTCAACCAATGGGCTAATGGTCATATCGAGGGCTTGGCGTGAAATGGTTGCAACTAAAGACCTATTTTGAAAACCCTGTTTTAGGGGCAATTTTGACCCCTTTGTAAACAATGCAAATTTAGGTGCCATTGCTCAGAACGAGCAATGGCACCTAAATTTCCATAGTTTACCAAGAAAAATGTTTTAACACTTATGAAGACTTTATGGCGAGGTGATTAACCTTGGTAAAAAAATACCAATTTTAGTTACAACCGTAATTATCATCAAATATCATCAAGTTACTTGGAAAGAAAGTGTGGAGTACTGGTATGAGAAAGTCAGGATAAAAGATGGGTAGAAAGACTTGTGTTGAGTACTGGAGTGAGAAAGTCGGGGAAAACAGGTGAGACTCGTCACTATGATATGACTGAAAATTGTTGAAGATTATGTTTAAACCCAATCAATCAATCTTTAACTCCACTGGCTCAAAGTCCGTCGAGCTTATGTCAAGGCAAATTATCTGTTGTGCGCGCGTCAACTGTTGGCTTTAAATGATTTCTCCTCCCTAACCACTTGGTCAATTGGGATTAAACTTCATCCTATCAAGGCCTCTCCTAATAATTTTAGATCCATGAACATTTTTGGTTTCCATGGCAACCGAAGGAAAAAACTGTTTGGCCGATTTTCAAATAATTTTGTAGAAATGTTCCTTAGATGACCCTCTATCAGATTCCTTCAATCCTTGTTGATTGGTTGAAATAAACACGGCCACCAGTGGTTGGGGCTATTTTGCCTTATATGGCTATAGTGAAAACTTAAAAAATCTTCTCCAAAAGTGTCGGGCCGATTTTCATATAATTTTGTAGAAATTTCCTTAGGTGACCCTCTTAGATTCCTTCAAACCATGTTGATTGGTAAAAGACATAACCCCAGGGTGCGGGAAAATTTTGCCGTGTATGGCTATAGTGAAAACTTAAAAAATCTTCTCTGACAAACGTATCTGGCCGATTTTCAAATAAATTTGTAGAAATGTTCCTTGGGTGACTATATTAGATTCCACCAAGTCAGGTTGATTGGTCTTAAAATATGGCTGCCAGTGGGCAGTGATGTAAACCTTATATTGGCTTTAGTGAACATTTTAAAAATCTTCTCCTCCGTAACTGTTCGGCAGACTTTCAAATAATTTTGCAGAAATGTTCCTTGGGTGCAATCTACGAGATTCCTTCAAGCCATGGTGATTAGTCAGAAAACATGGCCACCACGGGGCGGGGCTGTTTGGAGATTTAATTTTTGCCCATTTGCAGTGGAGCGATACTGACCCTCTTGTTCAGTCTGTCTGCAACAATTTGACTTGATTGGTTATTGTAAAAAGCATGGGTGCATTGTCCCTCTTTTTAGTCCCCTACCGGCGTGCCGAAGGGGACTCTTAGGTTTGCACTCCGTCCGTCAGTCCATCTGTCAGTCAGTCAGTCAGTCAGTCCGGCAAATCAGTTTTCCGCATTTTTTTTCTACATGCTATGAGGTATTGAGCTGAAATTTTGTATATGCCTTTGTAATCATGTGTCACAGATCAAGTTCGCGTTTCCTGGGATTTCGTCAATATTTTAATGAGTTATGCCCCTTTTTGGACTTAGAATATTCGTTTTCCGCATTTTTTTTCTACATGCTTTGAGGTATTGAGCTGAAATTTTGTATATGCCTCTGTAATCATGTGTCACAGATCAAGTTCGCGTATCCTGGGATTTCGTCAATTTTTTAATGAGTTATGCCCCTTTTTGGACTTAGTGCAAACCAGTAGGGGACTATGGTATTGCTTGCAATCCAGTTACTTGTTTTCATTAATATTATATTGTTTTACATTTGTCTTATTTTATTTCATATCATGTATTTTATCACAGATTTGTGACATCAAGCAATCTTGATTTTTAGCTCCACTGGCTGAAAGCCAGTCGAAGTCGAGCTTATGTCATGGCAAATTGTCTGTGCGTGTGTTAACTTTTTCCGTTAAACGACTTCTTCTCCCTCCCTAACCATATGGCCAATTTGGTTTAAACTTCATAGGTAGCATCCTCTCAATGTCCTCTCTTGAATTCCTTCAATTTATTTTTGATCCATCCAAAATTCTAGTTTCTCTGGCATCCTAAAGAAAAAAATAGTGAAAACTTAAAAAATCTTTTTCTCCGAAAGTGTCTGGCTGATCTTCAAATAATTTTGTAGAAATGTTCCTTGAGTGACCCTTTATAAGATTCCTTTAAGAAATGTTGATTGGTTGAAAAACATGGCCGCCAGGGGGCGGGGCTATTTTGCCTTATATAGTGAAAACTTAAAAAATCTTCTTCTTTGAAAGTGTTCCTTCAAGCCATGTTGATTGGTCGAAAAACATGGCCGCTAGAGGGCGGGGCTATTTTGCCTTATATGACAATAGTGAAAACTTAAAAAATCTTCTCCAAAAGTGTTTTCAAATAATTTTGTAGAAATGTTCCTTCAAGCCATGTTGATTGGTTCAAACACATTGCCGCCAGAGGGCAGGGCTATTTTACCTTATATGGCTAAAGAGAAAACTTAAAAAATCTTCTCAAAAAGTGTCTGGCTGATATTCAAATGATTTTGTAGAAATGTTCTCTATCAGATTCCTTCAAGCCATGTAGATTGGTTGAAAAAAATTGGCCGCCAGGGGGTGGTGCTATTTTGCCTTATGTTGCTATAGTGAAGACTTAAAAATATCCTCTCCTCCGAAAGTGTCAAGGCCGATTTTCAAATAATTTTGCAGAAATATTCCTTTAAGCCATGGTGGTTGGTAAAAAACGTGGCCATCAGGGGGCAGGGCTGTTTGGAGATTTGAGTTTTGCATTATGGCCGTGGAGCGATACTGGGCCTCTTGTTATGACTTATCATGTTTTATAAATGTTTTATCATTCATTTTTAGCTCCCCTAAATAGATATTGTTAGAAATTAGTTGTTGTGATCACTATCCATTACGCTGTGTCAATGGTGTATTTAAATCAATAAATGTGTACGTAATACCAGACTTGCATCTTTCATACAGAACTGAGCTGAAAGAAAGAAAAAAATAAAACTTTTATGTCTTGTCCTCTGAAACACTGGTCTGATTTTCAAATTATTTCAAATTAACACTTTCGATGATCGCCTGGAGAGAAAAATTGTTTGGCGCCTAAAATACAAAGCTACCAGGGGTGTTATGTCAAGTTTTATATAATGCATATTGATATCTTTGAAATTCTTCTTCTCTGAAACTAGCTGCCCAATTTTTAAATACATTCGCAAGAGTGATATTAAGATGACGTACTTCCAAAAATTTCCAAAAAAAAAGTCTTAACAAGTCATCTACTGTAGGTTAGCAATCTATGGCCATCATGAAGCCACATGGCTTAAATTTGCAGCCAGCAACGAATTGTCTGAATAGGGATAACTTTTGGAATATTTCAATAATTGTTTAGGTTAACCCTTTCCCTCATACGACAATTCTGCAGCAGACGACTTTGAACATATTTTGTCAAAAAATGGAAAATCTCTATAATTGAATGGATAACCTATGACTAAGAGTGGAAAACATTGTGGCAAAAGGAGAAATTGCTTGTTTTGAGCAATTTCTTCTTTTGTCGCTATGTTTTCAAAAAGCTGTGCTGCAGAGGCGTCCGAAAGCGTCTATATGAAGGAAAGGGTTAAAAGGGTAAAATGTTCATTTAAACCCTTTCCTACCTTTTCTCAACTGCAGCAGACGACTTTGAAATCATCTTGGCAAGAGCATGCATAAATAAATTTAATTTTGTTATAGAGTTGAAATAGCTTATCATGAGCAATTTCTCCTTTTGTCACAAAGTTTTCCAAAGTTTTCAAAAGTTATTTCAAAAGTTATTTCGGAGATTTGAAACTGGGTGTCCTGGGTTCGATTCCCAGTCGCGGCACGACGGTCATGGTGGAGTACCCTTTGGCAAGGCACTTTTTCTAGCCTAGTACTGGTTTGTTTACCCAGGCATCGTGAATAAGTGAACTGTCTCCCGTGATATAACTGAAATAATGTTGAAAGCTGGGTAAAACCAGAATTAAACAAATCAAAAGTTATTTAAAAAAATATTCTGCTGCAGAGGCATCTGTAATTGGGAAAGAATTTAAGCAATTTCCCTGTATCCTGAAAATGGTTGTTCTCTATGTGAATAAAGTACTTTGGGCTCAATTACAGCAGACGGCGGATTCTGATGGCTGTCGACTCTACTCCCCCCATGCCTCTGGAGAATATTGAAAACATTTTGGCAAAGGGAGAACTTGATCATGATGAGCATTTTCTTCTTTTGCCATAATGTTTTCAATTCGATTCAATGATTAAACTTTGGTTTTTAAAGAGTTTATATATGTTTTCCAATATGTTTGTTAAAGTCATGTGATGCATTTTTAGATCACCTAGAGCCAAAGGCTCAAGGTGAGCTATTCTGATCACTCTGTGTCCGGCGTCCGGCGTTAACTTTTAGCTTTAAACATCATCTCCTCCTGAACCGCAAGAACAATTTCCACTAAACATCACAGGAATGTTCCTTTGGTGGTCCTCTTTCAAAATTGTTCAAAGATTTAAATTCCATTGAGAACTTTGGTTGCTGCGGCATCAGAAAGGGGACAAAATGTCCAAACTTTAAAAATCTTCTCCTCCGAATCTGCCTGTCAGATTCAAATATAATTTGGTAGAAATGTTCCTTGGGTGACCCTCTATAAAAATTAGTTCAAGCCATACTGATTGGTCGAAAAACATGGCAGTCAGGCGGCATCAAAAAAGGGGCAAAATGACAATACTTGAATAAAGCATCCTTATAAAAGTGCTTGTCTGATTTAAAGATAGTTTTGTAGAAATGTTCTTTCATTGATCATCTACATACTTTGTCAAGCCATATTGATTTGTTGAAAGGCATAGCAACCAAGCAGCATCAGAAAAGGAGTAAAATTAACTTTTTGCTTCAAATGACATATGGTTATTAGATTGATGGTCTAAGGGAGGTAACACTTGGCAGAGTATTATGCAAGGGTTGTCTTTAACAGGAAGTGGAAAGTTAAAATCGCAACATTTCTGGTCTCAACAGCAAGGTAGAAATAAAGATTGTTATTGAAAGTGAACAAGCAATTATGACATGATTTGTCATGGACATGAATGTTCCTTTGTTGATCCTCTTTCAAAATTGTGCAAAGACTTGCATTCTATGTAAAACTTTGGTTGCTGCAGCATCAGAACATGAGTAAAACGACCAAACTTTAAAATCCTTTTCCTCCATAATCTGCTTGTCAGACTCCAAGATAATTCAGTAGAAAGAATCCTTAAGTGACCCTCTAAAAAAACTGTTCAAGCGATATTGGTTTATATTAAAAACAGATCAAGAAAGGTGCAAAATGACAAAAACTTTATAATTCAATTCTAATTGAAGTTCTTGTTAGATTTCAAGATATAAATGACCTTTACTTATAAGCTGTTTCTTGAGAAGTGTTCACTCCTTGAAGTTCTAATTGCACTCCTTGATCTTTTCCCCAGATATTTCTACTAATTTACTATCAATCAGGTGATCGATTTAGGGTCATCTTGGCCCTCTTGTTGTTGTATGTGGATACGGGGTTAAAGGAAACAGAATTTGCAATCTAGAAAATGGATACAGTATAGATGGACGTGTTGTTTCAGCTTCATATTCCCCCTAAACAGCTGGCGGTTCAATTGTTATGCAGAGTGGAAACAAATCCAGCAATATGTATTAACCCTTTCCCACATACAACACATCGGCAGCAGACAACTTTTTATACCATGTATTCAATAGTATGACAACTCTCTTCAATTGACGGAACAATTTTTAAATAAAATGGAAAACATAGTGGCAAAAGACGTTTGCAAGTCGGAAAGCATTGGAAATGATTTTATTGGGTAGATGGACGGTTATGCATGTATGATTTATGTAAGAAAAGTTAATGAAAGATAATAATCAATGTATTAAAGATAATAATCATTCAAGGCATTTTACTTTATATTTCTCTTGAATTTTAGAAACCATTGAAACGTTCAAGAAATTGAATAGAACGTTTGGATAGAACGGAACTATCTGTATATTGTGACATTGTGTTAACGAGAAGTGAACAATGTAGACCATGAATAGACGGCAAGGAAGTGTATGCTTATCTGGGTCTGTATTGTTAGCCCCCCTTTCGAAGAAGAGGTGCCGAGCCCCGGTAGCTCAGTCGGTAGCGACTCAGGCTGTCAATCCAGGGATTGTTAGTTCGAATCCCAGCTCGGCCAACATTCTTTCCGACGTTTGACAAAAGTTATTTGTCTTTCGTCACCAATGGGCTGTTTAACAGTGTGGAAAAGTAGCCAGTTGCTTGGAAAGTATGTTGTGTGGTGTACTGGTGTGGGAAAAACAGAAAACGCATGGGTAGGTGAACTGGCCGCCGTGATATGACTGAACAATTGTTGAAAATGGCGTTTAACCCCAATCAATCGAAGAAGAGGTGGTATATGGCTTTGCACATGTTGGTCGGTCCGTTGATAGATCAAAGCTTGTCAGGATTGATAACTGGATAATGTTTGGACCTACAGTGCTGAGACTTGGCAGCAATGTTGGGCATGATCCCTACTCATTTTGAGGTCATCCATTCAATGGTCATGGTCACAGTGGACTACAAAAATCTTGTCCGATTGATAACTGCAAAAATGCTTGGGCGTAATGTCCTCAAATTTGACCGGGAAAGTTGGGTATGACCAGTAGATGACGCCTATTGATTTTGATGGACTTCTAGTCAAAACTTAAAGATACATTGATTGATCAGAAACAATTGATTAGCTCCATTTCAGGTCTTGCAAAGTGCGGGATGAGCTTCTGTGATCACTCATCGGCCGGTGGTGTCTGTCTAGTTCACAATTTCCTACAAGCAACTTCTCCTAAACCAATGAACCAAATTCAAAATATCTTCACAAGAATATTTCTTAGATGATCGATCCTCTTTCAAAGATGTTCAAAAAATTTAATTCAATGTAGAACTTTTGTTGCTGCGGCATCAGAAAGAGGGGGGGGAAATGCCAACACTTTAAAAATCTTTTCAAAAGTACTGGACGGATTTAAACATTATTTAGTACAAATATTCCTTAACTCTTTCAGCGCAGAATTGTTAAAAGAAGACTCTTCCATGTTCAGAATCAGCCGATTCTGTTTTTCATGTAATAAGAATTTTGGAATGTTTCTATAACTAAAAGGCAAACAATACTGATTTCAGGTGAGACAGCTCGTTACGAGCTGACTCACCTGAATTTGTATTGTTTGCAAAAACCTCAATATTGGCGCTGAAAAAGTTAAGGGATCCTCATCAAAGATTGTTAAAAAACATGACCGCCAGGGTACAGGGCTTGTTTCCATTGTATGTGTGTATAGTGACATTTTTAGCTCCACTGGCTGAAAGCCAGTCGAGCTTATGTCATGACGAATTGTCTGTCGTGCGTGCGTCTGTGCGTGCGTTAACTTTTTCCTTTAAACGACTCCCTAACCACCTCTCAATGTCCTCTCTTAAATTCCTTCAATTTGTTTTTATCCATCCATAATTCTGGTTTCCATGGCAACCAAAAGAAAAAAATAGTGAAAACTTAAAAAATCTTCTTCTCCGATAGTGTCAGGCCGATTTTCAAATAATTTTGTAGAAATGTTCCTTGGGTGACCGTTTATTAGATTCCTTCAAGAAATGTTGATTGGTTGAAAAACATGGCCGCCAGGGGGGCGGGGCTATTTTGCCTTATATAGCTATAGTGAAAACTTAAAAAATCTTCTTCTCCGAAAGTGTTCAGCTGATTTTCAAATAATTTTGTAGAAATGTTCATTGGGTGACCCTCTATCAGATTCCTTGAAGCCATGTTGATTGGTCTGAAAACATGGCCGCCAGAGGGCGGGGCTATTTTGCCTTATATGACCATAGTGAAAACTTCAAAAATCTTCTTCTCCGAAAGTGTTGAGCAGATTTTCAAATAATTTTGTAGAAATGTTCCTTGGATGACCCACAGGGACTTGCTCCTCTAAAAATAGATAGTACCCTATATATGCATATATATTAACAAGGGTGGACACAGTTTTCTGGGTCGCCTCGCTTCAACTCACTTTTTTCAAAGTATTCGAACAAATATATGAATTTGAAGTACGGAATCGATCAATAATGCTTTTCTATGTAGAACTATACCAAAATAACGTGAATTTGTTCTCTCTACGTATGTTAATTCCTTTGAATATTCGCGAATTCGCAAAAAGGACAACAACCTGGACCAAAAACGAAAGTACCTTCTATCAGTGATATTGCGATTATTTTCTGTCACAATAACACTTACCATTTAGCAGCGAAAAAAACCGAATCATTCAGAAATGTTTCCTGGAAAAATAATCGCGATAGAAGGTACTTTCGTTTTTGGTCCAGGTTGTTATCCTTTTGGCGAATTCGCAAATATTTCATAGGAATTAACATACGTAGGGCGAACAAATTCACGTTATTTTGGTATCATTCGATAGAGAAAAGTATTATTGATTGAGTCCGTAGTTCAAATTTATATCTTTGTTCGAATACTTTGAAAAAAATGAGTTGAAGCGAGGCGACCCAGAAAACTGTGTCCACCCTTGTTAATATCTATGCATATATAGGGTAATATCTATTTTTAGAGTAGCAAGTCCCTGTGGATGACCCTCTATCAGATTCCGTCAAGCCATGTTGATTGGTTAAAAAACTTGGCCGCCAGAGGGCGGGGCTATTTTGCCTTATATGGCTAAAGAGAAAACTTAAAAAATCTTCTCCTTCAAAAGTGCCAGGCCGATTTTCAAAAAATGTTCCTTGGGTACCCCTTTATTAGATTCCTTCAAGAAATGTTGATTGGTTGAAAACATGGCCGCCAGGGGGGCGGGGCTATCTCGCCTTATATAGCTATAGTGAAAACTTAAAAAATCTTCTTCTCTGAAAGTGTTCAGCCGATTTTCAAATAATGTTCTAGAAATGTTCATTGGGTGACCCTCTATCAGATTCCTTCAAGCCATGTTGATTGGTTGAAAAACATTGCCGCCAGAGGGCGGGGATATTTTGCCTTATATGGCTATAGTGAAAACTTAAAATATCCTCTCCTCCGAAAGTGTCAGGCTGATATTCAGAAACATTCCTTGGGTGACACTCTACAAGATTCCTTTAAGCCATGGTGGGTGGGTCAAAAACATGGCCACCAGGGGGCAGGGCTGTTTGGAGATTTGATTTTTGCCTTATGGCCGTGGAGCGATACTGGCCCTCTTGGGTACAAAAGTACTGGCATGATTTGAAAAATAATTTGGCACAAATGTTCCTTTGGTGATCCTCTACCAAGATTGTTTCGATCCGTTTTAAAACATGGACGCCAGGGGGCGGGGCTTGTTTTCCTTGTCTGTGTATCAAGTGAAATTGTTAAAGGACTTCTAGTACAAAAGCACTTGTCAGGTTTGAAAAAGGGATGACCTCTACTAAATAGTGACAATTTTAAAAATCTTGATCAAAAGTATAGGCCTTACTTGAACATAATTTGGCTCAGAGGTTCTTTGAGTGACCCGCAACCAAGATTTTTCAAATTATTCAGATTCATTGAAGGGGACGGGGCTTGTTTTCCTTATATGTATATATACCGAAACTTTACTAAAACTTCTGGTTCAAAAGAAGATATCCAAATTTGGGATTATTTTTCCATTTGAACCTCTACCAAGATTGGTCAAATTATTCTGTTAATAACCATGGCTTCCAGAGGGTAGCTCTTTCTCTTTATATGTATAGAGAAAAAAAAGCATTAAAAACTTAAATTAATTTCTGTTAAATCAGGTGAGCGATATTGTTGATTTAATATTCCGCATGTGACACTGTGGGAGCATACTCTTTGACAAACATATCTTGTTTTCAAATCCTTTGATCTTTTATACTGAACAAATAATTTATTATTAAACAGATCGCGACGTTTGAAACGTTCTTATATATAATGAAATATTTTGTCGTGTTCTAAACGGCACATATCCATTATATTGTCTACCTACATTTGAAAAAACGCTGAAATGTCTGACAAACGGTGTGACCAGCGTCGTGCGTATCCACCAATGGGCTAACATAACAGTCTATGTGGAAAAGCAGCCTGTTGCTTGGAAAGTATGGTGTGAGAAAGCCTGTAAATTCCCTATGGTTGATATACGCAATTACCTTATGTCCCATGGCTGATTTACGCAGAGAACATATGTACTTTAATTTGCTAAGAAATTATTTAAATGCAATGAATGTTAACCCTTTCCAAAATACAACCGTTTTCTGATACCTCTGCAGCAAACGACTTTTTGAAAAACTTTGTGGCGAAAGGTGACATCGCTCATAATTAGCAATTCCTCCATTTGCCACAATGTTGATTATATTCTAGAATAAAATAAAACCGTCATTTGTAGTGGTTTTCTATATGTTTTTCCTTAATTGTTTCCGGAGTCGTCTGCTGTAGCTGTGTAGTAATGTGTCAAAGGATTAACCCTTTCCCTCATACGACAATTCTGCAGCAGACGACTTTAAACGTATTTTGTCAAAACATAGAAACATTCTCCATAATTGAATGGATAACCTATGACTAAAAGCGGAAAACATTGTGGCAAAAGGAGAAATTGCACGCTTTGTGCAATTTCTTCTTTTGTCACTATGTTTTCAAAACGCCGTCTGCTGCAGAGGGGTCAGAAAGCGTCTATATGAGGGAAAGGGTTAATAGGATGTGTATTGACAAGAGGATTATCAATTAGAACGCGTGGTTGCATAACAGAACCGATTATCGCGTGTCTACAAAAGAAGACCCTTTGCGTAAACACTTTCCCGCTGACAACATATATACAAAACAAGACTCTTTGCGAAAACACTTTCCCGCTGACAACAAATCTGCAGCAGACGACTTAAAAAAAAAAAAAAAAAAAAAATCAAAAATATAAAAACTTGCTATAACTTAAAGTAGAATTTTATTTAATAGAGTTGGAAACATTGTGGCAAAAGAGAAATTTCTAATTTTGAGCAATTTCTCTTTCTGCCAGTATTTTTTTTTTAAAGTCGTCTGCTGCTGGAGTTGGATATACATGCATATATCTGCAAGTAGTAAAAGGCTAAAATGAGATACACATCATGGCATGTAAGTATTGCATATTTCTTTGTTGACGTTTTTAAACGTTGTTGAAAAAAGAGAAAGAAATATTTAAACTATTTAATAAGTATACTTCCATTATAGAGAGTTAGTTCAATGTCGCCTGGAATGTTGGAAGAAATGGTTTATAAACAGTTTTCACTCCTCATCCTGCTCCCTTCTCATTATTGTCCCCCGCTTTTAGCGAAAGCTGGGGACTATTATTTCTCATTCGTCAGTCAGTCCGTCCGTCAGTCAGTCCGTCCGTCAGTCCGTCCGTCCGTCAGTCCGTCCGTCCGTCAGTCACGCTGTCACAAAAACTTTAACCTTGGTCATAACTTCTGAACCGTAATAGGTACTGCTTTCATATTTCACATGTGTATTCCTTGTGACAACCCCTTTCCATCAATACCATTTTTTTTGACCTTGTGACCTTGACCCTGACGAGTTATGGCCCTTTACCCCTATGTATGACTAAATTCATTTCCGGGCTATTTCTCTGCAACCGCTTTTTGGAATTTTATGAAACTTCATAGGAAGGATCACCACCAAGTGTAGATGCGCATATCGTGTTTGCGTTCCGGTTGGATTATTTTGCACGGAGTTATGGCCCTTTACCCCACCATCAGGCTATGTATGACTAAATTCATTTCCGGGCTATTTCTCTGCAACCGCTTTTTGGAATTTTATGAAACTTCATAGGAAGGATCACCACCAAGTGTAGATGCGCATATCGTGTTTGCGTTCCGGTTGGATTATTTTGCACGGAGTTATGGCCCTTTACTCCACCATCAGGCTATGTATGACTAAATTCATTTCCGGGCTATTTCTCTGCAACCGCTTTTTGGAATTTTATGAAACTTCATAGGAAGGATCACCACCAAGTGTAGATGCGCATATCGTGTTTGCGTTCCGGTTGGATTATTTTGCACGGAGTTATGGCCCTTTACCCCACCATCAGGCTATGTATGACTAAATTCATTTCCGGGCTATTTCTCTGCAACCGCTTTTTGGAATTTTATGAAACTTCATAGGAAGGATCACCACCAAGTGTAGATGCGCATATCGTGTTTGCGTTCCGGTTGGATGATTTTTCACGGAGTTATGGCCCTTACTTCTGAACCGTAATAGGTACTGCTTTCATATTTCACATGTGTATTCCTTGTGACAACCCCTTTCCATCAATACCAATTTTTGTGACCTTGACCCTGGCGGGGGACCATGATTCTCTGAATTTGCTTGTTATTGTATGATTTTAAGCTGAGCCCTTGCCTGATACAGACGACTGTTTGCAACAGACGACATCTAAAAATGTTAAATGGGAGATATTTTGCTCAAAATATGATCAGCTTTTCCTTTTCTAACATTGTTTATAACTCTGCAGCAAATATATTCTTCATACCTTTGTGGACGTACCGTACCATCTGGTGTGCCTTTCAAACCAGTCGTCTCTTAAATTTACATATACAGTAATGGATTCAAAGAGCACATCAATAGTGTGTTCAATAAACTGTTAGGTTGCCTAACGTTAGCGAATCAATCACTAAATTACTGTAAAGAGAAATCCGCCGTGGTCGAATGGTTAACGTCGGGGATACGGAACCGGACGTCCCGGGTTCGATTCCCAGTCGCGGCGCAACGGTTATGATGGAGTGCCCTTGGGCAAGACACATTTCCTAGCCTAGTACTGGTTTGTTTGCCCAGGGACTATGACTAAGTGAACTGTCGCCCTGATATAAATGAAATAAGGTTGATAACGACGTAAAACCCCCATAAACCAAACAAGTTACCGTAAAGTAAGTGAATTTACAATTGGTGAAGATTGTCCACCGCTTACTTATGTTAATGTTACTGAACACACCACAGACATTTGGTGTAACTTACCCACATACAATTGTAGCAAACGAATTTGAATGTTACCAGGCAAACATATAGACAATTTCGATAAATGAAAGTAATTTTAGAGTAGAACAAATTGTGGCAAAAGGCGAAATTACTCATTATGAACAATTTTTCCTTTTGCAACAATGTTTTCAAAAGTCGTCTACTGCAGTTGCGACAAAGAAGGTCCGCAGATGGGAAAGGATTCAATTTGTATACCTCTCTGGTCGTTTTTGTCATCGGTCTATCGCTAAATTGAGGAAGAATAGAATGTCCAGCGTATTGAAGGAGATCAGTGGGATATATAAAGGATCATGACGGAACATTATAATTGGTTAGTGGTTCAATATACTCATTTGTCAATAATCGTCCAAGTCTAAACGTGTTCTGACATATATAGTCTATGGCACGGATTTTAGTTTTATGCATACGTGCAAAACTTGTACATTTTAGATGAGTGATATGTGGATGAATTTCCATTAAATTATTTAATTTAGCTAATTTTACAATATTTACATCAATATTTAAATTCTTTTATTTTATGCCTATCGATGGATTATAGAGATATCTCAGTGAAATAGAAACTGGTAATCCACCTTTTCAAACAGTGAAATTACCATTTTCAAACAGTGGAATTACCACTTTTCAAACAGTGAACAGTGAAATTACCATTTTTTGCCGGAATTACTTTTTTCATGATTTTTTTTTTTTAATTATGGAGTTTACTTATATTTTATTAGAAAATATGCCTCTAAATAATAACATGTAAATTAAAATGATAACTTTATGCAATGTCTTCAAATTATTTTCACGTTAATCTCCACAGAAAATACTTGACTACTTTTTCCAGGTAGTAATACAAACTGCGCTAAAACCGTGGGACTCACATCAGGGAAAATCTGGAGGCACTGTACGGGATAAAATGTCCAAAAAAAAATAAAAGACCTTTTATGGCCTAAAATAAAAAGAAAATTTGTTTGTTTCAGTGAATTGTTTTTCTTCACTGGATGAAATAAAAATGGATCTTTCACAGAAACAAACAAATATCCTCCATATCATACTACTGATATGCAATAAATGGCAGTGAGGGACTATTGCTGATGTTTTGGTTATTGGTAATTGTTTAATGAGATACGGGGAGTGAGGGATCGCCTTATAATGCCGTATAATTGTTTAATCAGATACAAAGTGTATAGTTACATGGACTTACAAAAGACTAAATCTGTATTAAAATAAATTGCTGTTGTGGAATTCATGCGTTTATTTCTTCCTGACAGTAAGCCAAACTATCTTGAAAACCACAATGTCTCAAGTAAGAATAACCGTTTCTGGAACACTATTCGAGTTTAACCGGGACATTTTGCAAAGTAGACCATTTCAAAAATTACCACAACTCGTGAACGATGCCGTCATACAAGGGAAGTCGTTGGAGTTTATATTCGACCGTCCGTCTGGGATCTTTACGTACATTTTGTCCTATTACCAAACGGGAGAGCTTCACATGCCGACCTGTGTCTGCCCGGACTACTTCGAGAAGGAGTTACGTTTCTGGGAAATCGAAGCTGAAGAAATGTCCGACTGTTGTTATTACAGGTAACTTTTGTCACTGTTGAACCTCTTTCCTAATTATAGTTACAAACGACACCTGAAACCTTCGTAGCAGACGACGTTTGAAAACATTTTAGATCAAGGAAAATAATAAATTGGTGGGAAAAAATATGTTTTCAATCATGTATTAAAATAATAATTCTAGTTTTCTAAGTATACCATATTTGTCATACACTATTTTCAAAGTAGACGATTCTCAAACATATGTGTCATACACTATTTTCAAAGCAGGCGATTCTCCAAGATATTTGTCATACACTATTTTCAAAGCAGGCGATTCTCAAACATATTTGTCATACACTATTTTCAAAGCAGAAGAATCTCAAACATATGTGTTATTACACTATTTTCAAAGCAGGCGATTCTCAAACATATGTGTTATAGCACTATTTTCAAAGCAGAAGAATCTCAAACATATTTGTTAACACTATTTTTTTTAAAGCAGGCAAACATATTTGTCATACACTATTTTCAAAGCAAATCAATCTCCAACATATTTGTTATGCACTATTTTCAAAACAGGCAATTCTATAACATATTTGTCACACACTATTTTTAAAGCAGGTGATTCTCAAACATATTTGTTCACACTATTTTTAAAGCAGGTGATTCTCAAACATATTTGTTCACACTATTTTTAAAGCAGGCAATTCTCAAACATATTTGTTATAGCACTATTTTTAAAGCAGGTGATTCTCAAACATATTTGTTCACACTATTTTCAAAGCAGTTGATTCTCGAACATATTTGTTCACACTATTTTTAAAGCAGGTGATTCCTAAGCAGGCAATTCTCAAACATATTTGTTATAGCACTATTTTTAAAGCAGGTGATTCTCAAACATATTTGTTCACACTATTTTTAAAGCAGGTGATTCTCAAACATATTTGTTCACACTATTTTTAAAGCATGTCATTCTCAAAACATATTAGTCATATACTATTTTTAAAGCAGGTGATTCTCAAAACATATTAGGCATACACTATTTTCAAAGCAGGTGATTCTCAAACATATTTGTCACACACTATTTTCAAAGCGGGTGATTCTCAAACATATTTGTCATACACTATTTCCAAAGCAGTTGATTCTCGAACATATTTGTTCACACTATTTTTAAAGCAGGTGATTCTCAAACATATTTGTTCACACTATTTTTAAAGCAGGTGATTCTCAAACATATTTGTTCACACTATTTTTAAAGCAGGTCATTCTCAAAACATATTAGTCATTTACTATTTTCAAAGCAGGTCATTCTCAAAACATATTAGGCATACACTATTTTCAAAGCAGGTGACTCTCAAAACATATTAGTCATACACTATTTTCAAAGCAGGTGATTCTCAAACATATTAGTCATACACTATTTTCAAAGCACGTGATTCTCAAACATATTAGTCATACACTATTTTCAAAGCAGGTGATTCTCAAAACATATTAGTCATAAACTATTTTTAAAGCAGGTGATTCTCAAACAGATTTGTCATACACTATTTTCAAAGCAGGTCATTCTCAAAACAGATTTGTTATACACTATTTTCAAAGCAGGTCATTCTCAAAACAGATTTGTTATACACTATTTTCAAAGCAGGTCATTCTCAAACATATTTGTCATACACCTTTTTCAAAGCAGAAGAATTTCAAACATATTTGTTATACACTATTTTCAAATCGGGTGATTCTCAAACATATGTGTTATACACTATTTTCAACGCACGCGATTATCTAACATATGTGTTATACACTATTTTCAAAGCAGAAGAATCTCAATCATATTTGTTCACACTATTTTTAAAGTAGGCAATTCTCAAACATATTTGTTCACACTATTTTTAAAGCAGGTGATTCTCAAACATATTTGTCATACACTATTTTCAAAGCAAATGAATCTCAAACATATTTGTTATGCACTATTTTCAAAACAGGCAACTCTATAACATATTTGTCACACACTTTTTTCAAAGCAGAGGAATCTCAAACATATTTGTTATGCACTATTTTCAAAACAGGCAACTCTATAACATATTTGTCACACACTATTTTCAAAACAGGCAACTCTATAACATATTTGTCACACACTATTTTCAAGGCAGACGAATCTAAAACATATTTGTTATACACTGAGTGCCAAGGAGGGCAGCAATTACTACCATGTTTAAGTTCTTTTTTATTGCCTGGCCGGGGATCGAACCCGTGACCTCCCGCATCCGAGGTGGACACTCATTCACTAGACTACAGAGGCAAACTTCTGATACATACGCATTATAAGTAATTGTTTCACGCTTTTCGCATTTTTCTCAAAGTCGGCGCAAATGCCATTTATTCCTCATTTCATTCTATTCACTTAATCTTCAATTATCAGTGATCGAAAATGTTAGGTTTTCCTAGAAATTAATTGATGATGCAAAGTCGTTTGACACCGTTTCCTAAAATTTAATTAATATTCAGCCTTTTTTGTATTTATTTTTATTTCTCGCAAAAGGAGAAATTCTGAACTCTACCCATTTTCAGGTGTCTATCAAACTATTCTTATGTATTGATCACACCCGTATCAATTCATTTTACGTAGCGTGTTTGTTTTTCCATATCAAATAGTTTCTTTGTTATAAGCGATTGTAGTTGTATTGTCTGCATCAATCAAATCAATGATTTATGTTAAGCGATAATTAGTGAAAATGACAATTTGCTAAAAGGTTTTAATCTGAAATAAGGTCTTTGTTTACTCCACATTTTTGTTTCGCTTGTCTGTAAGGGGGATTGACACTGGGGGGTCGCTTCTCCGTTACCAGTCCTTTTATCTGTTAATTTAAATGGCATTGAAGACGAGTTTCATTTTATTCCGGAGTTGTCTAGCTTTTTTCTTGTTCGACTATTTGTTTACTTATTGTAAAATGTATTGTAATCGGTAACGGGTCCTACAAAGAGTTACGCTTTACTTTGAATATATTTTATTGGCCACTAAATATATATAGAATAAAATTCAGATTTACGATTATACGTGTTATAGGCAAACGGGTCTGGCCACAAGTTCCCACACTGAGTTAAGCATTCGCAGATCACCTAGCAAGGTACTAACTAATGCTCGTTGTTTCCATCAATTCCAGCCTTATTATTTTAAGGAGATTCTGCTGTGTATGTAAATAGAAAAAGACGCGAGAAGGAAAGCGCTATAAAAATAGTACTGCAAGTACTTACAATTTGAACCGTGTTAAAGTTAAAGTGTAAATTTGAGTACATTTGGCTGAGGTAGCCTATCAAACTAAGCTGCTTTTTACCCCCCCCCCCCCCCCCTTTCCCACATACAACAAATTGTAACGAATATGCAAATTAGCATCACCGGTTCGAAGTGATGGTCTTAGGGTTAGATATATAAGGCAAGTGGACCCCTTCAGGGTTGAGTATACTTTTCGCTGAAGGGATCTTCTGCGTCTTTAGCCCGGCACGTTACATTGGTGACAGCGGTGGGATAAAGACAACTGCCATATTGGAGTTGCCTTACCCATGTGTTTCCCAGGCCAAGACTCGGGACGAGTCTTCTCGGAGTGGGAAGTATTGTAACGAATATGCAAATTAGCATCACCGGTTCGAAGTGATGGTCTTAGGGTTAGATATATAAGGCAAGTGGACCCCTTCAGGGTTGAGTATACTTTTCGCTGAAGGGATCTTCTGCGTCTTAAGCCCGGCACGTTACAAAATCTTCAGCAGACGACTTTGAACACATCCTGTCAAATATTGAAAAATATCCATAAATGGGAGTTTAATTATTAAATAGAGTTGAAAACATTGTGGCAAAGAGGGAAATTGCTCATCATGGACAATTTCTCCTTTTGTCACAATGTTTCCAAAAGTCGTCTGCTGCAAAGGTGCAAATGGGAAAGGGTAAAGATAATCAATGTCCATTAGGAATATGTATGATCACAATGGTAATACAAATCGAGAGAGAGAGAGAGAGAGAGAGAGAGAGAGAGAGAGAGAGAGAGAGAGAGAGAGAGAGGAGAGAGAGAGAGAGAGAGAGAGAGAGAGAGAGAGAGAGAGAGAGAGAGAGAGAGAGAGAGAGAGAGAGAGAGAGAGAGAGAGAGAGAGAGAGAGAGAGAGAGACACACACAGAGAGAGACAGAGAGAGACACACAGAGACAGAGACACAGACAGAGGACAGAGACACACAGAGAGAGAGAGAGACAGAGAGACAGACAGAGAGACAGAGAGACAGAGAGAGAGAGAGAGAGAGAGAGAGAGACACAGAGAGAGAGACAGAGACAGAGAGAGACAGAGACAGAGAGACAGAGAGAGAGAGAGAGAGAGACAGAGACAGAGAGACAGAGAGAGAGAGAGAGAGAGAGAGAACAGACAGACAGACAGACAGACAGACAGACAGACAGACAGAGAGAGAGACAGAGAGAGAGAGAGAGAGAGACTCTTTGTAGTGATTAATGATTAAATTACCCCGTATAGTATAGAGGGATGTTCCATACTTTTGTCAAGATATTCTCAAAGTTTGCTACATAATGACACATGAGAGCAAACAACGTAGACCAAGGTTACACTGCACGAATGTACATGCTGATCTTGGTCTCATTCTACACAAATGTAGTTTGACCCTTTCCCACCTGCAGACGCATTTTGACGCGATAGAAGCACACGACTTTTGAAAACATTGTGGCCAAAGGTGAAATTGCTCATGATGAGCACCTTCTGCTTTGGCCACAATGTTTTCAACTTTATTTAACAATTAACCTATCTTTTATGGAGATTGTTCAGGTTTTTGTCTGTATATTTTCATAGTCGTCTGCTGCAGATTTGTTGTATGTATAAAACGCAAATGTTGTTTCAAGTCATTTAAACATGAGACCATAATTTGATAGTTCCCATCGCAATGGTAGACAACTCACTAGTGAATGAATCTTGCTGGATTGATTGATTGATTGATTGGGTTTAACGCCGTTTTTAACAATTTATCAGTCATATCACGGCGGCCAGTTCACCTACACACGTATTTCCTGGTTTTCTCACACCAGTACTCCACACAACAATCTTCCCAAGCAACTGGCTGCTTTTCCATATAGACTTAGCCCATTGGTAAAAGACGAATAACGCATGTCGCATTGACTTTAGTCAAACGTCGGAAAGAAAGTTGGCCGAACCGGGATTCGAACTTACAACCCCTGGATTGACAGCCCGCGTCCCTACCGACTGAGCTACCGGAGCTCGGCAATCTGAATCTTTCTGGAGGCCGCTGGTGAATACTTAAGCTTCTGACCAATGGGTATGGATGCACATGCTCGTCTTTATCTACACTGATCGCAAACAATACGATTTATTTATTTATTGGGGTTTTACGCAATTTTTCAACATTATTTCAGTTATATCACGGCGACAGTTCACTGTGGTCGAGTGGTTAGCGTCGGGGATTTCGTAACCGGGTGTCCCGGGTTCGATCCCCAGTCGCGGCACTACGGTCATGGTGGAGTGCCCTTAGGCAAGGCACATTTTCTAGCCTAGTACTGGTGTGTTTACCCAGGGATCATGAATAAGTGAACTGTCGCCGTGATATAACTGAAATAATGTTGAAAGCGGCGTAAAACTCCAATAAATAAATAAATTGAATACGGTTGTCGTTCCCGTGCCATTGCTCAAATCTAAACATCAACTTAAAAGCTTTTCATGTGTTTGAATTATTAAAATCTAATTTTTTGAACACAAATCGAGCAAACCTCAAACAAAGAACTAACTGCCTCATACAACGAACTCTTTGTGAGAAATTGTTTGCTACGTTTTAATCCTTTTCCACATACAGCAAATCTGCAGCAGATGACTTTAAAAATATCTAGAAAAAAAAAAAAAAAAAAAATGTTGAAAACTTTTTTAAAAGTTTAATCATTGGATAGGCTTGAAAACATTGTGGCTAAACGAGAAATTGCTCATCACGAGCAATATCTTTTTTTTGTCACATTGTTTTCAAAAATGTTTTCACATTGCTGCAGAAGCGTCAGAAAGCATCTGAATGTGGGAAAAGGTTAATACAGATCGATTTAAATATTTTAACAAGCCTACATACATCCGTTTCGTTTGTTTTTTCCCTTAATTCTTCTGTTGAAAATGAAAATTGAAAATTGTATTAGTATTTATTTTTTCCCCAAACTGTCACTTGACAGTTTTTCTTTTATCATACATTTACATAGGTAACGTACAGCAACTGTAAACCTTTTTGAAAGACAAAGAAACACAGGATATTGTAAACAACAATTCCAACTATCAGAAAGCAAATAAATATAATGCTGCTGCAGTGTTTAAGGTATAAAGAATCCTCACTGTATTATCAATCTAGAACATAACGAAAACGGAAAAAACGCATAAATGATGAAGTGATCATCATGAAAATTTAAAATCTTTCACTTGTTCCATACAAAAGGATCATACCAACGACTTTACAAATTGTAGTAATGGCTGCCCTCTTTGGCGCTAAGGGTTACGGGGGTGAATGGACCAGCAGTACTGATAACTTACCCAGAAAAGGGCGTTATATAATTGATCAAGTGTTGAAACCGGCGTAAAACACCAACTCATCAGGCAATCTATCAGTCCAAACAAAAGTGACAAACATTTCGGCTCATCTGATCCCTAGCTTAAGAAATGTGTTTCAAATCAAACATGGTTCGTTTCGTTTCTTTCGATTTATATAAGCCTTTGCTTATTGTCGGTTGTTGAAACGGTAGGCTGGCATTCCGGGTGGTGTTTTCCTGCATTTTCCTTCAGACTTTATTGAGTTCATGCTTACACTTTATTACATACAGACGCTTTCTGGCGCCCCTATAGCAGACGATATTTGAAAACATTATGTCAAAATTTAAAAAATGCTCATAATGAGCCATTTCTCCTTTTGCCAGAACATTTTAAACCCTATTCAATTATTTTACTTTCATATTTAAATATGTCGCATGGTTTTGCCTAGATACGTTCAAAGTCGTCTGCTGCACTTTTGTTCTGTACGAGTTACTGTTGGAGTTGAGTATGGTTTAGTTTAAACTTATTAAATTTTACATCGATTGCGAAACAAGCTTTCAGCTTATATTAATCACATTCGATGTCTGCTTCCTGAAAACTTACTCATGCCGTTTTTGTGGGGGAAAAAAACCAAAGGTAAAACCCGCTCATCACGAGAACCAAACCCGGGACGTTTGATACGAGAGGCCGACGCTCTACCAGTAAATGTATCACTATCTTTCAGCTATTGTTTTACTATCCCTTCTTGAAACCCGCCGTGGTCGAGTGGTTATCGTCGGTGATTTGAAACCGGATGTCCCGGGTACGATCCCCGGTCGCGGCACGACGGTCATGTTGGCGTTACCTTAGGATAAGGCACATTTCCTAGCTTAGAACTGGTTTTTTTTACCAGGGGATCATGAATAAGTGAACTAAATATGACTTTTAAATAATGTTGAAAACGACGTAAAACTCCTATAAAACGAAACTGTCCCGACTAACCCCAGCCAATTAGGGCATTTCCGTTTCGCCAATAAATCAAATGTATCTCCGGTTGCTCAATAAAAAGTAAGTGTTCTTGTTAGTTATGTACATGTAGGTGAATAAAAAGTTCCGGCTATTATGGCTAGTCCAAAAGCAACCGGGTTTTTGTTTAATCAATCAAAAGCATCAAAGTTCCAGCTATTCTAGTTAATTGATAACCCTTTCCCGAATCAGATAGGTTTCGACGTATATGCAGATGACTTAAAAACACATTATTGTCGGTAAATAAAAACACTTTTTTTTCTATTCTCGCTTTTTATCTCTTTCTTTTTTTTTAAAATTGAAGCATTTTCTTCATAGATTTATCGCATCTCACTCTAGCAGCCTTTAAAAACCCCTTGGCATTCAGGATTGTGAGGCTAGCATAACGACTGACTGACTGGTTTCAGGGTAAATGGGTAAAATACCAAGAACACGCCGTGATATAACGGAACAATCGTTGAAAACGGCATTGAACACCAAACAAGCTAGACCAATATAACTCTATGTAATGGTTTCTCAAAAGAATCGTGCCAAATTAGACGTTTCTTTTGAGTACCTACATCATAGGATGTTGATGGATAATAAAAGAGAAAAGTATACACCTTCTTATCTTGACCAATGTACTCTGGTCGTCAATGACCGGTGTCATAAGTCGCCGGGCAGGAACCGGCGACTATGTTTTTTTAAGCTTTTCAGAATTCATAAAGGGAGGACAAGTTGTTATTAGAAAAAAATAAAAAGGTAAATGCCTCGAAAATATTTAGGTTGTGATTGTTTAAATCACTAAATTATGATATATTTGAAAAGAAATGCATTTCATGTTGTGGTTTATTGAGAAATACAAAAATTCAAAAAATCTGACCAAAGGAAATCCTGAAATGTGTATATGTAATTTCAAAAATCCCGGAATTAGTCCTTTATGAAAACAGTATGTGTATGTTTAGACTAATGAAAGTCAAGAATGCATGTGTGTTAAAAATACTCAAAAGAATCGTGCCAAATTAGACGTTTCTTTTGAGTACCCACATCATAGGATTTTGATGGATAATAAAAGAGATAGTGTTGGAGAAAAGTATGCCCCTTCTTATCTGGACCAATGTACTCTGGTCGTCAATGACCGGTGTAGCGCATCTCATTCATTAGTCACCGAGCAGGTGACGGCGACTATGTTTTTTTTTAAAGCTTTTCAAAATTCACAAGGGAGGACAAGTTGGTATTAGAAAGAAAAAAAAATCACTAAACTATGATATATTTGAAAAAAAATGTTTAAATCACTAAATTATGATATATTTGAAAAGAAATGTTTAAATCACTAAATTATGATATATTTGGGAAAAAAATGTTTAAATCACTAAACTATGATATATTTGAAAAGAAATTTTTAAATCACTAAATTATGATATATTTGAAAAGAAATGTTTAAATCACTAAATTATGATATATTTGAAAAGAAATGCATGTTTATGTTGTGGTTTTATTGACAAATACAAAAATTCCATTATTCTGAACAAAAGAAATCCTGAAATTTGTATGTGGAATTTAAAAAATCCTAGAATTAGTCCTCAATGAAAACATTATGTGTAGGTTTAGACTAATGAAAGTCAAGAATACATAAATAAATCAATGCAGTCTTTTCCGGCGACATTTATGCCTTGCACCAACTTTCTCTTGTGATATATTTAAAAAGAAATGCATGTTCATGTTATGGTTTTATTGACAAATACAAAAAAATCAAAAATCCTGATTAGCGTGCGGATTAACGTGCGGATTAACGTGCGGATTAACGTGCTGGTTAGCGTGCTGGTTAGCGTATCACGCATCGTCAGCATATAGGATTAATCCTTACCCACATACAACAACTCGGCAGCAGACGACTACTTGAAAACATAGTGACAAAAACATCTCCATAAAAGATAGTTTAATTGTTAAATAATGTTGGAAACATTGTGGCCAAAGGTGAAACTGCTCATCATAAGCATTTTCACCTTTGGCCACAATGTTTTCAAATGCCGTCTGCTGCTATTGCGACAAAACGCAGGTATTCCGATGACCAATACATTGATTAGATCCGAAGTATGAAACTGCACATATTCTGAACTATAAAGCGACAATATATGCCTGATGTCGAGGTGTCGTGTAGCAATAAAGTCGATTAGCTCATGGCAGTAACAGGATTCCGTAACAATGGCTTTCATATATAGGCCTATAGCTTAATTCAAATAGAACCTCTAGTTGTTTTTACATGTTTCTTCGATTTTTTCTAACAGATTTCTCCATTCACAATTAAAATACCAATTAGCATGTGACAGCTCTTGGTAATCGAAACTTTATATGAGCCGTGTTCTGGGAAAACAACACGGGTTATTATTAAAAGTTCTGAATGTACGTCCATGTAACCAGATCCAAAAAAACTTGAAAATATTTATTGAAACCTATGAGGAATTTAACAGTGCATTATCTGTGAGGGATTGAAAAGTGTAGAGCGAAATTAAACTGTGCAGATGCACATGTATATCTTGATATACATTCGTAACTGCCCTATGGTTTGTTGTCCTATCCATAGTCCATACACTAATGAGTTTTAAACTCCTGCAGGTTTTGTTTACATTGAAACAATATCATTTTTAAATTCGATTATCGATAAAATGGCAAGCAAATATACTAAACAAAGAGTGGTTTTTCGGACGACTTTTTAGACAGTACTCGACGGATTGTGATTCGAAACATGTTGCTGTATACGATTTGTTTGTGTTTTAGTCCCTTCAACCGAAACTATGAAAATCCTGATCATAGTATACATAACCGTTACGTCCCTGTAAATCAATACAATATATAAATTGTCTGAACGCAACATAATGCCCAAACACTATAGGTAAGTAGGCCTACAAACGAAAAGGAAACGTGCAGTAGAGTTGTTTGAAAACCGTGACCAAACCGCGGAGTTATTTAAAAACCGTAACCACCGACGGAGTCTTTTGAAAACTATAACTAATCTGCGGATTTGTTTGAAAACCGTAACCAAACCGCGGAGTTATTTGAAAACCTTAACCAAACCGCGGAGTTATTTGAAAACTGTAACCATCCCGCGATTTTATTTGAAAACCGTAACCAACCCTAAGTGTTATTTGAAAACCTTAACCAACCGGCGGAATTATTTGAAAACCGTAACCAACCCGCAATGTTATTTAAAAACTGTTATCAACACGCGATGTTATATAAAAACCGTTATCAACACGCGATGTTATTTGAAAAACGGGCTTCATGTAGCAGAATTCCGCCCATTGACTGAGATTATAATGAAAATACCATTAAGACATTTTTCGCAATAAGCAATCGTGTCATTCTAGTGGAAAGTATCACATCATTTATTGAAGAGCTCGGCATTCCACGAATACTGTATACGTTAGTTTAAGCGGTGTTATTTTTCACGTTATATTTGCGGTCATTTGCGATACCGCCAAATCTAAACACCGTTGAGTAGATACATCGTCATTCCATAACACTTGAGCTATTAAAGGACAAGGGAGGTAACCGGTTAACTGTACAAGTTCCGGTTGGTGAAGACCACCAAGTGCTATAACGTATAAGACAGAGGATTTTTATCTTTGACATAAGCGGTCAGATTTCAAGTCCGAGACCGTATGATAAGATGCGGATGCTTGACCTCTCGACAAGCGTTTTTCAATATAAAGATTATTAAAGTAACAACTAGCCTGCTTTACCCGACTTAGAAGCAACATTATTGAACTTCATTCGACTTTAAAAACAATTATTGCGAATATGAAAAGCAAAGTTCGTATGTAATCTTGATCAACAATGGTCTCATCTGTTAGACATTAGCGATACGTATGTACGATTGGTTCAGCATATGAGCCTGTCCTTGGTAAATATACTAGTTTTCTTCAGTGTGCCAGATGACTAAATACCAGGGACGTAGATAAGAGGGATAAGTTACTAAGTTGTATACTAAAATATCACCCGTCCCAACATTTGTAGCAAGTAAAACTCAAAAACTATTTAAAAAATGAAAATAACAAAGATATTTTCTGGAAGTTTAAAGTTTCTTCTACTGCAGTAGATAAAAATATTTTAATATACTACACGTTTTGATAATAGTTTATCCTTAGGACTATCAATTTTTGGAGAAAATTATTACTTTTCAGAGATCACAATATCTGTGTCTTTTAAACCAGTCATTATTCAAAATACAAAGAAATTCCAGTTGTTCATAGCATCAAATTGAGTTGAAATGTTACACTTTCAGAATATGTATGTTTTGTGTACGTGCCAAATGTGACTTCAATGTTTTATTTGCTACAAAATGTGAACATTTGGACAATTTTATTTCTCCATGTGATATGTTAACCAGATAACAGGTGTACAGATGGAGCTGTATATCCCTCTTATCCAGTGTGTGTTTACCACGTGACTTTGACGTCACACATGCTACGGCGGACAGAAATATTTTACTTCGGTTTAGAAGTAAAAACAAAGGTAACTTGTTTACTTCTTTATCATTTGTAATGCAACATGGCGCAGTCTACGCCGCTTACAGAACCCTATCTCCGGTTTTTCAACGTAGTTTGAATAGTGGTTTAGTTTCTTCAAACACTTCGATGAACCTTTCTCAAAATGTATAAATATCGCCAACAGCCGGAGCATTATCAACACTGGATTTTGAGAACAGGTTCGTCGAAGTGTTTGTTGAAAAAACTAGACCACCAATGAAACTCCTGTAAAAACCGGAGACAGGACATTGTACGTGGCGTAGACTGCACTATGTTTCATTAAAAAGCGTGAAGAAATAAAAAAAAGTTACCGTTGGTTTTTACATTTTTATCAAGAGCAATTATTGCTGTATGACCATGCAAATAAGACGTCGAAAGTCACGTGGTATACACACACTGTTATCTACGTCCATGTAAATACGGGGGAGAATCAATATATCGTATGACCAAACACTATGTTGTTGGCGCTAAAAGGAATCATTTCACTGAGACGATTCCTCTGAAACCCCAATCAGACATTTTAAATTCAACCGTTATCGACTGACATCAAATATGCAGACGACGACCTTCAAACTCTGAATAAATTCCCCGACTCTTAACCCTTTCCCACCTGCAGACGAATTTTGACGCAATAGCAGCAGACGACTTTTGCAAACATTGTGGCCAAAGGTGAAATTGCTCATGATGAGCAATTTCTCCTTTGGCCACAGTGTTTTCAATTTTATCTAACAATAAAACTGTCTTTTATGAAGATTTTTCAGGATTTCGTCATCATGTTTTCAAAGTCTTCGGCTGCAGATTTGTTGTTTGTGGGAATACCTACTTAAGAATTCTCGGAATGTATGCATGATGTACAGTGATCTTACAGAATATCTAACTGCACGAATCGAGACGAAACCGTAGCCAGATATGCACACATAATTATCTTTCTTTTTTTTCCAACTCATTTGATCGGCTGTTAATATTGATTCCCATGGGGGCCTTATGAAGCGAAAATAAAATACCAATCGACTGTTTCTGAAAAGGCTGTGGACACAGGAAAATTTCAATTCATCATTTTGACACAAATTAAATGTAGATCTAAACAAATCGCACTAAATTGATATAGTGTCATCCATATTGAAAGGGTCAGCCTTTAATGACTTATGGAACACCTTTGTCATGAAATACATGCATCAGGCTGACAGGCTTTCGGTACCATAATATAAAAGTAGCTGAAGGCTAACCAACCGACCATATCGGAACGGATCCCACCGTCGCCACTGGGATTCGATCTCCCGCTCCAAAAGCGAATTCGTCTACCCTCTCACATATACAATAGATTTGCAGCAGCCGACTTTTAAAACATCTAGACAAAATATATCTATAAATGAAGGCACAATCACTGAAAAAGGTTGAAAACATTGTAGCAATAGGCGAAATTGCTCGTTAAGCGTAATTTTTCCACTTGCCACGATGTTTTCAAAAGACGTCTGCTACAAAGGCGTCAACATGCGTCTATATGTTGGAAAGGTTAAACACTAGGCTATCAGGATCGGTAATATTTTAGTGGGTTTTTTTTCTCAACAAATCCTTTCAGAGCAACCGACTCGGAAAACCCAGCTTAAAGGTAAATAATCCACCATTTTAAAGTTCACGTGTTTTAAAGATAATGCAATAAGATTAATACTACTTAATATCGAATATTTCAGGTACGCGAGGTTTCTTAACGACTTTGAAACCCAAAAGAAGTTTAAAAAAGAAACACTCAATACCGGAAGTAACACATTGCCAATGGTAGCAGTGACGTCTTCTCATGGACTCGCAAGCTTCCGGCGGAAAGTTTGGCATGTGGTTGACAGCAACACAACACCGCTTGCTGCCAAGGTATTATAATTCAAATATAATTTGTTTTCTGCTTTTGAAGCGTTTGAATTAAACGTGTTTCTGCTTTGAAAACACACTTTAAAACTAAATTGGAAGCAAAACATGAAAAAGTGACGAATTCCTGAAATATCGTTTTTACTTTTCTTTTTAAAAACGTTACTGTGGAAATGCCCCTTTCAACTGTTTACCAGATAATTACCGGCATATCTCTTAGTTTAGTACCAGTGCTACCGGTAAATTAAATATTATGATACTGGTTTACCGGTACCAATTCTTTTCCTGCATCCAACCGAGTAAGAAATCGGAGATAGCATGCTCGCACCCGCGATCTCGTGTTCTTAACACCACGACTTTAAATTCCAACAATGTGCGAGTCGTATCATTATTTGAGTTTGTTTGTTTGTTGTATGTAATTAACGTCGTTTTCAACATTATCATTATCTGAGACTTCTTAAAAAAAAAAAAAAAAGCCCCGGCATATTAATTGTATTTATCTCTGCTAATATTTCATACTCAGGCATGTTATACAAAAGGGACTTTACAGTCAGAACTCTACAAAGTTTCGAAGATCACTCGCTTCTTAGAGTACCCCATCGGATAAAGAGGGTCGCGGTTTCAATTCCCGGCCGGGTCATACCAAAGACTTTAATAATTGTAGTAAAATAAGGTTCATAGAGTGTCAATACATTAAAGTAATTAAGTAATAACAAAGTAGGAATTTGTATACTTTTTACATAAAGCCTGAATATCGAGGTTTTTTACACAAATTAATTATACCTTTGCATATTCTATTTCATTTTGCATGGGGAATCGTCTAGAGACACGTTCATTCCATAATACCAAATCGATTATTAGGAAAATTTATCGCACTCATATATATTTGTTAAATGTGAGTTTTTAAGTTCTTTTTCTTGTATTTACTTCGGATGTTATCGAACCTTATATTGGCAGCTTTTTTGGACCCCAATCATCCGGATGTTTAAACGCTTATCCCGCTAAAGTCCTGCTTATTGTATCGCCAACATGAAATGGTAATAAGTTTATGGACAACAATTACCGATGCTATAAACTGAAATACGAGTAGTGAATGGCGTGGACTAAGAATCGACTACTTGATTGCGTAGGCTGACATTGGTCTCCACTGTTCACACATGCAGGTTAACCCTTTCCCTCATATGACAATTCAGCAGCAGATGACTTTGAACATATTTTGTCAAAAAATAGAAAATCTCTATAATTGAATGGATAACCTATGACTAAAAGTGGAAAACATAGTGGAAAAAGGAGAAATTGCTCGTTTTGAGCAATTTCTTCTTTAGTCACTATGTTTTCAAAAAGCCGTCTGCTGCAGAGGCGTCTGAAAGCCTCTATATAGGGGAAAGGGTTAAACACGTGTATGACTACTTACAAAAAGATTAAGATCATATTGTTATTATTATTATTATTTCATATTTAATAATATTATTATTATTATTTCATATTTAATAATATTATTATTATTATTTCATATTTAATAATAATGTTATTATTATTATCATCATCATCATTATCATCATCATCAGCAGCAGCATAGTGTGAAGCCATTTCGTGGAAAAATGTATAAGTTGGCATTTCTGAACAATTTTGGTTCATATGAGCATGTTAGTCTATTCATCAGAAAATACACAATTCGACAGAAGCTTGGGTAAATAATATGTGAACAGTGTAGATCTGTATCAGACTGTGTCGGTAGATGCTCAGGCTGATCTGAATCTACACTGTCCACAAAAGTCAACTATTACATTTTCTAAAAAAAAATGACTCGTAGTGTTTATACTATTATGATAGACTTTCATTCTAATAAGGAAACAAAAAAATACTGGACAGAAATACGATGACTATTACAATGTATCATATACTAATTAATAATTGATAAACACAATCAATAACGCGTGGTTCAAAGTGGTAGTGAATACATTGTTCGTTTTCAAATACAACAATAACAACACGCTCGGAAGTGACGTCAAGTTGAAACGTCAAATTAACTATCGGAAAATTATTTATAAATATTTATATAAAATGTAATATGACGTAATATTTATATAATAAGACAATGTAATATGACGCCCCTTACTAACTGTTCTCTACGATTCACAACCAGAGAACATTTGCGAACCGTGTAGAACCAGATCGAGCATCTGCTCAGTTTTATCTGGCTGGCTCTGCATTGTTCGCGAAAAAGTCACATACGTTTTCAAGAAACTTCTAATAAGCATAGTCGATTTGTATTTGATAGCATGGATACGAAGATAGGTCTTAACGTGTTCCCACATACAGCCCTCTTCCCTAGCTTATGCCACTTCGTACATTAACATTTCCATAAGTAATTATGGTAATGTAATGGACAAATTACCATTGGCTTGCGGAGATGACATGCAGCATAACAGACACAAACGACTTTGAAAACATCCATGTAAATCATTTAAAAATCTGTAAAAATGAAATTTTAATTTTTGAAGAGAGTTGAAAACATTAAATGGAACGAGAAATTGCTTATTATCATGTTATCAAAGGTCGTTTGCTACATATGCGTTAACATGCATATGCATGGGGAAACGGGTTAATTTACACTTGAAATTGGTTTTCTTAGAGCATGGTTCACAAGTAAAACTTCAAATCCTTTTCTGTATTTACCAGATATACTTCGCCCTGGTTATCTTCATGGTACTGCTATCAATCGGTATTCTGGCATTCAGCACAGAGGCTAGCATGCGGAGACCTCTAAACAAATGTGAATTGCTCGAGTATCTCGAATACACATCGCATCCCGATCAGGAGTTCATTAAAAGCGCACTGGGAAATCCGGCTTGTTCTGGAGATGCAAGATCCTCGAGTGCATCAGAAATCCAAGTAGAAGAATACGATTGGGTTGCTCTGTGGCAATACTACTACGACAGTCATTACAACGATGACTATTATCAGTACTATGACGACACACCGACAGAAACCCCTGGTACTACCAGTGCTACTGCAAGCTCAACAGAGTCTTCTCGAACGACACGTGCTGATTATGATACCATCTTACAAAATGCAATAAATCAACTGAATAAAACGAGGACGAAGAAAGTAGATATCCCTAGCCTGACCGTACCCTTATACACCTTTGACGTTCTGGAGAGGATTACAATGGCTTTCTTTACACTTGATCTGATCATCAGACTGTTCTCGTGTCCATCATTAAAGAGATACTTCATGTCATTCTTGAACATTGTTGACGCATGCGCGCTGATTAGTTCCTACATCTACGTCATCGTTTTGAGTATCAAACGGGAGTACCGTTACGAGAATAACTGGGTGCGAACCCTCGAATACTTACAGATATTTAGAGTTCTCCGTTTGTTCAGGGTCGTACAAAACGTTCGGGCGACACAGGTCTTGTTGTACTCAATGTGGCAAAACCTGCGTGATATAACCCTTCTAGGATTTCTTCTCGTCATGGCTGTTTCGCTATTTTCCACCGTGTTATACTTTGCAGAAGACTCAAGCAACGTCGAATCGATTCCCCAAGCGTGGTACTGGGCGGTTGTTACCCTGACAACGGTTGGCTATGGTGATATTTCTCCGAGGACGTACCCTGGCCGACTTGTAGCGTCCGCGTGTGCGGTGTGCGGTGTGATTCTACTGGCAGTGACCTTGCCAATCTTTGTGAACAATTTCCTCGTACTGTATGAGTTTTCGTGTGTGGAAGAAGCAAACGAGAACCGGAAGTCGAAATTATCTAAAACTTCCGGTTTTGTCCGAGATGTATCGATTGACGAGGTGACGCAATCCCCAACTGAGGACAAAACAAAGAACAACATATTTACTGTTTCCCCTCCATCAAATAAAACACGTATACATTCAATAACGAATGTTGAGCAACTGAAATCAAAAGCTTTCAAATGAAAGATTGTCTTTGTTCGAATATCAAATTAGTTTATCTTCGAAGGAAAAAGTTTATTATCATTATTACGTTGTTACATTTTCCTGAATAAAATATATTGTGTGAGAGATCATAAACAGAATACCTTCTCAGACCGGTCAACTGTCCGATTTCATTTGGATGACCCTTATTTCAGAATGATTCCGGAGATGGCCGCGTGCTCACGATCATCATATGTTGGGTTGTTGTTGTTATTGTTGTTGTTGTTGCTGATTCTGTGATTTTTTTTTTATTAAACATTAATTTATGCACAAATCTTAACCCGATGTTTCTACAAAGATCTTCTTTAACCCTTTCCCACATACAACACATCTGCATCCGTCGACTTCGAACACATCTAAGTAGAAAACACAGAATATCTCCATAAATAAAGGTTTTATTACTGAAATAAGTCGAAAAACATTGTGTCAAAAGGAGAAATTGCTCGTTTTGAGCAATTGTCTTATTTTGTCACAATTTCCAAAAGTCGTCTGCTGCAGATGCCTCAAAAAGCGTCTACAGGTGGGAAAAGGTTAACACAAAGTTATTTGTAAGAGTATTAGTTTTTAAAATGAGTTGAAATTAATTGATTTGGGTTCATAACGCAGTTTTTCAACAATTGTTCAGTCGTATCATGGCGGCCAGTTCGCCTACTCATGTGTTTCCTGATTTTCTCAAACAAGTACACCATATACCAGACTTTTCAAGAAGCAACTGGCTGATTTTTCACATAGACTGTTAGACCATTAATACACGACGATTGACGCTTATCACAGTGACTTTTGTCAAACGTCGGAACTAATATTGGCCGAGCTGTGGTTCGAACTCACATCCCGCGTTGCAACCGACTTAGCAACCGGGGCTCGGCAAATAGTTGATAAAAGCGTTAAAAAATGAACCAGATATTTCTGCAATTAATTAGTCTATTGAGTTATATAATATTTATCATTAATGTATTTTTTTTTCTTCAAAGTCTATATGATACATTTTACAATAACGAACTGTCATGTTTGACATGAGATTTTTTTTCACAGTTGTTTGTTTTATGTTTTAATTCTTGTAATTTGTCTAATGCGTCTGTGATATTTTGTCCTAAATAAATCAACTACTATAAGACGCTGGTTATGAGTTCACGTTTTCCCTCCACGAAGAAGCATAATTATTGACAAATCTGCATCAGTAGTATTTTGAAAAAATTGTGACAAAATTAGAAATTTCACTTTTGTCACAATGTTTTGAACTCTTTTCAACCATTTTCTTTTCATGTAGCGTTTCCTTGCTTTTGACCATATCATTTCAAAGTGATATGTTGGAGATTTGGATATGGTAAAGCGTTAATAATTTTCATCAACATAACGGTTCGCCCGATTGTGAAACGTTGGGCTCATCATGCACCTTCGTACAGTGCAGACTCACGTGAATATGCGCAACCTTATCACAGCTGTCCGTGTAGAATTGACCCATGGGCGTAGCTTTGCAATACTCAATGTGTAGGCCGTCTCGTGAGAAAATCAACATTGTGGACTCTGCGTAAAGTATCGACCCGGATCAGCCTAAGCATGCCACACAGGCCTACCCGGATAGACACTTTTCGCCTCCTGTGGATTTTCTGCTTCAGGAATAACTACTCTATACATCTATCCTCCTAAGACGGAATGTGTCGACCGGATCAGTCTGCGCGGACAGCGCAGGCTGATCTGGTCGATACATTACGCAGATGTGTATCGCCGCATCTGCATTTTTGGGCATTGTTAGAAAAAAAAGTGTAGGCACGTGCCTACAGTGCCTAAAGGGAGCTACGCCCCTGCCAAATGTAACTTCTTACAAACATTGATTAAAGTAGAACCTGTGTATAAAGACCACCCAACGAGAACCCAAGTATAGTGTCGATGTTCACATGTGTTCTTTAATTACAGGGTCATTCATGCAGACAAAAAGTAATTGGGGAAATAAAATATGGTTGCGATAGACAGTGGAACCTGTGTATAAAGACCACCTAATGAGAACCCAAATATATTGTCGATGTTCACATGTGTTCTTTAATTACAGGGTCATTCGTGCAGACAAAAAGTAATTGGGGAAATAAAAATGTGGTTTCTTTAGACAGGGAATCGCTATTCCAAGGTGGTCTTTAGACACAGGTTTGACTGTATGTACTCACTACGTATAATTATATATCCGTTCGTGTGTGCTTCAGTTACGGAGTCACCAATGGGCTGACAGTATATGACGAAAAGCAGCCAGTTGCTTTGAGAGTATGTGTTGTGGGGTACTGGTGTGAGAAAACCAGGAAACATATAAATAGGTGAACTGGCCGCAGTGATATGACTGAACAATTGTTGAAAACGGCGTTAAACCCCAATTAATCAATCCTTCCTTTTGTGTTTCAGTTACGGAGAGTCCGTCAGTCCCTTTAATGCCTGACGCGGCTCATAGTTCCGTTTCCACTCGTTACAATAACAACGAAGTTATATTTAACCCTTTACCACACATAGATGCTTTCCTTAAGCCTCTGCAGCAGACGACTTTTGAAAAAAACATCGTGACGAAAGGAGAAATTGCTCAGAATGAGCAATTTCTCCTTTCGCCACAATGTTTTCAACATTATTCAAAACTAACATTTTCATTTATAAAGATTTTCAAAAGTTTTACCTAAATGGCTTTGAAAGTCGTCTGCAACAGATTTGTCGGATGTGGGAAATGGTTATTTATGTATCCGGGTATCTTAGCCATTTATGTGACGGATACGCCATCTGACGCTCGTACATCATTTTGAAACGATTTAGCAAATAAAAAAAGTCAAAGTTATTCATGAGCTATTTTTCATTTACTCGCAATTGATTATCCGCTGTGGTCGAGCGGTTAGCGTCGGGGATTTCGAAACCGGGTGTCCCGGGTGTCCCGGGTTCGGTCCCCAGTCGCGGCACTACGGTCATGGTGGAGTGCACTTGGCAAGGCATATTTTCTAGCCTAGTACTGGTTTGTTTACCCAGAGATCATGAATAAGTGAACTGTCGCCGTGATATAACTGAAATAATGTTGAAAGCGGCGTAAAACCCCAATAAATAAATAAATGATTATATCAATATCGTTTATATTTAAATTGTTCAGGTGTAATCCCCACTTACTCAGATGATTTCGAAGCAACCTAATCTTAAATAGCATTACTGTCTGGTATACCTGTATGTGAAGAAATTAACCGTAAAGAGATTTTCGAGAGAATATAGATAGCAATTACATTTTTCAAAATTATAAAGGAGACATCGTGAATATATTTAGTTTTTGTTTTAGTTAGGTTTTACGCCGTTTTGAACATGATGTCAGTTTATATCGAGTTACACAGACTGATCCGAGTCTCGATGTGGCGTATTATGAAATCATTTTCCACACATCCTTTATTCCTCTTGCATCTCTCCAAATTGGACGTGAGGAAATACTTTAACGAGTCAATATATTAAGCATGGCATGATTGAGCCGTCCACAGCGAGAAAACCAACAGTGTGGACTCTACGTAAAGTATCGACCCGGATCAGCCTAGGAATGCCGTGCAGGCTTACCCAGATAGACACATTTCGCCTCCTGTGAATTTTCTGTTTCAAGAATTATTACTCTATACCTCTACCCCCTGAGATGGAATGTGTCGGCCCGGATTAGTCTGCACGGACTGCGCAGGCTGATCTGGGTCGATACATTACGTAGAGACCATTATGTTGGTTTTCTCGCGGGACGGTCTATATGCTATACGTATTCTCCTATCGTTATGCAATCATCTTAAGACTTTCAGCGTCGAATTCCCCACAGTAGACTAGTCAATGTTAAACAATGAGCGACTCCATTTCTCATTTCTCAAATGTGGGCGTTACGAGCTGACTCACATAAATCAGTATTGTTTGCCAAAAAACTCAATATTTCCATTGTTGCTGAAATAGTTAATTCTAATTCTTTATTCACAAACTAAAGCAAACTTGTTTTACTTGGATTAATTCTAGAATTTTCAAAGGATTTAGAATGAGAATGAATTAAGCATGGTTGGTGAATTGATTGATTGATTGATTGATTGGGGTTTAACGCCGTTTTTAACAATTTCTCAGTTATATCACAGCGGCCAGTTCACCTACTCATGCATTTCCTGGTTTTCTCACATTAGTACTCCACATAACAATCTTCCCAAGCAAGCATAATCAGTGAACAACACGTGCCAGTGTAGTCCTATCAAATGTACACACACGACTTTTAAATTTTGATAACTATACTCATACACTTTGGGCGAGTTCAGATGGGCTTCTCTAGGATAGAGAACTGACGTCATGTCTAAATATAAATTCAGAAAAACATGCGCACTAATGCTTTCCACCTGAACGGTGTTTCCTCGTCTTAGTAGTAAACCATTCGGAACTCTCGGGTAATTCCGTAATCCTTCATCATCCGTTGATGAAGCATTCATCATCGAGGTATTCCGAATGAGTAGTAAACATCGTTGGTCGCCATTTTGAAATGCTAGTAACCCCAGGCTTGAGGTGGGTTACTCGGATTCGGGTCAAAAGGTCAAAATGACGTCTCTATGGTTAAAAGTATCACCGTTCAAATGGATTCCGAGTGCACTCGGGCTGTTCTCGGATCCCATATGAACTCGACCTTTAATTATCAGCCGACACACAGAACAACGTATAAATTTAGGAGAATTACAGTTGTATATAGATTTAAGTCCGATTACATGCTAGTCATATCTTCTTATGACCAGATATGTTAATGTTCTGTTGCAGCGTCTCATTCATTCGCTTATATGATGGAAAGAGGACAGCTTCTGATCGTACCGCGTGGAAGCCGCAGACTGAGCTGATGGCTATTTCTAGGTTGAATATGCCGAAGGAGTTGTTTTCATGTGATGTTTCTCATATACACAATCAAAACAGACTGCCCACTTTGTATTAAACCCGCATACATATTACTGTAGTTATACTGCTGTAGAAATGGCCACGAAGAGCGCAACACGAATGCGGTATATGTCTATAACGTGTGTTTTAGTTATTTTAGTGTTATTAATCATAATTACATGGCTAGCGGCAACGAGGAGTAAAACAGGTAAGGCGACATCGAGGGCTTGGCGTGAAACGGTTGTAACTAAAATAAGCATTTTTTTTACCAAGGTTAATCACCTCGCCATAAAGTCTTTAAAAGCGTTAACTCATTTTTCTTGGTAAACAATGGACATTTAGGTGTCATTGCTCGTTCTGAGCAATGGCACCTAAATTTGCATTGTTTACAAAGAGGTCAAAATTGCCCCTAAACCAGGGTTTTCAAAATACGTTTTTAGTTACAACCGTTTCACGCCAAGCCCTCTACATACATGTCATATTTACGCATGAACCCTGTCCCACACCCCTGACGCATTTCGACACATCTACATGCAGAAGTATTTTTCAAAACATTGTAGCAAACATATAACTTTCTTAGGTTCGTGAAGTTAGGTTGACGAGTGACGAACTGTGACATTGTTTTTGGTCCGTGAAGTTAGGTTGACGAGTGACGAACTGTGACATTTTTTTAAAGGTCCGTGAAGTTATGTTAACGAGTGACTAATTGTAACATTTTTGTTATGTCCGTGCAGTTATGTTGACGAGTGACGAACTGTGACATATTTTTAGGTCCGTGAAGTTATGTTGACGAATGACGAACTGTGACCTTTGTTCTAGATCCGTGAAGTTAGGTTGACGAGTGACGAACTGTGACTTTGTTTTAGGACCGTGAAGTTATGTTGACGTGTGACCAACTGTGACATTTTTGTAAAGGTCCGTGAAGTTATGTTGACGAGTGACGAATTGTGACATTTTTTTTTATGTCCGTGAAGTTATGTTGACGATTGACAAACTGTGACATATTTTAGGTCCGTGAAGTTAGGTTGACGAGTGACGAGCTGTGACATTTATTTAGGTCCGTGAAGTTAGGTTTACGGGTGACGAACTGTGACATTTATTTAGGTTCGTGAAGTTAGGTTGACGAGTGACGAACTGTGACTTTGTTTTAGGACCGTGAAGTTATGTTGACGAGTGACGAACTGTGACTTTGTTTTAGGACCGTGAAGTTATGTTGACGAGTGACGAACTGTGACATTGTTTTAGGTCCGTGACGTTATGTTGACGAGTGACGAACTGTGACATTTATTTAGGTCCGTGTAGTTAGGTTGACGAGTGACGAACTGTGACTTTTTTTATTAGGTCCGTGAAGTTATGTTGACGAGTGACGAATTGACGAGTGACGAACTTCAAATTATTTGTGAAGTTAGCTTGACGAGCGACACTTTGACGAGTGACAAACTGTTGCTGCTTCATCAATTTTGTGAATTCGTCAACCTTTTTCTTGTACAGTACAGCTCACGCGGAAAACGCATCGTCCGCGAGCCACCGTAGACAAATCTCAACGCGGACAAATATTTTTGTCCGCGAAGGTGGGTGGAATTCCACCCATCACCGCGATTTTTTTTTATGTCCATCGCGGACGCAACAAGATAACCCCAGGGGGTTGATAAAACCGATCATCGTGGAGTTGCGGTGGAACCATCGCGGAATCGCGGTGATATTTTTTTGAATAGATAAGCTTTTTCTCGCCGTTTTGCAGGGAGTTTTTTTTTAATTTTTAATTTTTATTTCATTACAGTACTAATAAATGTTGTTGAAGAGGATAATGATTATAAATCAGTACTAACTATAAAGCAGCATATATGCGTAACAACTTAATTCATTAAAATTCATCAATACAATTCCCCTAAACTTGATGTATTCTGTAAACGATACAACTACGTGATAATAAAACTGTTAATTCTGCCTGAAAGATGTGTAGCTTACTTCAAATCTCACTAATAAATGCCGTAATTCCATTGTCAATCACCACAATTACCAATGCATTGTTCATTCTTAATCGCCTATAAATTATTTCTTTAAAACCTGTTTCAAAATCGGCTGAATAACAAAAACAAACTTTGCAAACAAAGAAGTGTGAAGCGCCCATGTTAGTCCCGGATTTAATTAAACAACCAAAAACTTTTGATATGGGAAAGGGTAAACGTCTATACGTGGGAAAGGACTAACGACTTTATTCTCCAAAATGTAACATACAATTTTTGAACTTTTATCAATATTTACACTTTTATTTGTAGATATTGTAAATACCTTTTCAATATATGTTTTCAAAAGTCGCAAATATATTTCATCATGGGAAATTTCACATTTGCCACAATATTTTCAAAAGTCGTGTAGTGCAGAGACGTCTGAAAGCGTCTATTTATATGGGAAAGGGATAACGACAATACTCTCCAAAGTGTAACATACAACTTTTGTACTTTAATCAATACATACATTTGAAACACAAAACATAAAGACTGTACATAGATGATTAATCACTGGTGTGAAAAGTTTATATGATAGAAAAAACAGACACAGACACATTTCATTTGCTTATTTAGATCATCCTTAATCAGAAGTACAATGTACAGTTTTCAACAATATTACAATTGGATAATTCATTTATTAAGTTGATAAGAAAAGCTTAAAAATCAACAATCTGTCTTTATTAAGAGATTCAAGTACATGTACTGTATATACAAAATTCAAAGATATATATACAATGTACATGTACATGTATTGTAATTTAACAATATTTCTGTCTTACTAAAAAATGTGAGATAATCATATGTACGATAAACGTATATCCGATGTCCGCCATTTTCTATTACGAAACTTGACCTTATCGTAAACAAACACAATCTTCCACTGTTTTTCGAATAATTTGCTGAAATGGAATGAATTTAAGCAAGTTGTGTCATAAATTAATCGCAATTCGTCAATAAACGTGTACATGTACATAATCGGAAAAAAACAACTTTTTAATAAAAGTATAACATTTTTACAGGTAAATATTGCGGTGGAATCGCGGTGATTTCAAAATAGATAAGAATAGATAAGAAGCTCGAATCGACGACATGTCAATCGCGGTGATATAATTAGCCCGTAGGCGGTATTGCGGTGATCATATAGGTTGAATTGCGGTGATTATCCGCGATGCAAAATATTTGTCCATCGTGGGATCGCGGAAAACGCGTTTTCCGCGTGAGCTGTACTGTATGTATGATAAATTATACAGCTAAAGTAAGCTGATATTTTTCACCGTTCTTCCTGAAAATCAATCTTTATAAGAGAGGACCTGTAAAATAAGCTATGACCCTTCAGTCCAATCCATTTCTCTAATATATATTTCTTGATATTTCCCTTTATGTAAAAAACAAATCAAGACATCTCTTTGAACATGAAAATAACATTCAGTAAGTAAAAATTACCATTAAAAGGAGAATATTCGACGTCACTTTCATCTCGATATTTTACAAGCAGGTGCGCGTATGTAAACAAATTACAATAAAACCACAAACAAATACAGTTTTCGTTTTAAATCTACATGCAGTAAAAAGCTACTTAACCCATTCCATGTTTAAAGCAACATTGCAAACCTTTAAACGTTTAATACATTGAGAAAACGGTTAAATTGCTGAAGACATGAACTTACTCCTTTTTGATTATAGGCTAATTATAATAAGTATTTCACAGATGTTAAAATTTGTCTTCCTATGTTTAAAAAGTAGACCACACTTGAAATACCATATCAGCTAAATTGTTTATTTAAATCATTAATGCATACAATATATGTATGGCGCAAGAGAAATGCCAGTTACGAGTCCCATTACAATTTAAAGGGTGGCAAGTATGAAATTAATTGGGTGCGAACGCACCGATTTTCTTTAATTCTATTTTTTTTTTATCAGAGTTTGTTCTTTTCTTAATTTGCTTTTTAAGCCAAATAAACAGTTAATACCACCTATATCTAATCATTTTAGTGTGTAATATTAGGATTTGGGCATCTTTCGAAATGTATACCTCGTGTCAAGGTCGAGTCATTGTGACATCGAAGAAAGTGAATAAAAATCAGACAAAGCTCTAGTGCATGATTCGTTCCACTGCATTCGAGAAAAAAGAAGTATTCTATATTATCTGTTATGTAAATAATAAGTTCGTCAATTCGTCAACTCGTCAATTTTGTTGACGAATTGACGAAACAAATATTTTTCTAAAACTTTATTTCTGTCCTTTACATAATGTGTCTGGACGTATTGAATGCACATTAGGCCTTATTTCAAATTGCATCAGTCATTCAGAAAATATTTGTCAAGTCAAGTTCGTCAAATTGTCAACTCGTCAATTTTGTTGACGAATTGACGAAACAAATATTTTTCTAAACACTATATTTCTGTCTTTTAGGTAATGTATCTGGACGTATTGAATGCAAATTAGGCCCAATTTCAAATTGCATGGCCATCAGTCATTCAGAAGAGCTTCGTCAATTCGTCAATTTGATTGAGGAATTGAAGAACAAATATAATATGAAAACATTATTTCTGTCTTTAAGATAATGTCTCTAGACGTATTGAATGCAATTTATGCCCAATTTCAAATTGCATGGCCATCAGTCATTAAGAAGAACTTGGTCAAGGTCGTCAACTCGTCAATTTAATTGACGAAACAAATATTTGTACTCCACACAACAATCTTCCCAAGCAACTGGCAATACAATACAATACAATACAATTTCTTTATTCAAAATTGACGAGTTGACGAATTGACGAACTTGACAAATTTCTACTAAATGACAGATTATCAAACAAATTGAAACAGGGCCTAATTTGCATGATACATTATCTAAAAGAAAACAAATAAAGTTTTTAGAAAAATATTTTTATTTCGTCAGTTGACGAATTGACGAACCTGGCGAAGCTCTTCTAGTTTAGTTTAATCGTATTAAATTCTCGTGCTCTTTAGATAGAAGGAAACATTAAGAAATATACATTAGAGAATTGGATTGGACTGAAAGCTCATAGCTTATTGTAGGTCCTCTCTTATAAAGATTGATTTTCAGGAAGCACAGTGAATATTTTACATGTTCAGAAAATATCAGCTTACTTTAGCTGTATAATTTATCATACAAGAACAACGTTGACGAATTCACGACATTGATAAAGCAGCAACAGTGTGTCATTCGTCAATTCGTCGCTCCAAACAATCAATCGAATCGATCAATCTTTGCTATTGGGTATTTGAAACCGTTTGTCCGGTATTCGATCCCCGCTAAAGGTACTAATCGTGTACGACTGACTGGTGTCAAGATAAATGGACCAGTAGTACTGGTAACTTACCCAGGACACGCCGTGATATAACTGAACACTTGTAGAAAGCGACGTCAAACACCAAACAATCAATCAAATCAATCAATCAATCTTTGCTTTCAGCTATTTAAAACTGTTCGTCCGCTAAAGGTACTAATGGTATACTTAGTACAATTATTGCATAAAATCTATGTTTTACGCCCGCTTAAGGGATACAGAAACATTGCAAAAGCCGGGCGTAAACGGCGAGAAAACGTGTATAAACAAAGCGATTCTCGCGCGTACGTGCCGTTTCAGACCGGTTAGATGTTTTACATATGCATTACCCGGGCACCGTTAGTAAACAAAACATGGACGCTGCATCTCCCCTAGAATAGGAGCAATTTGTTGGGTTAACAATAACATCAGCTTCTTTAACTCGATAATCGGGAACATGCACTAGATTCACAGTTAAAGAGCATAAAATAATCCAAAACCATTTATTTAATTCGACCCGTGTCGACTCAGCGATGGCAACCTTGATGTAGGCCCGGTTCGTGGATATGTAAAACATTACTTGTTTACTTTATGACGTCACATGTGTTTATGACGTCACATGCGTTATCGGGTCATGTTCATCGGCGGTTATCGTACAACTGAACGTTACAGCGGACTGTATGTTGGATGTTTGCTCTTATTTTATGCAATAATAGCGAAAATACACATTTTCTCGGGCGTGAACATCTGCGGACGCCCTTAAATGTGTTTATGCCCTCGTGCTTCGCACTCGGGCATAAATACATTTTGCGGGCGTCCGCAGATGTTCACGCCCTCGAAAATGTGTATTATCCCTATATTGCTAACCTTGTGTGGGACTTAGGGATTATGGATATGCCCTCTATTCTCATGATATAACTCACTACTGCTTTACCCTTTCCCACATACAACAGGTTTGCAGCAGACGATTTTGAAAACAACTAGTTAACAACCTAGAAAAATCTATAAATGGAAGTATGATGATTGAATAGTGTTGAAAACATTGTGGCAAAAGAAGAAATTGCTCATGATGAACATTTTTCTCGATATCTCGATATCTATATCACATTGTTTTCATATGTCTTCTTTTGTAGATGCGTAAAACCAAATGATTGTTATTTCCAATATTCGTTTTAGGCCTTTACTTGTAATGTGTCAAAAGCCGACTCAAAATGGAATGTATTGTAGACAGTTAAATTACATTGAATAACTCTTGCGTGCATTAACAGACTACCGCATTATCTTAAGACTGCAGACCCACGGAAAATATGTCAATATCGACTCGATGATCAGAGCGATGATTAAGGAAGTCATTACTTCAAGAGTCAATTCACAGTTTGCAACCGTTAAACCAGACAATACGTAATGATCCATGTAATAAATCTTCTCCTTCTTCATCATCATCTTCTTCTCCGCAGACATCATCCCCATCACAATTAGTTATCTATTTTTAACATCTTCTTCTATTTCCTATTCTGATTCTTCCCCGTCTCTCCATTTTATTCTTCGTTTTGCCGATCGTTATTGTTTTTATAAACAGAAACTGTCACAGAAGTACCAGTTGCCAAGCCACTAACAGGTTACATACTACCTCAAGCGATAAAGACAAAGGACGGTCTACAAACGAAATGGTTTTCCAAAGCGACACTTCGTGATGACGTCAATCGGGCGGTGTCAGGTAAAGTATCGCTGACTTAATTCCAAACGAGCCTTCACCTTGCCCGACATGCAGACGAATTTTGACAAATACGCAGCAGACGATTTTGGAAAACATTCCGACAGAAGGATGAATTGCTCATAGTTAGCAGTTTCTCCTCTTGCCAACATATTTCCAACACTTATTAATAGTCATACTGTCATATATAGATATCTTTTTGTTACCTAGACGTTTTCAAAGTCGTCTAATGCAGATTTGTTCTATGTTGGAAATGGTTAAGTCCGACAAAGTCGTCTAATGCAGATTTGTTCTATGTTGGAAATGGTTAAGTCCGACAAAGTCGTCTAATGCAGATTTGTTCTATGTTGGAAATGGTTAAGTCCGACAAAGTCGTCTAATGCAGATTTGTTCTATGTTGGAAATGGTTAAGTCCGACAAAGTCGTCTAATGCAGATTTATTCTATGTTGGAAATGGTTAAGTCCGACAAATTCGTCAAATGCAGATTTGTTCTATGTTGGAAATGGTTAAGTCCGACAAATTCGTCTAATGCAGATTTGTTCTATGTTGGAAATGGTTAAGTCCGACAAAGTCGTCTAATGCAGATTTGTTCTATGTTGGAACTGGTTAAGTCCGACCAATTCGTCTAATGCAGATTTGTTCTATGTTGGAAATGGTAAAGTCCGACAAAGTCGTCTAATGCAGATTTGTTCTATGTTGGAAATGGTTAAGTCCGACAAAGTCGTCTAATGCAGATTTGTTCTATGTTGGAAATGGTTAAGTCCGACAAAGTCGTCTGATGCAAATTTGTTCTATGTTGGAAATGGTTAAGTCCGACAAATTCGTCTAATGCATATTTGTTCTATGTTGGAACTGGTTAAGTCCGACAAAGTCGTCTAATGCAGATTTGTTCTATGTTGGAACTGGTTAAGTCCGACAAATTCGTCTAATGCAGATTTGTTCTATGTTGGAAATGGTTAAGTCCGACAAAGTCGTCTAATGCAGATTTGTTCTATGTTGGAAATGGTTAAATCCGACAAAGTCGTCTGATGCAGATTTGTTCTACGTTGGAAATGGTTAAGTCCGACAAAGTCGTCTAATGCAGATTTGTTCTATGTTGGAACTGGTTAAGTCCGACAAATTCGTATAATGTAGATTTGTTCTATGTTGGAAATGGTTAAGTCCGACAAAATCATCTAATGCAGATTTGTTCTATGTTGGAACTGGTTAAGTCCGACAAAGTCGTCTAATGCAGATTTGTTCTATGTTGGAAATGGTTAAATCCGACAAAGTCGTCTGATGCAGATTTGTTCTATGTTGGGAATGGTTAAGTCCGACAAATTCGTCTAATGCAGATTTGTTCTATGTTGGAAATGGTTAAGTCCGACAAAGTCGTCTAATGTAGATTTGTTCTATGTTGGAACTGGTTAAGTCCGACAAAGTCGTCTAATGCAGATTTGTTCTATGTTGGAAATGGTTAAGTCCGAAAAAGTCTTCTAATGCAGATTTGTTCTATGTTGGAAATGGTTAAGTTCGACAAAGTCGTCTAATGCAGATTTGTTCTATGTTGGAAATGGTTAAGTCCGACAAAGTCGTCTAATGCAGATTTGTTCTATGTTGGAACTGGTTAAGTCCGACAAAGTCGTCTAATGCAGATTTGTTCTATGTTGGAAATGGTTAAGTCCGAAAAAGTCTTCTAATGCAGATTTGTTCTATGTTGGAAATGGTTAAGTTCGACAAAGTCGTCTAATGCAGATTTGTTCTATGTTGGAAATGGTTAAGTCCGACAAATTCGTCTAATGCAGATTTGTTCTATGTTGGAACTGGTTAAGTCCGACAAAGTCGTCTAATGCAGATTTGTTCTATGTTGGAACTGGTTAAGTCCGACAAAGTCGTCTAATGCAGATTTGTTCTATGTTGGAAATGGTTAAGTTCGACAAAGTCGTCTAATGCAGATTTGTTCTATGTTGGAAATGGTTAAGTTCGACAAAGTCGTCTAATGCAGATTTGTTCTATGTTGGAAATGGTTAAGTTCGACAAAGTCGTCTAATGCAGATTTGTTCTATGTTGGAAATGGTTAAGTCCGACAAAGTCGTCTAATGCAGATTTGTTCTATGTTGGAAATGGTTAAGTCCGACAAAGTCGTCTAATGCAAATTTGTTTTATGTTGGAAATGGTTAGGTCCGGCAAATTCGTCTAATGCATATTTGTTCTATGTTGGAACTGGTTAAGTCCGACAAAGTCGTCTAATGCAGATTTGTTCTATGTTAGAACTGGTTAAGTCCGACAAATTCGTCTAATGCAGATTTGTTCTATGTTGGAAATGGTTAAGTCCGACAAAGTCGTCTAATGCAGATTTGTTCTATGTTGGAAATGGTTAAGTCCGACAAAGTCGTCTGATGCAGATTTGTTCTATGTTGGAAATGGTTAAGTCCGACAAATTCGTCTAATGCAGATTTGTTCTATGTTGGAAATGGTTAAGTCCGACAAAGTCGTCTAATGCAGATTTGTTCTATGTTGGAACTGGTTAAGTCCGACAAATTCGTCTAATGCAGATTTGTTCTATGTTGGAAATGGTTAAGTCCGACAAAATCGTCTAATGCAGATTTGTTCTATGTTGGAACTGGTTAAGTCCGACAAAGTCGTCTAATGCAGATTTGTTCTATGTTGGAAATGGTTAAGTCCGACAAAGTCGTCTAATGCAGATTTTTTTTCTATGTTGGAAATGGTTAAGTCCGACAAAGTCGTCTACTGCAGATTTTTTCTATATTGGAAATGGTTAAGTCCGACAATCAGTCGTCAAAAATTGAGTTCCCAAAAGGAATTTACGCAGTACTGACTTGCTGGTGTCAGAATAGAAGGACCAGTAGTACTGGTAACGGCGTGATATAATTGAACAATTGTTGAAAACAGCGTTAAGCTCCATGCAAATCGTATTATTTCACATTTTATTTGAAAACCCTTTGTGACATGTATGCCTTTGTTTAAAAATTAAAATAATTAAATTCTCGTCGACGTTTATATATAAATCGTAATTTGCAATCAGGGTTGTCAGGTTAGCATTACGATTGACTTTCTGCTGTCAAAAAGCCGTTTGGTGCAGAGGCGTCAGAAAGCGTATATATGAGGGAAAGGGTTAAATAGTATACATTTTGTGTGTTCAGGTTCATACAATATGATTGAAGTTTCACTGAGACAAAGTAACGGTGGGCCAGAGACAATAACGCTGGACAACGTTTGGGAAACGCTTCAGACAAACAAGCTAGGAGTAAAGATCAATGTGGGAAACATGGATGAAGCCAAGGAAATAATCAGCGATTTGGAGGATCGCACTTCAGACCAGCCGCTTCTGATTTCTGTGCCATTTCTGTCACCAGACTCAAACGTCAACTGGAAAAGGTAATACTTGAGCCGACCCGCGAGAAAACCAACATTTAGGACTCTGCGTAAAGTATCGACCCGGACAGACACTTTCACCTCCTGTGGATTTTCTGTTTCAGGAGTCATTACTGTATACCTTTATCTCCCTGAGACGGAATGTGTCGGCCCGGAGTAATATGTGCGGGCTGCGCAGGCTGATCTGTGTCGATACATAACGCAGAGTCCCTAATGTTTGTTTTCTCACGGGACGACTCATAAGTGTTTTTATTTCATAGGTTAACCCTTAACCATATACATGTTCTACATGACGACTTTGGAAATGTTCTTGCTGAAAACATGGTTAACGTATAAAGCTTAAAGCATAAACATTTTTGAATACAGTTGAAAACATTGAGGCAAAAACAAACAAAAACGGTTCATTGTGAACGATTTCTCAATTTCCAACAGTATTTTGTCGGGAGTCGTCTACTGCAGATGCCTCAGTTAAATAAACAACATTATCCCTAATGTTTAAGTAAAGTGCGACATTTGAAAACATTTCTGGAAAGAAGAAGTAGATCTCGGCCTGCAGTTTGATGATGTTTTTAACTTTGTAGCAAAGGTATGCATCCAATTTCCCGATGTAACATTTTTAATTTGTGATCAGTCATCTCTAAACTGTCATACACATCCATCGTGTTGTGAAAACAATTGTGTAGCTTGCCAATCCACCAATCAAAGTTCAGCTTCTATAAAGAACCTGTAAAGATTTGCAAGAACCTGTAATTTGATTGGTGGATTAATAACCAATGTATATGTCCCACTGAACGTGGGTTAGATAAACGATAAAAAAGGGTTAACATATATATATGTCTCCGGTTGATATGAAAATCACATCTATATTGTGCAGTTCTGGTAGTAGCGTCTATGGCAAGCCAATTGTCCAATAATTACGTGAACCCAGGTTCACGTTCGAAAAACTAGGATTAACGATCGATAAACTAGGTTTTTCGAACGTAAAACCAGGTTTATCGAATACTAACTTATATTTTCGAGCGAAAACATAGGATAACGGGCGTAAACCATAGTTTACGCTCGTGAACCCATGTTCACGCTCGATACACTAGGTTTCTCGATTGAACTAAGAATTTCGGTCGTTATCCTAAGTTCACGAGCGTGAACCTATGTTTACGGGCGTGAATCTGGGTTCATGAGCGTGAACCATAGTTTACGAACGTGAACCTAGGTTCACGGTCGTAAAGATAGGTTCACGTTCGTAAACTATGGTTCTCGCTCGTAAACATAGGTTCACGGTCGTAAACCTAGGTTCACGCCCGAAATTCATAGTTGATTTGATAATCCTAGTTTATCGACCGTAAACCATGGTTTACGTTTGATAAACTAGGTTTCTCGATTGAACTACGAATTTCGGTCGTTATCCTATGTTTACGTGCGTGAACCGGGGTTCACGAGCGTGAACCTATGTTTACGAGCGTGAACCATAGTTTACGAACGTGAACTTATGTTTACGACCGTGAACTTGGGTTTACGAGCGTGAACCTACGTTTACGAGCGTGAACTATGGTTTACGACGTTATCCTATGTTTTCGCTCGAAAGTATAGGTTAACATGCTTTTACGTTCGAAAAACCTAGTTTATCGATCGTTAATCCTAGTTTTTCGACCGTAAACCTAGGTTCACGTAATAATTGGACAATTGGCTTGCCATAAGCGTCTACTTCAAGGTTAATTTAGTAATTCAAAATATACATTTTTCCGGTGCAAATACAAGCAGTTTGTCATACGCAATCAAATATGACGAATTATAATTCTTTATTTGAATAGGTCATTTCCGTATTTGACTACTAGGTCAAATACGGTACCAAATATGGTAATTGTAACTCACTGAAATATAATGTGACGTCATCGAAATATTATTTACGTCATCCAAAATGTGGTAGTGGGGCGTGGTTCACACACCATTCAAACATTTTAATTTACGTGAAAATTGTGTTATTTTGTTATTGCTATTATCGAAATTTGTATCCTTTTTATTATACCCCCTTCGAAGAAGAGGGGGTATATAGGAGTAACAGTGTCGGTTTGTCTGTCTGTCTGTCGATCGGCCGGAAGCCATATTTTGTCCGGCCTTTTTCTTACAAACCACTGGGTGGAATTCAATACAACTTTACATGAAGCATGTATTTTTACAGAGTTATGGCCCTTTTACTTATTAAGTTATGGTGTAGGTCAAGGTGCTGTTTAGGGTGTATTTATCATCTTCAGTGATAGTTTATTCTCTCTTATAGTTATACTAGGTATATAATACAAGGACAATTATGTTGCAGTAGCGAGACATGACTTTCTATTTTCTACTCGGGCTTGGGCAAATTGACATGCCTCTCGACATTCGGTCTCGCGATATATCAATTGGAGACATCGGTCAGTTATCTCCCTTTAATACTTTATACATCTAGCTAGGTCCTATCATTTGGTTTCCTCTGTTTTTATCATTGGTTTCTTTGCACTGGATGGGGCACTTATAATTGCATTTTCTTGGCCAACTGTTATTAGATTGATTAGTAATTCCACATTTGTTTTCTTTAAACACTGCTATGTAAATTTTCTCTTTTGAATCATCACTTTAATTAACACATTTATGATTAATGTGTACAGAGTAATTACAATATCTCATTGCGAAATAGCGATAAAGACAAAGGATTCCAACTTAAAGGACCTACCAACTTTTTGGTCTTCCTTGGTCTTTATCTGACAAGGGAGATAATATAATTATCACTAATGTCACTCATTGTCCACGCCCCTAGTAGTATAATACCATACCCAGTATCGCTACTGCAACATAATAGTTCCTGGGCTGGTTGAAAAGTGTATTCATCCGCGTCATAACTGAGTAGTGTTCTATAAGATCTTACCTGAAGATATTATTGATAAGTGTAGATAAAGATATGGCCGGTGATTTCTTTAACCATTCTGTGAACAACAAATAGTCATATATTATCCTATACGATTTAATGGTGGATTAACTTCACTATGAATTATATCATAACTATTCCTTTCCATTTTGTTTTACTGGTACAATAATGACATTAATAATTACAGATTCGTTGATGTTATGTCCAGTGCGAAATTCAAAACTCCTGTAGCTGTAAATATGGACATAACAAAGTGCTGTGACACGAAAAGCCTTGGTCATGGTACTGTGGAATACTTGGGGTTCATGATAAAAGAAAGCCCTTTCTCTATGTCGGTCGAGGTTGATGCTGATTTGTTACGATCCTCGTGGACATTTATAAAATGGCTGTTAGATACCAATCCGAATTTACAGTTAATCTTGTCCACAAAACCTGGATCGAAAGTAACCAAATACGATCTACTTCGTGTGCGGAATGATATCGATGGTGGTAAGGTATTTTATAATATCGACGGCGACCTATATCGTCAGTTTCTCGATTTGGCGTCAACTGCCGGAAGTCCGATGCTCTACTTTGATATTACTCCGCGGGATGCTAGCAGTATTATTTGGAGCCATAATACAGATACGTGGGAGCTTTTGGATGCTGCAACACTAGGTATGCGCGGTCGATTTAACTCTCTTTCGTACATTGTTTTTGTCGTTTATGCAGTTAACTCCTTTTGAAAACAACACTGTGGCGAAAATGAGAAATTGTGTATGTCAAATCAGTTTAGACATTCTCTGAGGCATCAGAAAATATTGTTCCGGTTATCACTGAAAACCAATGCATTACACATTGGTGACAATAGAAAGTATGTTAAGGGGTAGGTATATGTAGGTATATATACATGTTTGATTGATATTATAAATTAGGGTAATTTAATTTGAAAATAGCTGTTGGTGAAAGTGAAGAACCTAGAAAATTGGTATAATAATTTGTATAAGGCATTGAAAAGATAACGGGGGAAAAGTAAAATTGATCCTTTGAGCGGCATTTCCGTTTCGTACAATGGTTTGAAAAGTCATATCATGCAAAGGCGTTAGAACTCGGAAGCTATCTTTAGCAGGGAAAGGAAAAACCCTTTTTATACAATCTCCTGTTATTAAGTGATTGATTTACTTGTGTTTTAAGCCACTTTCAACATTTATCTAGTTATATCTCGCCGTTCCATGTGTAGATTACCAGTATTACTGGTCGATTTATCCTGACAGCAGTGAGTCAGTCGTAATGCTTTCCCCACAATACTGAACGTCAACCATAACTACCATTTTCAAAGTATTTTGTATGACCCGGCCGGGGATCGAATTCACGCACGCTCTACAACTATACAACCGATGCGGTCTAACATTTGGGGACATTTTTCAATTATCAGAACAACTGCTTATCCGAAATAAGACTGAAACAATAACATCTACAGCAGACCATATTAATAACGTTGAGGCTAGCATATGGAAACTCTCTATAAGTGAATGAATAACGATCGATTCGAGTAATTACGTGCATTTTTTTCATTCTTTAGCCAAAATGTTTTAGAAAGTCGTCTGCTGCAGTTGCATCTTAAAAGCATTAACAACATTTGAATAATTGGATACCATTGTATAGGACCGCCTTTATCGTCAAGTAGTAGAGTGTCCGCCTCGGGTGCGGTTCGATCCCCGACCGGGTCATACCAAATACTTTAAAAATGGCTGCCCTCCTTGGTAGTAATGGTGACCATCCTTGGCGCTCAGGGTTGCGGGGTTAGCATTACGACTGACTGGCTGGTGTCAGGATAAATACACCAGTAGTACTAACAACTTACCCAGGAAACGCCGTGATGTAACTGAAAGAGTGTTGACAGCGGCAACACACACACAAAAAAATCAATCAATCAACCATTTTATAGGAGATGTAATGATGGTAGAGGGTGATATTATGTTACTGGGACAAGACACTGAGAACCAGACTGACGTTCCCATCATGGCGCATGATGTAGGTGATTTCAACAACCTCACATTTGAGCAATGGGTGGACGAAATTATCAAGGTAAAGTGAAATTTCACCGTCAATTCAATATAATAGAGCCGTCCCGCGAGAAAACCATCATGTAATGGCCTCTGCGTAATGTATCGACCCAGAGCAGCCTGCGCAGTCCGCGCCGACTGATCCGGGCCGACATATTCCGTTTCAAGTGGATAGAGGTATGGAGTAATGATTCCTAAAACAGAAAATCCACAGGAGGCGAAATGTGTCTATCCGGATAAGCCTGCGCGGCATCGATACTCTACGCAGAGTCAATAATGTTGGTTTTCTGGCGGGACGGCTCAATTTTGAGAAAAAATGTATTGCCAGTCTTACTTTTCAACAGCATAACATTTATATCAGGGCGGCCACTTCACTTACCATTATGTTCCCTAGCTTTCTCGCGCTAAGCTTGTATTCAGATTTACCTAACAGAACAGCTGTAGGGAGGTTGTTAATGTAAGCCAATCAGATTACAGTTGTAGGGAGGTTGTTAATCTTCTCCTCCAATCAGATTACAGCCTTTAACTGGCACGTGTCAAAGCGAGTCTGAATACACCCCAGTACTCCACACAACGTACTTGGCTACCTTCCCACAAACAATATTTAGCCAATTGGTGGAAGATGGATGACGGTAGTAATCATAATAAATATTTTGGTCAATCTCGAAGTGTTAGAATCGTTCTTAGTTTGTTTGGTGTTTAACTGCGCTTTCAACAATTATCCAGTTATATCACGGAGTTTCCTGGGTAAGTTATCAGTACTACTGGTCCATTTAGCCTAACACCAGCCAGTCAGTCGTAATGCTAACCCCGCAACTACTGAGCGCCAAGGATGGTTACCATTACTACCATGTTTACAGATTATCAGATTTTTCTAGTAGAAGTGCGAGATATATTCCTTGTGTTTGTTTGATTGCTTTTTTTTTGGAGTTGTTTTGGTTTACATTGATATCATTTTAAAGAGTTTATAAAACAGATTATCACAGTTCTTCTTCTAATGTGATTTAACTTTACTGTTACTAAATTTAACCAATATAGGTCAATAAAGGTATGAAGCTCGATTTCAAGACCATTGACGCAGTTAAACCAGCTTTAGAAATCGTATCCAGAAAGAAGTCCCAAATCAAAGGTCCAGTTTGGGCCAATGCCGACATTATCAAGGGACCAAACGGCGGGGAACCTCGCATACCGGCAAAGGACTTTCTGGATGCAGTTCAAACATTTCCCAACGTAGTGCTCTCCCTTGGATGGAAAGTAAATGCCGGAATTAAAGACTTTAAGTACACAATGTCGATGGTGCAGGAAATGTACGACGCCGTAAGGAATCTGACATTACCGATAACTTTTCCCGTGAACTCAGGGTTACTTGTAGGTTCGTGGCCGGAAATGGAGTGGCTGCTGGGAAAGTCCAGAGATTACACGTTGACCGTATGGCATTCTAAGCTAGATAGCTTCACAACAAAAGCTTACATGGATAACATAAGGAGAAATGCCGAGGCTTCCCGAATATACTTTGATTTACCGGAGCATCTTAGACCTACGATAAACTAATAATATATATAAATTGTCTTATGAACATTGTCCTCTCCGAGTAAATATATCGTGGGCTCGTGATAACTCGAACATGGTTCAACTCGATCCCACTTGTAATACGGATTGTCTTTTTAAATCAGTGGAGCCGAGTCCCGGTAGCTCAGTCGGTAGCTCCGCGGGCTATCAGTCCAGGGGTTGCGAGTTCGATCCCAAACTCGGCCAACATTCTTTCTGACGTTTGACAAAAGTCGATGTGACCAGCGTAATTTGTCTTTCCCAAATGGGAAAGTGTGTTGTGTGGAGAACTGGTGTGAGAAAGCCTGGAAACACATTAAAAGGTGAACTGACCGCCGTGATATGACTGGAAAGTGTTGAAAACTGGGTTAAAGTCCAATCAATCAATCAATCAATCAATCAATCAATCAATCAATTTAATCAGTGGAGCATCAGTTTTTTTATTGCTCATACGAGCAATCCGAACTGCTATCGTGCTTTTTTCTTGATATTATTTTATCATTGGCTTGCTTTTCATAATAAAACATTTAAGTATAAATAAATGCATTAGAAAATTTAAGTACATCGACGGATAATTCGAAAACGTCGATAACTCGAAGTAATTCATAGGTCCTTTTCGACTTCGAGTAATCGCGAGTCCACCGTATACTTATCATTTAAATTCAACTGACACAGTGATGTCATATGAAGTCTCCGGAAAACATAGTTCCCAGACTTACACTATTTAATTCAAATGGCGGTCATTTTTATAGGCAAACTTGCATATATATTGACAAGAGGACGATCAAATATAGTAACAAAGTGTACACATATAATTAAATAAAAAGCTGATATAGTCAGAGTATACGAAAGCGTAAATTAAATATCGTTGTCAAACAAAATATTCTTTTATCTTTTCTTAATTGTCATATTTTTGTTATAAACTATATTAGTTCTCATCATATTTGCTCAAAAATGGCCGACAATGGAGATACTAATTGTAGTTTTGAGAACTACGTATTGCTTTAGCTGTATGATTAATTAGAATGTAAGCATTAATATAGGTGTTTGTGTTTTTTCCCCTGAAGGATCATGTCTCACAGGTCCACTTCTACTTTTAACATCCGATCGTTTTAGAAAAGGAGATTCAACTTGAAACTTACACAGCCGACAACTGAAGCGGCCAAGGACTTTTGAAAACACTAGGAACGGGACAAATGCTTTTGATTCTTAATTTCACATGATTCTATTTATTTTTAAAATTTTCCATATATATTTTCAAAGAAGATCGACTGAATTGGAAATATATATCACGATCCTATATTCAATTTCTAAACAAACAATTGTTTTATTTAGTTCATGATGGTTATGATGGTTATGAAACCTCATAGAGACGGAATAACATCAGGGTTTGAATTGAAAATGAATAACAATTGGTAATATGAGCCATCCCGCGAGAAAACCAACATTGTGGACTCCGCGTAAAGTATCGATCCGGATCAGTCTAAGCATGCCGCGCAGGCTTACCCGGATAGACACTTTTCACCTCCTTTGGATTTTTTTTGTTTCAGGAATCATTACTCTATTCCTCTATCCCCCTGAGACGGAATGCTTCGGCCCGGATTAGTCTGCGCGGACTGCGCAGTCTGATCTGGATCGATACATTACGCAAAGGCCATATTTTTGGTTTTTTCTTGGGACGGCTACTATACTGGTGAATTTACTTTATCAAACAGCGAGTCTATCAGCACAGTCGAACCTGTGCTAAAGACCACCTTGGGATAGCAATTGCCTGTATATAGCGACCACACTTTTAATTTCTAAATTACCCACGTTGTGCATAAATGACCCTGTACTTAAAGATCATCTTTTAACAAAGACCATATTGTTACCTTCCCATGGGTGGTCGTTTTACACAGGTTCCAATGTATATAAATGTAGTTCGCTATTTCCGAGAACCTTCTCATATTCATCAATTTATAAATAACACAGAATCGGGCTGGCCAAACAGCGTTGTTTTATTTCAATTGTGTTTTGACCAATGAACCTGCTTCTTTCCTTGTTGCAAGATACAAACTTAATTAGAACTTGACCATATAATGACCATATCGACCATATAATTACCATATCGACCCTATTACCATATCGACCATATAATTACCATATCGACCATATAATTACCATATCGACCGTATCATTGCCATATCGACCATATAATTACCATATCGACCATATCATTGCCATATCGACCATATAATTACCATATCGACCCTATTACCATATCGACCGTATCATTGCCATATCGACCATATAATTACCATATCGACCATATAATTACCATATCGACCCTATTACCATATCGACCGTATCATTGCCATATCGACCATATCATTGCCATATCGACCATATAATTACCATATCGACCATATAATTATCATATCGACCATATCATTGCCATATCGACCATATAATTACCATATCGACCATATAATTATCATATCGACCATATAATTACCATATCTACCCTATTACCATATCGACCATATCATTGCCATATCGACCATATAATTACCATATCGACCATATCATTGCCACATCGACCATATAATTATCATATCGACCATATATTTACCATATCGACCATATCATTGCCATATCGACCATATAATTATCATATCGACCATATAATTACCATATCGACCCTATTACCATATCGACCGTATCATTGCCATATCGACCATATAATTACCATATCGACCATATAATTACCATATCGACCATATAATTACCATATCGACCCTATTACCATATCGACCGTATCATTGCCATATCGACCATATCATTGCCATATCGACCATCTAATTATCATATCGACCATATATTTACCATATCGACCATATAATGACCATATCATTGCCATATCGACCATATCATTGCCATATCGACCATCTAATTATCATATCGACCATATAATTATCATATCGACCATATCATTGCCATATCGACCATATCATTGCCATATCGACCATCTATTTATCATATCGACCATATATTTACCATATCGACCATATAATTACCATTAACTATTCTATTAGTATTAACCACATGAGCGGTATATTTATGATATCAAAACATATTTTAGAAATTTATGAAACCAACATACAATTTTCCATTCCCTTTGTTCAACTGCTGTTTTAATATTATATGATTTAATTAAAACAAACGCATTGTCAATTGTGGAATATCCGTTCTAATATGGCCATCTTGGTATACTAAAAGTTTACTGTTCAGCTCTACATAAAAATTCAATCTTGTTACCAAAACAAAACTCTACAACATATAACAGTTAGGATATTTTGAAGTGATGTACCCCATAAGTATCAACACCATTACATGTTTACCTCATCTGTTTTTTCGGAGAAGAAAGTCGGGCTTTTATAATATCCATGGCGGCATCGTCACACAACTTTAACATTACCTCATAACTCAAAACGGTTACACATTTCCAATTGAAACTAGGTAGACATCTTACTGGAAACAATACGCATGTTTATACCAAGTCAAATGACTCTGACTTTAATAATTATTCGGTTATGCCTCTTTTTAGACTAAGACATTCATACAAAAAGTTTGACCTTGCCCATAACTAAAAAAAACGTTCAACATTTTCAAATAAAACTTGGTACACGGTGGGCAGCCATTACTACCATTTTAAAGTATTTGGTATGACCCGACTGGGGATCGAACCCGCGACCTCTCAAGGCGGACGCTCTACCACTACCACAACACCATCGAGGTGGTCTTGAATATACATCTACAATCATAATGATATATATATGGGCCACTCCATGAGAAAACCGGTGATAGTGACACACTTTTCGATTTTGGGATTTTTAAATTCTCATATAGTCCAAATTGTCTAGTTTTGTTTGATATACATGTTGACTTCGTATGACGAATATTGACGCCGTAATGGATGTCAAAAGAAGACATGTGTTAACTAATTGTTGAAATGACGTCGACGTCATTTTCATAATTTATGCTCGACGCTCAAACAGAATTTACAGCAACGTTATTTTTACTTTTATCAAAATGGCTTGAAAACTATTTAAGCCATTCAACGTATAACTTCACCTGTAAAGCAGTACTAAATTGAATGGTGGTATATTTTAAAGCACAACGTTTTAAACAAAATGTCAGGGTCGTGCTGAAATACGCACACATGTACATGTATGACATATTGTTGGAGTCTTATTTCCTGTGCAACACGAAAATTGTTTCTTCACATCTAGATAATTATGTGAATGCCGCCGGCTGCATCGATTGCTTACAAACTTAGGAAAACATCCGGAAACTAAATTCAATCTAGATCTACTATATCGAAGGAAATGCATTGCATGTATTTATATTTGGCTTTTCTGATAGTAATCGTTTAACGAGGTCTTATTTCAAATGTATCCGATCTACTAAAACCTGTGTGGTTTGTGATTATAGCGACCTCATAAAGATCTGAGATCAGTGTCCGAGTTCCTATCGGTTCACTACCAATTCTCAATTGACAATAGTCAAACCCACTCTTTATACTCTTGGTTGTATGGATAGTACTACGGAAGCTACGGTTTCAGTTGACAGAGCTAGAAACTCTGTCTGTGTTATATAACTGAATGCATTTTTGAATGAATGTTTACAAATAAAACCAACAAACTTGCATGACAGTCGAAGTGTTCCCTGTTATATAAGCATTTAAACAACGAGTTATTGATAATTCAATACAGAAGTGGCACGCAAGTATGTGTAACTCTTCAAAAGCTTATTACTAGAAAAGTGTTTTCAAATCATTATTGGATACTGAAAAATACCTAACGATTGACGAACTCGATCACATTATAGGTGCTCTAACCAAAGTTTAGCTATAGAAACAGGACGCCATCACAACATTGAGAAAATGTTCAGAATTTGTACTTATTGTTTAAATAGAAATACCTACATTATTGATAACGATTTACATTTTGTATTGATAAATGAACAACTCATTTAAATAGAAAATATCAAATTGCATTAATTAGGATGAAATATGTGCATATATATATGACACTAATATAATTCATAAAGTATGATATTTTGAAAATAAACTATTACATATCTACATTTATTGTCCGTATTAAAAATTGTTTTCACAATTGTGTATATTGTGAGTTGCTCTCGAACATTGATGTGTGTGTAATGTATATGTTTTGTGGGCCGGAGGCCTTATATTACAATACAATCATATTGCATTGTTTTGTATTGTATAAGTAAATGGAATTTAACAAATGATGATAGTTTTATCATTTTCTCTTATTTATATTCAGGTATGCAACATTCTGCTTTAATTTGTTATAATCAAAACAACACTTGGTTCGTCATGGCAAAATGCATACCACTATAGCAATATAAAGCAAGCCTCGACCGATCAACATGGTTTGAAAGTCACTAAAGAACGTTCCTACAAAACTGTTTGAAAATCGGACTTTGTTTTATGTTTTCACTCTTTAAAGCCAATATAATGCTAACAGCCCCCTCTCCTTGTGGTCATGTTTTTCGACCGATCAACATAATCTTTTCTAGAAAATAATAAAATAATTTGAAAATCGGCCAAATAGATTTTGAGTTTAAGTATTCAATATAAAGCTAACAGTACCAACATGGCTTCAGTTTGGATCTAGGTCGCATACGGTAACAGATGAACGGAGAACTGTGCGGAAGCGAGTTGAAGTTATGGCTTAACCATGGATGTCCTTGAATAAAGCACCTTGCTTGTGTGGTGTGATTTTGAGGTACTTTGACAGAGAGCGGACTGGACATAGGTGTTTGCAAGGTTGACGCTGAAAGTGAGTCGCACCTTTGAACATGTCTGCAACATTACTAAATTGTCACTAAAGTCATATAAGGAAAAATGGCAACACACTGGCGGTCATGTTTTTACAACAATCAACGTGGCTAAGCGGAACCTGATAGAGTGTAACCCAAGGATCATTTCTGCACAAAATATGAAAATCGAGGGAGAAGTTTGTTTCATTCGATTGTCATAGCAACCGTAATTGTGCATGAATCCAAATACCAGAAAGAAAAAAAGGAGAGGACATTGAGAGGATACCTATGAAGTGTCATCCCAATTGTCTGAGCGTTTACAGATGAGAAGTCGTTCCAAGAAAAGAGTTAACGCATGCACAGACGCACGGACGCACGACGGTCAATTCGACATGTCATAAGCTCGATTGGCTCTCAGCCATTGGAGCTAATAACATAAGAGACTTGCAACGCTAACGAAGCATTGCATGAGGGCATGTCATATTATATATAATTTTCTCCTACCGATATTTGCAAGTCTCATCGAAACACAACTGGGTTCGTCAGCAACGCAACGTTTTTGTCGAACGATGTATCATGTATTTAGCAAATGATTTATGCGATAATAAAACCCAATATTCCGAGGTTGTAAATCGCAGTGGTGAGAAGGCAATGTTCAATGATATTGTTTGTCAAATGAAGTATCATGCACTTGATCAATGACATATGTGATACTAAAACCAACATGCAGAGGTTGTAAATCAATGCCGATTTGAATTATATTGCATACTTAAATAGGCTCTCTGGGTGAATTTACAACTACAATGACAAGAGCTATCCTGACCAGACTGAATACATGTGTAAGCTTATCCGGGTTCTATTTAGTACAAATAACTTAACGAGTTGTTACCTTGATATAACGCTTCAAAATAGCACGCATGTTTTACCAAGCAAGACTATATAACTTTGCTATGTATATTGTATTTTTAATAATATTACAAAGTCGCGGCACTACGGTCATGGTGGAGTGCCCTTGGGCAAGGCACATTTTCTAGCCTAGTACTGGTTTGTTTACCCAGGGATCATGAATAAGTGAACTGTCGCCGTGATATAACTGAAATATTGTTGAAAGCGGCGTAAAACCCCAATAAATAAATAAATAAAAATAATAATATTACAAAATCATGATTCCTGCATTGTGTTGAAAAAACGAAGTATATTAGTTCGAATGCAGAGTAAATAACACACGTCTAGCCATTGTTAAATTAATTGATCATTGCTTGTATGGAAATTCTTAAAGACGTCTGCAGCAGATGTGCAGCAGATGTGCTGTATGCGGGAAAGGCTTAAAACGTTTCAGTATCACTAGGAATCTTTGACACGAATACTCGAGAGAAATCGCACAGTCATTTCCATGTTTTACCGTCATTGGAGAAAGAAAAGCATTTCTATCCGGTATCAGGGAAAGGGTTGATATTGTTAATATCAGACAAAACTAATTATCATTTGTATTCTAAACGTCTTAGCGTTAGACACACTTTATATGTCGATTTATATGTATAACTTTCACTTAACTTCTGATATAAAGTCGAAGAAATGTATTTATTAAATAAATATTATTTGATAAAATATGGTAGATACGATTACATTTTGACATATAAAGTGACTAATCATAATTGTTGTTATGTTTAATATTTGCTACTATGTGTCATTATATTTAACTCGTACATATTGGTACAAGCATGTAGATATGTATGTATTTAAGTACATATTAACAAGCGTGTATATGTAATGAATTGTTTAAAATGAAATTGTACATATAAGCACATGTATATACCAATGTTTTGTTGTATTATTTGGAAGTTTCACTACTGTATGCTTGACTTATCACATGGGTATATGACCTTCTGGTGAAACTTGAGTCCACTTGAAACAACTTGATAATTAAGCTGTCACGCGAGAAAACCAACATTATGGACATTGCGTATAGTATTCCCGGATCAGCATATCATGCCGCGCAGGCTTACCCGGATGGAAACTTATCGCCTCCTGTAGATTTTCTGTTTCATGAATCATTACTCTTTACCTCTATCCCCTGAAACAGAATGTGTCGGCCCGGATCAGTATACGCAGAGGTCATAATGTTGGTTTTCTCGAGGGACGGGTCATAAGTTCAACCGCTCCTGTGTAAGACATATGTGCAGTGGTAGAGCGTCGGACTCTCGTACTAAAGGTCATGGGTTCGAATCCCGTGATGAGCGGGTTCTGCCTTTGAGATTTTTCCACGCAAACGGCGCGAGTACTGGTTATGTCTCCAGGAAGCAGATATCGAGCGTAAATTATATAAGCAGAAAGCTTGTTATCGCATTCGATGTGAAATAAATAAGTTTGAATTAAATTAAACGCTCCTGGGTCCTGGGTATCATTGGATAACAAAACTGAACTAAACATAAATTTACCTCATCGGTGCTCCTAGAAAACCAGCGTTAATGCTGGGTTTACACTAGGCCACGATGTCTACGATCTCCACGATTCGAGAGAATCGTGATGAGCGTGGGGGCTCGTGGGGTCGAATCGTAATGATCGTGAGGGAACGTGGTGGAATCGTAATGACCGTGAGGATCGTGACAAAGTTTTTGACTGTCAAAAATCTTGCCACGATTATGCCGATTTGACGACAAATCTTGAGAGAGCGTGATAAAACGTGGGAATCGTAGTAGAGCGTAGTAGACAGTGACAGACCTTAACGGAGCGTAACAGAACTTGCTGCGCCATCGTAGAGGATCTTGATGCACTTGGAACACGATTCCTTCAAGGTTCACTACGATGCCACCACGTTTCTATCACGCTCCATCACGCTCTACTGCGATTTATCAAGATATATTTAATAGCAAAAGTAATGACATCACGCTGTGGCACGTTTTGCTACGAATATCCCGATAGGCATTCACGCTCTGGTACGCTCTGGTACGCTCTGACACGGTATGGCACGCTTTGATAAATTCCCGCGCGGTTCCCACGATGTTTATCCACGCTCTGCAAGCTTCATTACGTTTGCCAGACTCAACAAGAAAACACCTATATTTTTTAGAAACGTCTATAACTGTTGTTAGATTTTAAATATGCCAGCAGCTAAAAGAGGGAGGAAAGCCTGGATGCTACACCTCTTCCATCAACATCTGAAGAAGTCATAGCAGAGGTCCATGTGGAGGCAGCGAAAAAAATCACCATCCCAGCCCCCTGAGGAAGATTTTCCGAATCTTCCAATCACAAAGATGGCAAGAATGCAAAGGACAACAACCTCCTACAGTGACGAAGAAAAGGAGGAGATATTAGATTTTTTGAAGGCTAACCCCTCCATTTATGAAAAAAGACGAGCAGACTATATGTGCATAAATCAGAAATACCAATTCAACGTCTTCTTCATCTCGTGGATTCATATTTTGCCTTTGGTATTATCTTTGGAGAAAATGAGAGGGGGTAATCCCTAATTACTCCCTTTTATACCCAATCGTGCTACTATCGTGGAGAGTTTGCTCAAATCGAGGCCATAAATCGCAGGAGATCTTAACAGAACGGCATTATCGTGAGAGATCTTAACAGAACGTAACAGAACGTGATAGCATATCGTGATGATCGTAACAGAACTTAATAGAACGTAATGAAAATCGTGGCAGATCTTGACCAGAATCGTAACAAAACGTAACAGATCGTAACAAAACGTACTTAAAGCGCAGGAAAGCGTAGCAAAACGTAGAAACAGAAAAACTGAAACAATAAATCGTCGAGCTCCACGATTTGTTTGCATCGTGGACATCGTGGACATCGTGGTCTAAGTGTAAACGTAGCATAACGCAAATACTGTGGCTTGAGCATTCAATGTATACCCTTAACGAAAGTCTCATAAAAACTGTGGCTAATTTTCGAACATTACAGAGCCATAGACTGTACGGATAAACTGGCTGATCTACATCTACACTGGTCGCAAACAATTATATTTGATTTTCACAGAGCATGGCACACATAGTTTATTATGGACTGTTTCTACTCAATAAAATGGACCTGATACTTAACTTTATGCACATATATATATATCATTATGATTGTAGATGTATTTTCAAGACCACCTCGGTGAGGTTGTGGTAGTGGTAGAGCGTCCGCCTTGGAAGGTCGCGGGTTCCGTCCCCGGTCGGGTCATACCAAATACTTCAAAAAATGGTAGTATTGGCTGCCCACCTTGGCCCCCAGGGTTGCGGGGTTAGCATTACGACTGATTGGGGGGGAGTCAGTATGAATTAACTAGTAGTACTCGCAATTTACCCAAAAAACGCCGTGATATAACTGAAAATATTGTTGAATTGGCGTAAAACACCAATCAATCAAATGTATTTTCATCTTATGCTTTCAAAATATTGTGAAATAAATGTAACACACTATATATTTGATGAAAACACGAGTATATGTTCGACCAAAAAATGTATGTATTTGATGAAAACACGAGTATATGTTCGACCAAATAATATATGTATTTGATGAAAACGCGAGTATATGTTCGACCAAATAATGTATATATTTGATGAAAACACGAGTATATATATAGTTCGACCAAATAATGTATATATTTGATGAAAACACGAGTATATATTCGACCAGATAATGTATATATTTGATGAAAACACGAGTATATGTTCGACCAAATAATGTATATATTTGATAAAAACACGAGTATATGTTCGACCAGATAATGTATATATTTGCACAAAGGTCTTGATCAGGTTAATGATGTTGAGTATTACAATTACAATTACCTTGATTTTCCTGGAACACTTCTCATGTTTATTTGGTTTACTACCAACATATTAAGAAATGAACGATATACACTTTTAATTCGATGAAAACACATACATGGAATCCGCCGAAGCCGAGTGGTAAGCGTCTTGGTTTTGGCACCAGTCGTGCCTGGTTCGATCTCCACTCGCGGCGGTCATGGTGGAGTGTCCTTGAGCAATACCAAGGGATCATTTATAAGTGAACTGTCGCCGTGATATATCTGGAATAATGTTGAAAACCGTGGCGTAACACATTTAAAAAAAGTAAAGAAAACACCTACAGGCACGTCACACTGTTTGCACAAAGGTTATTGCCAGGTTAACATTAACTAGACAATCGAATCAGCTTGAGTACCCTGGAGCATGTCTCATATGTTTTATTTTGATTTCATCTGTTTCAGGTAACAGTGACCTAAGACACAACAATCTTGTCGGATTGATTACTTAATGTCCTCAAATTGGGCAGGGAGGTTGGGCATGGCCAGTAGATACACCATTCAGAGGTTATCCGGTCAAACGAAACGGTCACAGTGACTGGACATGGCCAGTTGATGACCCCTATTGATTTTGAGGTCATCTATTCGAAGGTCAAGGTCACAGTGACCTTGAATACATCAAGTTTGTCTTATTGATAACTGGAGTACACTTTGGCATTTTTTCTCAAATTTGGCAGTGAGGGTGAACATGTTCAGTTTACTTGTAGGTTTTTATTGTAATCCGATATTCATTTTGGGTCAGCAAATCCAGTTTAGTTAACCCATTACTTCACTTGAACTTTCAAAGGTCGTCTGCTTTACAATCATCATGCGAACAATTTCAACAATCTAGAAAACTGAAAGATTTATATTGATAAAGAGTTGAAAATATTGCAATAAAAGGTGAAATTGCTCGTTTTGAGCAATTTCACCTTTTATTGCAATGTTTTCAAAAGTCATGTTTAATGGCAGGTGTCAAATGTCGTCTGTGTGAAGTAATGGGTTAAGCTGGAATGTGACAATGTGATGCTGAGTGGGGCATACTGTTTGACAATCATCTCTTGTGAAATTTTAAGTCTTTTTAGATGTCTGCTACAGATTTGCCATGCGTTGGATTTTACATGGATGAAATCATCCAAATACAAACACTTCTAGAAATACGAAACATTTTGTTTTACAACCAACAACACAAGACACGCACGATTAAAAAACCCACTTACTTATACTATTGTATCATTATCACAATTCATACTGGTTTATTCAACGATCAGAGAATTGTCACCTGCTTGAGTAGTGACGTCACTTGGCAGTTTAAATAACCTGACTCTATTTTTAAAAAAATATATATGTCTGTTTAAGCCAACCTGTAGTTTTAAATTTTATTTCAATGACTGCATTGAAACAATGCAGATTCATTTCCCTTTCACGCGCTTTTATGGTCTCGTCTAGACCATGTTTAAGGCCGTATTATATTCAATCTGGATGGTTTCAAGCTGTTTGGCCATACAGTTTATTGTAACCTCTCTGTTTAGACATGGTCTGGCAGATGTCGAGCATAAACCCTTTCCCACTTTTAGACGTAGTTTTGGCGCATCTGCAGCACAGGTCTCTAGAAAACATCGTAGCAGAAGGGGAAACTACTATGACATGTTAACCCTTTCAGCGCCGAATTGTTTAAAGTAGACTCTTCCATGTTCAAACTCGCACGACTCTATTTTCATGT
>JASEVX010000382.1:0-154007 GCA_031761405.1 Serripes groenlandicus
ACTATTGATTACACACACCATTAGTGTATCAAGAACCGGTAAGATTGCCTTAGTAACACCAGAATTACATAATTTTGAACTATTGTTGTAAACATACTGTACATCATGGTTTAAATAAACATTACTTTGTGAACATGGAAGCTCATCAGTAATATCACTACATCAATTATTGGTCAAATCAACATATGGGCCCATCAATAATATCCATCAAATTCCAGTCAGATTCAAAACTGGGTAACATGGTCACAAAGACTTGTCACTACAAAACAGTTAAGAACAATCTCGTGATCCCCTCAGAGGCAAATACTTCATACAAGTTTATGAAAAATCATCAGAACCTTCATCTGTATCAAATACAGGTCAGGATCGAAACTGTGTCAATAGGTCAAATTCTGGGAAAACACTGTAAATACAATAGTATAGTAACTGGTATAACAAATGTTCTTTTGCAATTTTATTTCAGCTGGGATCTCAAATTCAGGAATTGACTTATTTTATTATTTATTAATTAAAATTGTCATGTTAAGTGTTGCTATTTCACATATACGTGTTTAAGTTGTATGTGATGTTCGGTTTAAAAGTGCTCCAGGACTTCATTTCTTAAAAAGTGCAGCTGAGAAATTTTATAATCATTTAGTGGTAGAACAATTGTACGTCCTTACCATAAATTGTGATCTATTGGATAGGGAAGACATCTTGCCCAAAAATAAAGTTTTCCAAGGTCTTTGTTACTTAGAAATTTAACAATTTCCCATATACAACAGATCTGCACCAGCTGACTTTGAAAACATCTTGGCAACAATATGCTTATTCTATTAATGACAGAACAATATTTGATTAACACTGACAACATTGCCCCAGTGGTTTCACAAGTTGTCTGCTGCAGATGCTTCAGAAAGCGTCTATGTGTTGGAAAGGGTTAAGTATACTTGTCATTATATATTTTTGTTACCATCCAAAACATGTTTGTCATGATGCATCAGGGATCAGTTAATCAAATATTCATACCATTACAGTAGAAGGATACTTAGAACATATTTATGTATTTATACTTTTCACTTTTTAAACATAAACTTGTTTGCAGAAGACATTTGCACATTTCAGATATTTAACACTTTATCCCATGTAGAGGCTTTCTGATGACATTGCAGCAGACATATTTTGAAAACATTTTGACTGAAGTGAAACTTGCTCAATGCTAGCAATTTCTAATTTTGCCACAATATTTTCTTCCCCTACCCTTTCCAGTAATTATACCTTCATTTAAAGAGATTTTTATATATTTTTGCAAAGATGTGGTCATAGTCGACTGCTGCAGATGTGTTGTATGTGGGAAAGGGTCAAATAACTAACCATGAAACAAGCTTTAAAAAACAGGAAGCAAAATTAGAATATCTTAACTTTTACTATATTGCGTCTATACTTTGATGTTGTGATTTTAAGTTTAAACTCAACGTGTCAATTAAGAAATGTAATAAACAAAACAGTGCGGCATATTTTACCTGTTATGTTACTACATATGCATATATTTTTTTTAAAGTAAATCCTGTTTTAACCATACATTTTTCACTATTATCCTTATACACCCAGTATATTACAGTATAGATTGAACATTTCCAGGTCCCCTCACCCCCACCCCCCACTTTTGAAAACAGTATGTCATCAAAGGAAAACTAGCTCATATTGAGATAGTATCCATTTGCCACAATGTATTGATTAACATACAAGTTATTAACATTTTTAGAAATGTCGACTATTAACATGTAAATATTAGCAAATAGTCACAAAATAAGAAAGTCTGTCTCAAAAATCTGTCAATTGATAAAGATGTCTCTTTAAAATATATATGGACAAAGATTATTTGTGATAGTAAAATAGACTAGATTGTCTAAAAGATCACAAGTTTAAAAGCAAAATTAAAACAAACAAAAAACATGATCAAATGCAATTATTAATTACAATTTCAAATACATGTTCAAAAAAGAAATCGTTAACAGTACTTTTCAGTACTTTGATTTTTTATTCACTTTCTTCGATGTGTTACAACGACTCGATCTTGACACGAGGTGAACATTTCGAAAGATGCTCAAAAACTTTGATGTTGTGATTTTAAGTTTAAACTCAACGTGTCAATTAAGAAATGTAATAAACAAAACAGTGCGGCATATTTTACCTGTTATGTTACTACATATGCATATATTTTTTTTAAAGTAAATCCTGTTTTAACCATACATTTTTCACTATTATCCTTATACACCCAGTATATTACAGTATAGATTGAACATTTCCAGGTCCCCTCACCCCCACCCCCCACTTTTGAAAACAGTATGTCATCAAAGGAAAACTAGCTCATATTGAGATAGTATCCATTTGCCACAATGTATTGATTAACATACAAGTTATTAACATTTTTAGAAATGTCGACTATTAACATGTAAATATTAGCAAATAGTCACAAAATAAGAAAGTCTGTCTCAAAAATCTGTCAATTGATAAAGATGTCTCTTTAAAATATATATGGACAAAGATTATTTGTGATAGTAAAATAGACTAGATTGTCTAAAAGATCACAAGTTTAAAAGCAAAATTAAAACAAACAAAAAACATGATCAAATGCAATTATTAATTACAATTTCAAATACATGTTCAAAAAAGAAATCGTTAACAGTACTTTTCAGTACTTTGATTTTTTATTCACTTTCTTCGATGTGTTACGACGAATCGATCTTGACACGAGGTGAACATTTCGAAAGATGCTCAAAAACCTAAAATTACATACTTAAATGATTAAATATAGGTGATATTAATTGTTTATTTAGATTGAAACAAATTAAGAAAAGAACAAACTCTGATAAAGAATAATTTAAGAAATAAAGAAAATCGGTTCTTTCGCACCAAATTAATTTCATACTTGTCTCCTTTAAAATTAAAATATATTTAAAAATAGAATTCAATGAATTCGACAATACAATCATTGTCGAATTCATAGAATTCTATTTATAAACATATATTTTTATAACGTTAGTATCACAAAAGTTAATCAATTACACTTCACAACAACACTCTGTTATGGCCTGGAGTTTAAAGCTCAATATTAATTAAAGAAGCTATAGCAAATACTTTTTTACCAAGAGGTTGTGGAATATTTAACACACTCCTTGGTGCATGCAATATTAACATCAAAAGAAGGCTGCTGTATACCAATGATAACTATATTGAGAGTCAAATTCTAACATCAAAGCAAACAAACTCATCTGTATCAATATTTTCTGGTTATTTCAAATAAAACAAAAACGAAAATTGGTGGCCATATTGTCTCACGACGACTCGATCTTGACACGAGGTGAACATTTCGAAACATGCTCAAACACTAAGATTACATACTTAAATGATTAAATATATGTGATATTAAATGTTTATTTGGCTTGAAATAAATTAGGAAAAGATTAACTCTGATAAAGAATAATTAAAGAAATTAAAAAAAATCGGTTCTTTCGCACCAAATTAATTTCATACTTGTCTCCTTTAAAATTAAAATATATTTAAAAATAGATTTCCAAGAATTCTATTTATAAACATATATTTTTATAACGTTAGTATATACCCAGTTTATAAAAGGGGAATGACTAGTACATGTATTGCATAACCCATTTCGGAAAATTAAGTTCTGTTGGGTTTTCCCCAAAAAAAATAAACAAATAAAACGATTGAAAATCTACCCCCAATTTATATTTGCTAGGTATATTTGTTGAATTAACAGTGTGCACTGTCTGAATAATTTAAGAAATTAAAGAAAATCGGTTCTTTCGCACCAAATTAATTTTATACTTGCCTCCTTTAAAATTAAAATATATTTGAAAATAGAATTCCATGAATTCGACAACAATCATGTCGAATTCATGGAATTCTATTTATAAACATATATTTTTATAACGTAAGTATATACCCAGTTTATAAAAGGGGAATGACTAGTACATGTATTGCATAACCCATTTCGGAAAATTAAGTTCTGTTGGGTTTTCCCCCAAAAAATAAACAAATAAAAACGATTGAAAATCTACCCCCAATTTATATTTGCTAGGTATATTTGTTGAATTAACAGTGTGCACTGTCTGAATAATTTAAGAAATTAAAGAAAATCGGTTCCTTCGCACCAAATTAATTTCATACTTGCCTCCTTTAAAATTAATATATATTTAAAAATAGAATTCCATGAATTCGACAACAATTATGTCGAATTCATGGAATTCTATTTATAAACATATACTTTTATAACGTTAGTATATACCCAGTTTATGAAAGGGGAATGACTAGTACATGTATTGCTTAACCCATTTCGGAAAATTAAGTTCTGTTGGGTTTTCCCCCAAAAAATAAACAAATAAAAACGATTGAAAATCTACCCCATATTTATATTTGCTAGGTATATTTGGTGAATTAACAGTGTGCACTGTCTGGACGTTATCTTTATAGTATATATCATACAATACATGTGTATCTAACGAGAAACTTTGCAAAGTTAACGTTGCTGTATAAAGTGATCTTGAATCTTAAATCTTTAAAAAAACCTCATATCTTTGAATCGTCGACAATAAAAGCTTGTACATTTACCAGTTCACATAACTAGCTTTTAAAGTTACCATAAGATAAATTAAACTATGAAGAACACAAGCTCAATTTGTAAGTATTAAACACTTTCTATTGTAAACTCTCTTTAACCCATATCGGCAGAAAACCACTTTGTAACACAATTCAAAGCACAAATGGTGCTGCCAGCAAGGGGCTTACTGCAGATCACGGATTCTATTTGGACAAGGGTTTACCGATTAACCGGTCAAAAAAGTTAATCAATTAATTACACTTCACAACAACACTCTGTTATGGCCTGATTTTGAATAATATTGGAGTTTAAAGCTCAATATTAATTACAGAATCTATAGCAAATACTTTTTTACCAAGAGGTCGTGGAAAAGTTAACGCACTCCTTGGTGCATGTCATATTAACATCAAAAGAAGGCTGCTGTATACCAACGATAACTATATTGAGAGTCCAATTCTAACATCAAAGGAAACAAACTTATATGTATCCATATTTTCTGGTTATTTCAAATAAAACAAAAACGAGAATTGGTGGCCATATTGTCTTGCATTGTTTGAAATTAATTATATCATGTTTTTTAAATAAACACATTCATTTGTTAAAAAAGGAAAACTAAGATTGTGCTATTGTGTCTAACTTATATGGGAATAAAAACAGTTAGACAGTTCCAAGAGATTATTTTACAGTAACCTACTTCAGCTTAGGGGTCCTTCTAGCATGGTTCTATAAACAGTAACAGCTGTCTCTAGACAACTTAACACGTTCTTTTTCCCGAAGATTTTCACATACACTAAGTGAAAAGATAAATGCAATGTTTTCTTTATTTTTGTGAGTTCTCAATATGTTGGAATGAGTAGGTTACACATTTATCAAAAGTCTTTTGAACCGCTCATACCCCTTTTGATAAATGTGTAAACTACTCATTCCAACATATTGAGAACTCACAAAAATAAAGAAAACACTGCATTAATCTGAGTTCTCAATATGTTGGAATGAGAAGGTTACACATTTATCAAAAGGGGTTTGAACCGCTCATATGATGAAATCATTTGACATAAACAAAAAACGAGATGAGGATATACACCAGTGACCCAATTACGATTCTGGATCAACCCTCGTATATTTATTTCCTATTTTGCCTTTTGATAAATGTGTAACCTACTCATTCCAACATATTGAGAACTCACAACAATATAGGAAACACTGCATTTATCTGAGTTCTCAATATGTTGGAATGAATAGGTTACACATTTATCAAAAGGCTTTGAACCGATCATATGATGAAATGATTGGAAAACAACAACAATAGAGATGAGGATATACACCAGTGACCTAAATTTTTACGATTCTGGATCAACCCTCGTATAATTAATTCCTATTGGTTTCAGCGAGTAACGGAGATGTAATGAATGCGGAAGTAGTTAAAATGCTAGCAGGTCCGATAGTCCGCGGCGTACTGTTGGAAGAAATGAATGACGACGCCCTCGATGACGTCGATAGCGTCACTGATAAAGAGATGATGAAGGAACTGGAACAATTCAAAGGTAAAATTGTATAACTCAAGATAACTGACCTAAACATAAACTTTCATTAATATATCTATTGTTGCTACCTATTTACGAACAAAAAATTAAAGAGCATACTTTGGCCATACACAATTATTTATATGTACAGCGATGTACGTTATCTGTTTTTAGCATGATCACAACATGTTCGGAATTCGTATTGCTGTCGTCTATTATTAAGAACAGGAAATAATAAAGTAAGTACTTTTTTGCGAGAAACAACGTCATTCCGTTTGACGTTATGCCAAAATGAAGTGTTACAGAAATGATGTAATGTCGTTCTTTGTCAACGGTACATTCAAAATCTATGTTCTGACGTCTAATTGCGTTCGTCTTTTATTACGAACGAGAAACAATATTGCGTTCACGGTTCTTTTTATTTTTTAACATTTTTGTACAAAAGTTAGATCACACGAAAAAAAAAAATACAGCACTTTTATGAACCTAAATGTCGATTTAGATGTTTAACGTCTAACCAACGGCTTTTTTTACATAACCAAAATGGCGCCTCCCATGGATTTCAGACAGTTGCATTTCAGAAAGCTTCATGGGTTATGAAAAAAAAAGAAAAATATCACACCTGTTACCTATGAACGAATAAACCCATTTATGTTTTTGTTTTTTTCGTATTATGATATAGGCTATACAGGGAACTCGAGAGGAACTCATGAATTACCAGGAATTATCGACGTGTTCTAGTGATCCCGATTCTGTAACACAATTTATCACATAAAACCTTCCCTGGGAGTGTCAGAATCTCATTACATAAATATCATATGACACTACTAGTTTGGTTTCCAGTCTAACACTTAAGTCTTTGTTAAAACGCGGAAACTAAACAATGAAAATGACGTCACTTAAGTCTTTGTTAAAACGCGGAAACCAAACAATGAAAATGACGTCACGTCAGCGGTTTAACCTTAAACGTTAGTCACTTTGGCGCCAAAACCGGCACATTTCTTGTACATTTTTTCGAAATACGCCGCATAAATCACTTTATGTGATAAAAAGAATATCTCAATCGTGTTTATTTATTATCAGTTTTAATAAACACTCATGAAATATCCTCTCTATATATACATGCTACGCACAGGCCACGGATGGCATCTATATACCTGAGTATTTACGTCACAATGTTACCAATGTGACCCTGTCAGCTTAAAAGTAATAAAGATAGAGAGAGAGAGGAGAGAGTTTGGTTGAGATTGTTGATCGAGTTGGCTGTTTCGAAGGAGGTGGGCTGTGTCTGTGGAGAGGGACGCTTGGAGAAGGCGGGGGCAGACGCGCAATATGTATAGCAGACACTATTCAAAGAGTTGAGTGGTGCGTGCTTTTTGATATGCGAAATGGAAATGACGGGAGAAAGACGAAGAAGATGTTGCGTAGTTTTATAGATATGTTGCTTGAATATTTCTTAGAGAACATAGTCAGTATAAATAAAATGTAAAGTCACAACGCGAAGGACTATTTGATATACGATGCGATACACCTTTGTGTCAAAAATCTCGATACGCGACTCATATCTTTTAACTAAGGACAGGACCAAATCGATTAAGGAATTTTAACCAATTACCTGCTACCTGGATGATAAACCAGTACTAGGCTAGAACAAAAGTGGCTTGCCAAATAGCTCTTCACCATGACCGCCGTGAGTCGGAATCGAACCCGGGACGCCCGGTTCCCCAAACCGCACTCTAACCACTCGATCACAACCGATTCCACATATAATAATCTCAGACATATCTCCAGACTCTTCATCGCCATTTACATATTAGTTTTCTACGTCATATTTTAGGTGAGGATACAGAAAAGGTAACACGAGAAGCGAAAGGAATTGCTCATCAGCTACTATACATAGCTGACACAATTGTTGGTCCTGAACTGGAAAAAACCGGGTTTGTCACAATATTATATTAAATAATGTCAAATACAATGTAGTTTTGGGGAAATTAATCTTAAGAGTATTCCGAATAATTGATTGAATATGGGCTTTATAATCATCATCAACATCATCATCAGCAGCAGCAGTAGTAGTGGAAGTAGTAGTAATAGTAGTAATAGTAGTAATAGTAGTAGTAGTAGTAGTAGTAGTAGTAGTAGTAGTAATAGTAGTAGTAGAAGTAGTAGTAGTAGTATAAGTAGTAGTAGTAGTAATAGTAGTAGTAGTAGAAGTAGTAGTAACAATAGTAGTAGTAGTAGTAGTAGTGATATCAGAAATATTAAAAGTAGAAGCAGTAGTAGAATAGGAGCCCGCCGTGGTCGAGTGACTAGCGTCGGGGATTTGAAATCGGGTGTCCCGTGTTCGATCCCCAGTCGCGGCACGACGGTCATGGTAGAGTGCGCTTGGCACATTTTCTAGCCTATTACCGGTTTGTTTACCCAGGGATCATTAATAAGTGAACTCTCGCCATGATACTGAAATAATGTTGAAAGTGGCGTAAAACCCCAATAATATATTAATATCATTATAATTTTACTATTATTATTATTATTTCTATACTTTTTACTAGTTTTATTATAATTATTTTTATTAGAATAATCGAACAGATAGAGCAGATTACGACGGAGGAAGGTTTTAACGCAGTAGCCGATGAGTATATATCCCAAGGTGGGGCGACAACTTGGGGAAGAGTAGCTACATTCATCTCCTTCAGCTGTAAAGTCGCCATCAAGGCGAGTACATTCAATTTTAGCGTCTCTGGTAAATCTACGGAAGCGTCCTAGTGCCAAATCATAATGTTCTATAAAAAAAATAACTCCTACGTAGGAGATAAAAAAGCCTAATTAGGACTTTGTAACTCCTACGTAGGACTTTATAACTCCTAATTAGGCTTTTTTATCTCCTACGTAGGAGTTATAAAGTCCTACGTAGGAGATAAAAAAGCCTAATTAGGACTTTGTAACTCCTACGTAGGACTTTATAACTCCTAATTAGACTTTTTTATCTCCTACGTAGGACTTATAAAGTCCTACGTAGGAGATAAAAAAGCCTAATTAGGACTTTGTAACTCCTACGTAGGACTTTATAACTCCTAATTAGGCTTTTTTATCTCCTACGTAGGACTTTATAACTCCTACGTAGGACTTTGTAACTCCTACGTAGGAGATAAAAAAGCCTACGTAGGACTTTGTAACTCCTACGTAGGAGATAAAAAAAGCCTACGTAGGACTTTATAACTCCTACGTAGGAGATAAAAAAGCCTAATTAGGACTTTGTAACTCCTACGTAGGACTTTATAACTCCTAATTAGGCTTTTTTATCTCCTACGTAGGAGTTATAAAGTCCTACGTAGGAGATAAAAAAGCCTAATTAGGACTTTGTAACTCCTACGTAGGACTTTATAACTCCTAATTAGACTTTTTTATCTCCTACGTAGGACTTTATAACTCCTACGTAGGACTTTGTAACTCCTACGTAGGAGATAAAAAAGCCTACGTAGGACTTTGTAACTCCTACGTAGGAGATAAAAAAAGCCTACGTAGGACTTTATAACTCCTACGTAGGAGATAAAAAAGCCTAATTAGGACTTTGTAACTCCTACGTAGGACTTTATAACTCCTAATTAGGCTTTTTTATCTCCTACGTAGGACTTTATATCTCCTACGTAGGATTTTGTAACTCCTACGTAGGAGATAAAAAAGCCTAATTAGGAGTTTATAACTCCTACGTTGGACTTTATAACTCCTACGTAGGAGATAAAAAAGCCTACGTAGGACTTTATAACTCCTACGTAGGAGATAAAAAAGCCTAATTAGGACTTTATAACTCCTACGTAGGAGATAAAAAAGCCTACGTAGGACTTTGTAACTCCTACGTAGGAGATAAAAAAGCCTACGTAGGACTTTATAACTCCTACGTAGGAGATAAAAAAGCCTACGTAGGACTTTATAACTCCTACGTAGGAGATAAAAAAGCCTAATTAGGAGTTATAAAGTCCTACGTAGGAGTTACAAAGTCCTAATTGGAAGCGTCCTGGTGCCAATTCATAATGTTCTGTAAAAAAAATAACTCCTACGTAGGAGATAAAAAAGCCTAATTAGGACTTTGTAACTCCTACGTAGGACTTTATAACTCCTAATTAGGCTTTTTTATCTCCTACGTAGGAGTTATAAAGTCCTACGTAGGCTTTTTTATCTCCTACGTAGGAGTTATAAAGTCCTACGTAGGCTTTTTTATCTCCTACGTAGGAGTTATAAACTCCTAATTAGGCTTTTTTATCTCCTACGTAGGAGTTAGAAAGTCCTACGTAGGAGTTATAAAGTCCTACGTAGGAGATAAAAAATCCTAATTAGGAGTTATAAAGTCCTACGTAGGAGTTACAAAGTCCTAATTAGGCTTTTTTATCTCCTACGTAGGAGTTATAAAGTCCTACGTAGGCTTTTTTATCTCCTACGTAGGAGTTACAAAGTCCTACGTAGGCTTTTTTATCTCCTACGTAGGAGTTACAAAGTCATACGTAGGAGTTATAAAGTCCTACGTAGGAGATAAAAAAGCCTAATTAGGAGTTATAAAGTCCTACGTAGGCTTTTTTATCTCCTACGTAGGAGTTATAAAGTCCTACGTAGGAGTTATAAACTCCTAATTAGGCTTTTTTATCTCCTACGTAGGAGTTAGAAAGTCCTACGTAGGAGTTATAAAGTCCTACGTAGGAGATAAAAAATCCTAATTAGGAGTTATAAAGTCCTACGTAGGAGTTACAAAGTCCTAATTAGGCTTTTTTTATCTCCTACGTAGGAGTTATAAAGTCCTACGTAGGCTTTTTTATCTCCTACGTAGGAGTTACAAAGTCCTACGTAGGCTTTTTTATCTCCTACGTAGGAGTTACAAAGTCATACGTAGGAGTTATAAAGTCCTACGTAGGAGATAAAAAAGCCTAATTAGGAGTTATAAAGTCCTACGTAGGAGTTACAAAGTCCTAATTAGGCTTTTTTATCTCCTACGTAGGACTTTATAACTCCTACGTAGGAGATAAAAAAGCCTAATTAGGAGTTATAAAGTCCTACGTAGGAGATACAAAGTCCTAATTAGGCTTTTTTATCTCCTACGTAGGAGTTATTTTTTTTTATAGAACATTATGATTTGGCACTAGGACGCTTCCGTATAAATCAGAATACACCCAATATGTGACGTAGTTTTCCTTATGTAATTCCGAAGCAGACGACACTTAAATTACCATAATAAATACACCGTTAAACGGAAAAGGGGTGTGTTTAGGGGGGGGGGGGGGGGGGGGGGGGGTCGGGGTCAAAAGGGGGTAGGGACTTCGATGATTTTAACTGGAAAGGAAACTCATTACAGTGGAAATTGTCCGCGATTGTATCTTTTAAGTTTATGTAAAACAAGAAATATCTTTAAAAAGATAAACGGCGATCAATATGAGAAGACACTAAGAAATAGAACACGCAATAATCTATGTGTTTACCAAAGACTAATCAGCCATCTCCATCCAGCTTCAGTTTCTATAAATATATTATCAAGGCCGAGAATACGCCACATGACTGGGGATTACGCGCGGCTCCCATTAGGTGTATAAGTTTTAATTGACGATAAATAAATGAAAACTTATCATGTTTCAAAAATAATTAATATTTTTCTCTTAATTATTATGTTTCATACGCTTTCACCGATTGTGTTCACTGAAATTTATTTCTTAAGGAAAACAATTAAAAGTTAGTATGCAGAACATTTCATTTTAAAACTTCATCTTGTAAGTGCCTCGCGTAGGATCGCCAACTTAACTATGAACCAATCAAAACGTTTCATTCCCTTTATTTCTTCGACATTATTCATTAAATACAACATTTGATTGGTCTACAATCTAGATCAATTGTTTAACATCTAGGTCAAAACTGAGGTTAAACAGCTATCGCCGAAAAAATTATATTACTTCAGAATGTATTTTGGGGACTGAATTTCCGTGTGAGATCAGTTTACGTATTATGACACTTTATTGACTTATATTCGGTGCTTGAGTAATTTCAAAATCCCAAATAATGCACGAGTACAACATGACGCAATTGTTACCATTTACCTTATAGCAATAGTTTTAGATTCGTCTTCTTTGAAAACACTCGAATGTGAATTATTGATCTATATGATTTGATTTCTAGTAAAGAGACATAGTTTAATTTATGCTCGCTTAACGGCTGTATTGCCGAGTGCGAGGGTAAACAACGTCAACGAACAAACAAACGCTTTCCCACATTCCTATAGACAATTTGATGTGCCGCAAACAAACGGCTAACACAAATCATAATTGCAAAAGTAGAAATTATTCATAATGAGCAATTTGTCCTTTTTCAAGAATGTGTTCATTTTTATTATTAAATAACTATACTTCATTCGTAGAGATTTTTCTTACTTTGCCTGAACTATTTCTAAATTCGCCTGCTGCTGAGTTGTTATATGAAGGAACCATTTTAAACATTGTGGGGATATCTTCATTAACAACCAAAATTTCGAAATCTTCTGATTCTAATATCTTGACTGTCGTCTGTATAAGGCAAAGGCTAAAACCCCTGAATTAATTTATTCCGCCATTCCTCGACTTCTACTTGATCATATTTTTTTATTGGTAGAAATGCAATATTTAAGGAGGAAAAGAAAAGCATAACATTAAATTAAGCAGTTTTTCCGTTGAAGAGGCGTTATAAGTCGTCTCGGAAAGAATCTACAACAGTTTGGGATCCTTTTGTAGTGCAAATAATTTTACATTATCTTTATCCAATGAGGTTTTACCAGATGTCTACATTATTCATATAATTAGAATACCCCGATCTAGTAAGAAATATAAATAAACGTAATATTATCTCGCCTGAACGGATATATGACCAATATCAGCCGTTTCGAGCGATTTAGGGTATTAATGACACTCCGCTCTGATATCATAGAACCCTTTCCAACATACAACACACCTCTAGCAGACGACTTTGCAAATACACTTGACTTCCATTTTTGTTATATTGTAAGGGGGTGCATTTAGGTATATGTTACATACATGCGGGCGTTGGAGACTCTAAGTAGACTCGACTGGGTCTTCACTATACGCAGAAGCATGGAGACCCCCTTTATCGCTAATCGAGCCTCATGTATATTAAGCTTAATACTTATCACAGATGATATTATAAAAGACAGTATTTGAAAACATTATGAAAAGAGAAGAAATTGCTCATAACGATCAAGTTCACGCCTCCATACAAGGTTTCTTCTTTGTTCGGAGATTTCATGAAATCTATTTAATTATATATTTTCCTTTGATTCAAATCTTGCGCTTTCAAATTGGCTGATATTGATATAGAACATGAAGTAATTGGTTTAACGTGATTATATTATGACTACAAGTTAACAAGGTTTCTATTGATAACATGAACAGAACAGAACAATGCTTTATTGCATGTAAACTTTTATAGTTTGTTTGTGTGACAATAAACATATCTTATAAACATATCAAGATTACACTTATTTTATGTGGTGAGCGATATTCTTAAGAAATGCAACTCACATTAACTTTTGTAAATCATCAAACTATAGTACAATATAATCCTAGCAAACTATTCGACAAAATATGTAAACCTATGACATGCCTTATATATTGGTAAATAACATATAGCAAATATTAAAAGCTTCTGATATAATATATTTGTTGAACATAAATGATTCAGATTTATTTTGTGTATTAATCAATTGGATGAGTTTAAACATAACTGGTTATGACATAATATGATTAATAACAACATCGGTTGTGTCTGCTGCATAGTTTTCGTACATGAGAAAGGGTTAAATACCTTACAACTTATTACAAATCAAGGATGGTGATACTAGTTGCAGAAAGTCAGCAGGATAAGGGTTCAATAATATCCTCAAAGTCTTTCCATTATATGTATTGCAGGCTATGTCAGACACCCTTCGAGGTATTCCCGTGTTTGGAAAGATCATACATTGGACTATCGAATTCATACAGAACAACTTGGTGCACTGGATTTCTAAGGCAGGAGGCTGGGTAAGTCAATGAGCTCTATTTATATACACAAGGCCTGTCGGTATTCCCATTGTGTCCAGTTGTGTATCGAACATAAGGGACATTTAGCAACCCTTTCCCACATATAGACGCTTTCTGACGCATCTACATCGGGCGACTTATGAAAACATTGTGGCAAAAGGATAAATTGTCCTTTCAAATAATTAAACTTTTTTTTATAAATGCATGTACTTATATAGAAAATTGCCTAGTTATTTTCACAATCGTCTGGAGGTTTGTTATATGAGGGGAAATGTTAAAGTCTGATCAGCCTAAGCATGTCGCGCAGGCTAACCGGACATACACATTTCGCCTCCTGTGGATTTTGTTTCAGGAATCATTACTCTATACCTCTATCCCCCTGTGACGGAACGTGTCTGCCCGGATTAGCCTGTGCGGACTGCGCAGGCTGATAATGGTCGATACATTACGCAGAGTCCATAATGTATGTTTTCCGCTCTTAGAACGGTACATTTGTACCAACGCTTCCAAACCCTATTTACGCGTCAGCAAAGCATTTGGATATATTGAGTTAATATGCATCTGGAGCAATGGTCTTTTGAAATATGTTTGACACATGGAGAAATTGGTGAAAAATGAGGAGTTTTTCTCTCCTTTTGCTAATGTGTTTAACGCTTTACAAATATTCATTTGTAGATTGTTCGTACATTTTACCTGTATGCTTTCATGTCGTCTGCTGTAAATGTGTTTGAGGGAAAGGATTAAAAAGTGTATCTCTTCATTTCATTGTAAATATCGTCTGTTATTTTCCCTCTTCAGAATGCCGTGCTAGATAGAACTTCAAACAGGCCACCTTCAAACAGGCCAAATGGGTATAGAAGTGTAGTACTATTCGGACTAGGTCTAGTAGTCGGATCATTTCTCACATATAAATTCATCACCATGAGACACAATAGACTACTGTGAAATCAAAATGACACACAATGAAGTAGTTGCGAATGGGAAGAAACAAATTGTTCTGAGTGCATCACTAACATTTTAGAGCACGCGAAAAAAAAAAATCATACATCCAGGACTTAGTGTCTAAAATATCAATATAAACGAGAAATCCCAATTCACTTTCAGAAACTTTCAGATAATTAGCGATAAAGATAGAATCGTGAAGTGTGGAATTACCTATACATATAATTAAGCAGTATTCAATGATAAACATGTATTCATAAAAATGTAGTCTTCATTGACATATACCAGATATATAGATACTGGGCGTATTTCACATTCAAAAATCCTTATTTGACACGCAAACCCTTTGTTGCTGGTACTCAAAAGAATCGTCTCAGTGAAACGTACCCTAAATATAGGTTTTGTTGAGCCATGAGAGATATTATTAGGAAAAGACCAGTTTACTTGTCCTTATCTAATCCTCTACAGTTAACATGCAATTGATTAGTGTTCAAAGACCTATATATACATTTATGTAGTGTCCAAAGACCTATATATATTCATTTATGTAGTGTTCAAAGACCTATATATACATTTATGTAGTGTCCAAAGACCTATATATATTCATTTATGTAGTGTTCAAAGACCTATATATACATTTATGTAGTGTTCAAAGACCTATATATATACATTTATGTAGTGTCCAAAGACCTATATATATTCATTTATGTAGTGTTCAAAGACCTATATATACATTTATATAGTGTTCAAAGACCTATGAACACTACGCTCTTATATACGCTCTAAACACATCTTTAAATCTTTTCCGTAATACAACAAGTATGCATCAGATGACTTTAAGGCAAAACTATAGAAAATCTTAATAAATGAAAGGATAATTATTGAAGAGGGGTTGGTTGAACGCATTGTAACAAATGGAGAAATTTCTCAAGATGAGAAATCTATCCTTTGAACATAATGATTTCCAGAGTTGTCTGCTTCAGGAATTAGAGATCGTCTGCATAGACGACATTCTGCATCTCGTCTATTTAGAAAATGTGTACACTTTTCATGAAGATTTTTCCACAAGGCCTTTTTAAAAGGGTTAAGTCTATGTGGAAAAGCAGCCAGTTGCTTGGGAAGATTGTTGTGTGGAGTACTGGTGTGAGAAAACCAGGAAACTACATGAGTAGGTGAACTGGCTGCCGTGATATGACTGAACAATTGTTAAAAACGGCGTTAAACCCCAATCAATCAATCAATCAACCTTTTTAAAATGGATTAGACGGTGTTAATGTTCAAACCTATCTGTCATGCTCGGTAATTTCCGGAAATAATTCCGGAGAATGCCGGAGAATGCCGGAAAGTATGATCATCCCCAATGGGCGAGTTCATATGGGATCCGAGAACAGCCCGAGTGCACTCGGAATCCATTTGAACGATGATACTTTTAACCTTAGTGACGTCATTTTGACCAACGATGTTTGCTACTCATTCGGAATACCTCGGTGATGAATGCTTCATCAATGGATGATGAAGGATTACGGAATTACCCGAGAGTTCCGAATAGTTTACTACTAAGACGAGGAAACACCGTTCAGATGGAAAGCATTAGTGCGCATGTTTTTCTGAATTTATATTTAGACATGACATCAGTTCTCTATCCTAGAGAAGCCCATCTGAACTCGCCCAATGTTAATGCATCGCGTATAAAGTTTAAACCACCGCATATAATCAAAGTACCACCACACGTATTGAAGAATAGACTGTATATAATGTTGTTTGTATTGCATATGACGTTGTTTGCAAACTATATAATGGTTATTCTACTGTGTCTTCATACTTATGCACTTCATATTATTAAATAACCACTATGTTATACATATGCACTGCATATCATGCAAAATGTACCACATCAGATGAAATATGTACCTCGTATACATGAAAATATACTGCGTATAATACAATACAACATAGTAAGACAGTAAAGGCGTTCTATATAAGTATGCAATGTTCAATGACCGATACATATAATTATGTAGTGTTCAATGACCAATACATATAATTATATAGTGTTGAATGATCAATAGATATCTTTATGTAGTGTTCAATGACCAATAGCCATGATAGATGTAATACCTAATATAGATTATGACTGTTTAAGTTGTAAAAGGATTATCATAACTGTATGCGTATTACACGGGTATTTCAATGACCCCTCAGTTTGAAAAGAGCCAATATTGCCAAACCGGTTACTATGGATCCTAGTGTTAATCCTGTGAGGACACCAGTGTTGAAAGAATCTCTTGTGGTTGTTGACTTGTCAAGTACAGATTCCTGAAATTCTATGAAGAGTTCGTTATATACTGATTATTTCCGAAAACGATTATGAGTGATATCGACACTACTCCAGACGGTCTGCAAGAGCCAGCCTTAATAATTCAATTTACAGTGAATGTCCATGTTTTTGCCCAAAAGATTTCAAAGCCTTCTCCGCGATTATTGTTGCACGTTGGAAAACGGTTCTGAAAACCCGTATTCACTTGAATCCTTCAGCTTATATCCGCAGGCAGATATGTACTCTTGTAAACAATAATTTCAGCGGATTGAAATATCTTATTAAGTAAAATCGCCAATCGTATATCTTATCAAAGTACTGAATGTATTGAAACCTGGAGGACTTAACAGCAGGTCCAGGTGAAGTTAATGTAATGAAAAAGTGAATCGCATTTGTATGTAATTATTTCTGAATAATGTGAAGAAAGGGCCAATACATTTAAAACATCAAGTTATTATCACGTACGTGACATTACACGTGTTAATGTTATACTCGCTAATATTCACCCAATATACACTTTGTCATTCTTTACTGGATGAGGCAGGCTCAGTATTTTGTATCGATGTCAAACAAAAACAAAATCTCCTTTGAATTCACTTGTAATTTGACAGAAATGTTCCTTGCGTTACCCTCTTCAAAAATAGATGTTCAAGATATCAATTGGCTGGAAAGCATGGTAGCCACAAAGCATCAGAAAAAGGGGCAGAATGATCAAACTTCAGTTTTACATTTTTCATGAAATTGCTCTCTTGTTAGACATTGAGAGAGGACTAACTCCCACTAGGTAAAATAGCAAATAACTTACCCAGCCACCTGCCGCAGAAATCCACGGTACCAAACTGTCATTTATAAAATCGAGTATCCATGTAATCACCGTTCCAAACACTGGTAAACCCTTCATTTTATCTAAAAGTGTCTGTTATAATTACATAAATACAGTTACATTTTACTAATAGACTCAGCACTTAAGCTTTTATAATACAATTTGACCTGTGATTCATGACCTTTCCAAATACATATTGATAAATTAATTTGTTTTTAATCAAACAGATAACATAATGTAACATAATGTCGATGGTATGCACTGCATGAATAGTGAGTTTTGTATCGCCATCTGTCATTGGACCAATTCAGACACATTTTCCAGGATTCTTTACATGGCATGTATTTGATGGTGTTCTAAACAATTTGCACGCATCATTTCATTCATAGGTGGAAAGAAAAATACATTCTTGTCTTGCCATATTGGCCTTATTTAAATGATACTTTACAGGAAAGAAGCATGTATGACTTTTCATAAAACTAATGACTATGGTTTTTTTTATTCTATTTCCATATATATTCATCACATGATTAATCAGGCTAGTTTCTATACATGTGTCATACCTTGATGGCAAACTTGCAACTAACACAGATGAATACAGCAATTCCTCCCCAGCTTGTTACACCTCCTATTTGTATATATTTGGTAGCGACAGTTCAAAATCCATCTTCAGTTCCCATGGAGTCCATTATTCTAAAAATTAATTGAACTAATTGATTGATCGTTATCTGAAACACTTAAAGTACTCAATCTCTCTCTCCTTCTCTTCTCTATCTCTCTATGTATTGCTCGCTCCCTCTGTCTCTCTCTCTCTCTATCTCTCTCTCTCTCTCTCTCTCTCTCTCTCTCTCTCTCTCTCTCTCTATCTCTCTCTCTCTCTCTCTCTCTCTCTCTCTCTGTATCTTTCTCGCTCTTTGTTTGTATGTCTCCCTCTTTCTGTCTCTCTCTCTCTCTCTCTCTCTCTCTCTCTCTCTCTCTCTCTCTCTCTCTCTCTCTCTCTCTCTCTCTCTCTATGTCTATGTAGGTCCCTCTGTCTTTCTGTATGTCTTTCTGTTAAGATTTAAACCAATGAAATAACTGTTTCAAGATCAATTTCGTTCTTTTAAGCTGTTGCAGTTCCACATTTCATGAATATCGCGGTAAACACGATATCGGTGTATTTTGCCTAGCCAACAACATGTTTTATCACGGATGCGATGTGAACATCCAGAAAACTTAAATGAAATGAAATCTTCTGGTTCTTACAAACAAAGTGTGATCGGATTAACTGAACTGTATTTAACTTATCACTGTAAATGTAGACAGCATTTCAACTCTTATACCAACTGGTAAATTTACAGTTTGAGAAATAAATTCAAGTAAATTTTCAAGCACTGGTTTAACGCTATCAAAAAAATTGAAACTAGTTCCTATGTTAAGCCTTTCCCTTATACGTAGCACATTAAGTAAAAATTGGAACATCTTGCTATATGAAGGTATAATTTATGGAAATAAAGTAGAAAACATTGTAGCAAAAGGATAAAATCCTCGTGATCAATTTCTCTTTTAGTCACAATGTTTTCAAAAGTCGCTGCAGCTATTGTCAGTCTTTCGGATTACGTGTACATAGAAATACGTTTACTTGATTTTCTGAATGCTATTCACGACACGAGTTAAGATCAGTTTCGTCAACTCGAGATTGTGCATTTGTAATCCGACAGCTTTGATTTTCAATTGATCAATTTGCCACCATAATTTCAACTCTTTTCAATTATCATTTATAGAGATTTTCTATTATTTGTACTTGATGATTTTAAAGCTGTCAGAGTACACATCATTGAAATAATTGTGGCAAAAGGAGAAATTACTCATAATGAGCAATATCTGCATTTGCCACAATAATTCAACACTTTTCAATTATCATACGATAATTTATAGAGATTTGTTGTTACTTGATGATTTCAAAGTCGTCTACTTGCAGATTTGTTTTATGTGGGAAACCCTTATCCATTATCATGACTTACCTATACAAACGAAAAACAGATTTTCTGTGTATCAGCATTATTTGATAAAACACTATCATAACAGGGCGTGTGTTCAATACAAATAGTTGACTGTTTTTGGTACTAATTTAAATTTATCATAACCTCTTGTCCATTTATCTTTAGTATTATATGTCACTTTTTATGATCAGCTTAACTCTAAATTATCTCATTTTCTTAAAACACAGACCCTGCCAGGTTAAAAATCCTGCATAAAACTTATATCTTCAATAATCGATATCAGCATTACTGACTACAGATTAAATTGTTCTAATGTTTGTGGATTTAAATGATCTTTTTTCTTATTTCTTCATGTAAAACGAAATATTGCGGCTTCTCTTTGATGCTTTGCATCAAACATCCGTCTTGTATATATCATAAGGGCTTTTTTTTTTCAGCAAATTGATCAATTTAAATTAAAACTTTTTTAAAAAATGTAGGCACATCTTGGTCTTCTTTCTTAAAATAAAGAGACATTTGGTCTTCTTGTTCGAAATATTTACATCCTGTCTGTTAAAATAGTATTTAAATGTACTGAACTGCATCTGCTTTCTTTAAGTCATGCTTCAACATCATGCGCGGCGTCTTTGATGCTTTGCATCAAAATTCGTCTTGTGTGTCTTTTGTAATGAAAATGAATTAGAGGACGCATTCCATTTTTTTTCTTCTGTGTCTATTATACTCAGACATAAGAGCAATATATTGTAAGCGACAGTTCTTCATTCGTCCAAACATGTACATATTTATTACTTTAATCATAGTGATATACATTATACAAAAAAACACACATTATACTATTCAAAATAGATCACAATCAATCTACGTTTTTGTAATTATATATATAACATATGGTTTTTTCTTTGACAAAAACCCTATGCAGTTTACGCCTAATATTGTTGATTGTCTATCGTAATTTAACTGGTGAATTCGGCCAGAAATAGATTATGCCTGTATGGAAGATGAAAAGAAAGATATAATTACAATTTAAAAGTGATGGAGGTGGGAACCTATAAATCAAGAGGGCCATGATGACCCTGGATCGCTCATCTGAGTTATGCCAACCTCATAGTCAATTACAATAACTCATTTTGTGTTCAGTTAAGCTATGATTAGAGTGTTAACAAGTTGTTCCTTCATTTTGGCTGAGTGGCTGGACTAAAGCCATGTTCAAACGTAACCTAGATATCATCAAAACACCCTTTCTGCCAAAGTTTCAACATGCAAAAAATAAACATACGGCTTTTAAAGGGGTAACAAGATTTTCCTTCAATTTGGTCTAGTGACCTAGTTTTTAACCCGATATGACACATATTCGATCTTGTCCTAGATATCATCCAGACAAACATTCTGACAAAGTGTTAAGCTGCTAGCAAAAGATGCGGTTTCTACAATGTTAACAAGTGTTTTCTCAGTGTTGTACTAGTGACCTAGTAATCAAAACACCTAATCTGACAAAGTTTCAACATGCTCAAATTAAAAATGTAGCATTCAGAGTGTTAACATGATTTTCTTTCAATTTGGTTTAGTGACTTTTTTTTTACCAGACATGACCCATATTTTTTACTGAAGCAGAAAGTGCGGTCTCTAAAGTGTTAACAAGATTTCTTTCAATTTGGCCTAGTGACCTAGTCCGGACATGACCTATATTTGGACTTAGCATATATATATCATCAAAACACTTATTCTGACAACCTTTCAACTTGCTTAATTTAATAATAAGGCCTCCAGAATGTAAACAAGATTTTCTTTTAATTTGACATTGTGACCTATTTCTTTACCCCATAGGACCCAGTTTCGATCATGGCCAAGATTTGACTGAGATATATGTTCTGATAAACTTTCATGAAGATTGGATGTAATTCATGCACAGGTGAGCTAAACAATAATCTTGGCATTGTAGATAGTCATCATATAATACCACTCTTTTAACCATTTCGCACCCATAAGAAGTACATAGCAAACAACTTTTAAACAACTAGGCATAACATAACCATTGATATTGTCCATAGATGAAAGAATATTTATTTGATAGAGTTAAAAATATTGTGGCAAATGGATATGGAAAATTGCTAATTAAGATTTATTTCTCCTTTTACCAAAATGTTTTCAAACGTCGTCTGCTGCATACACCTAAAAATGTGTCAGCAAGTTGGGAGAAATTAAACACTATATTGCACTTTTTTGATTACCAACAACCTAGGGTTCGATGAGCAAATGACATTTGAAATCTGTTCCACGTGCATTCACTTATGAACTATTAAAACATTGTAGCAAAAGAGCAATTGAAAGAAATCATCCTTATGTTACAATGTTTAATTTCCAGATGTTTTCAAAGTCGTCTGCTATATATTGTTGATGCTCGGCCAGGTCATATCAAGACTTTAAAAATGGTAATGATGGCTTCCCTCTTTGGCGCTCAGGGTTGCCGGGTTAGCATTACGACTGACTGGCTGGTGCCAGGATAAATGGACAAGTAGTACTGGTAACTTACCAAGGAAACGCCGTGATAACTGAACAATTGTTGGAAGCGGCGTAAAACACCAATTAAACAATCAATCAATCAATTGATGTTGATGCATGGGCATTCCTCTATCTCAAAGCATTATGGGTGTTTGTAACGTAGGCGTAACACAAGACCATAACTAAGGACCGATTTAACGACAAAACGTAGAGGGTTTTCCCAAACCGGTTTTGGTTTCGGGGACTATGGAACGAAGTACTGAATACACCACAGGTATTTTAAAGGTGGTAGTGCAAAGTTTAAAACACATTGTTTAATAAAAACGTATCTGTTAAACATCTGACATGTATGCACACCTTGACGACTCGGAGATATCCTTCATTCCTTGATTTGCCGAGCCCAGGTAGCTTAATCGGTAGCGACGAGAGCAAAAATAAAAATGTTGTGAGTGTTAACCACAGATCGGCCAAAACTAATTCCAACGTTTGACAAAAGGCAATGCGACAAGCGTCATTTGCATTCCAGAAAGGGCTATCAATCTATGTGGGAAGGCAACAAAAGACTGTTGTTCGAAGTTCTGGTGTGAGAGAGCCACACTTAAACAAAATTAAACCAAAATCAATCAATCTAGTCTACCTTGGTGATGAGTATGAGTGTCCGCGTTTCATGAAATAAAACATATAACATGCGTTATTGGAAATACTTAGGCGGTTTATAAATATTATACCTTTTGTCTGAGAAAAGGACACTTGTATAAGGTCAGATTACGCCAAACACATCCGCGACCATGCTGATCTACAGCCAAATAGTCCCTAACAAAAACTTTGTTTGCGTAGAAATGAGTGTACTTCATCACCAGAATGCATTGAATATACGGTATTGAGTTTAATTAATAGTAAATGTGTATAGGATGCACTGGAAAACGATTCCCTGGATCATATTTGTTTGTATTGTGACCTTGTTTGAAAGTGAAAGTAGGGAATGTGAAACCAAGTTTTGTCCTAGAAGGAATTTGTTTGGTGTATTGTGAGTTATAAGATCCGCGCCTATCGATTTGGGGTGTAATGCATCTTCGTACAGTCAAGACTCAGGTCAGCCTGTGCATCCGCAAAGTTTGACCAGAGCATTCACATAAAATTAAGAACAAGATTCATATATTAACAACAATACATAATTGATTCCCCGTTTGCTTTACGCCATTTTACATTAATGTGATAGTGCTACAGATAGTGTCAATACTGTATATGAGATGCGGCTAGCAAATTGGGACATCGTTGGCTTATCAGAGCCTTTACATTCAATCTACATGTAATAAAAATATTAAGATTCAACTTTTTGCAAAAAAGATTTGGAGCCCAACTTGTTTTACGCCAATGTACATTTATATGATCCCGTTGTAGTATCAGATCTGCTTTAACACAGTGCATATGCAAATACCTAATAATTATACGTATATGCATACGGAAGTAACACTCGAGTCCAATCCATAACTAGTAAAATACTTTATCTGATATAATCTGACAACCAACTTAATATATGACAAGAGAAATTGAAAACTAAATTGTATAATCAGTACAATCGAGAAGCTTAGTTAATCGGCAATTTCTCATTTACTCGTAATATTTCAAAAGTGGCATTTTAGTCGTCAAGGTATTTTTTTAAGCAGACGTATTTTCACACATCAGCATCAGACGTCCTTCGAATACATTGTGCCAAAAGTAAAGTTTGCACAAAATGTCCAATGTTTTCATTCTTTCCACAATATATTGATCTCTATTCAATAGAGAATTTCATATATTTACCTACCTATATGTTTCAAATTACTCTGCTGAAGATTTGGTGTATGCGTAATGTTTCGTGATACACACTTTAAATCTTTATTCGTGTATAAACAGGTTTGTGTTCTTTTTTTAAAAAGTCCTAAACGTAAGTTAAAACATACTATTACGCTTACCCTACCTGATCGTATTGATTTATGTTTACATACACGTATACTTATTTTTTTGTTGTTGTTTTTTTCTGCCATATTTTTTCACTGTTAAAATTTATATTGGCCAAAGGCGTGTAAATGCTGAATTTGCCGAATAAAATTGAATTGAATTGAATTGAATTGAATTGTTATCTCAATACAAATACATGTACGAGTATACACAATAAAAAATCACCAAAACTGAAACTATATGTGTACTCTCTGCAATCTGTCATTTAAAAAAGGAATATATGTAGTATGTTTCGTTTCGTTCAAAAAAGGTTGTGTTCGTGTAGCAAAATATATTGTCCACTTATAAATCCCTTAACTCTAGTCAATCAGTTAAACAGTCCCTTTTGCCTAATGTGTAATGTAATGTAATTATAGAGACCATTGCTCTGATTAATCATAAACGTTTTAGCTTCTATATAGCCCATTTGATAGTTTACTTTATATCATGTTCAAGCATCTGACAGGTGAAGACAAATTCAAGAGACATAGATACAATGGAGTCCGGTGTGATACCCTAGCTCTTTCCGAAAAGACCAATTGGGTCTTAAACGTACTCATTGAATAGCATCGATACTGAAATGTGCTTTTCCTTAAAAGGACCAGAATACTTGACCTCTAATGAGTGGGAGAAATACCTCAGAAAAATCCAGAACACATACCGGGATTTGAAGCCCAGAACTCTGGATTGACAGTCTAGCGTGTAAACCAAAAAACAACTGGGCCACTCAGTCGAACGAAGTCCAAATAACGTTGTATAATGATAAATATTTGATTTTTATAATGTTATTAACCAGACAATCCCCATATATGTCATGTATATACGTTTATATATATATATGTTATATACTCATCTTTTACCATGTAAAATAGTTATGGCATTTATAAAGGCCTTTTTTTCTTGGTATTTATACATGCCATTCTAGTGCCCCTGCCCTCGGTCCATTCTTAGAAGAGGCATAGACATAAATATATGAAACGGGTAAATAGTTGGCACGGTTTTCAACATCATCACGGCGACAGAACACTTATTCATTATCCTTGGATAAACAACCAAGTTCTAGGCTTAGAAATGTGATTTGCCTTAGGGCTCCACCATGACCGCAATGAACGGATATCGAACCCGGCACGCCCGGTTCCAAATCCCCAACGCTAACCGCTCGACCACGGTAGAAAAACATGTTTTTAAACCCGAACATCAATTTTAGCCTTTGACATTTTACGATGTCAGATCTACTATTTATATACAAAGGAAACTAAAACCGTTTTTGTGGTGACATATAAGAAGGTTTTGTACAGTAATTTTATATCTATATTCGCTAAACAATTCAATATTTTCTATTTATATATTGAAGTAAAACGAAAGCAAAAAAATAGCAGAAGTGTTAAAGCGGTTTTTGGTACGCAATTTCCGGATATTTTAAAACTGACAAATATGTTGAAAAGAGGGTTTAATAATGAACCCTTTCCCACATGTAGACGCATTTTGACGTATCTGTATTAATTTGTTCATTTATTTCAGTTAATGAATATGACACATTTTAACATATTATACATTTAAGAATATTAGCCGTCCCACGAGAAAAACCAACAGTGTGGACTCTGCGTAAGTTATCGACGCGGATCAGCCTAAGCATGCCGCGCAGGCTTACCCGGACAGACACTTTTCGCCTCCTGTGGATTTTCTGTTTCAGGAATCATTATTTTATACCTCTATCCCCCTGAGACGGAATTGTGTCGGCTCGGATTAGCATGCGCGGATTGCGCAGGCTGATCCGGGTCGATATTTTACGCTGAGTTCACAATGTTGGTTTTCTCGTGTGACGTGTTTTACAACACCGTGTCAGTAACATATATTCACTATAGCAAGGTATCTAAGATAGAGCCTTGTGGTACTCTGTATTATCTTTTTCGGCTATGACAATTATGCATTGACAGGGTAGTTCCGCTTAATCCCGATTCCCTGTGTCCTTGTCCTGCTGTGTGCGACTTTTCTATTACCTTCTCTTGCAGTAAGGTTAACCTCCAAATACGTGTAGACTTATCTTGATCTACAGCTCAGTAATCATTTTAATCCTTTCCCTCACACAGACGCATGTTGAGGCCTCTACAGCCTCAACTTTTGAGGACATTATGACAAAAGAAGAAATTGCAACACAATAAACAATGTCTCATTTTGCCCTTATCTTTTTAACTCTATTCAATAACTACAGTATACATGTACTTTATTATGCTGCATATTTGTTGTATGAAGGACAGGGTTGAATTATTGCAAGATAACGCTTATAATGATTTATTTAATTGGGTTTTACGCCGTTTTCAACATTATTTCAGTTATATCACGGCGACGGTTCACTTATTCATGATCCCTGGGTAAACAAACCAGTACTAGGCTAGAAAATGTGCCTTGCCCAAGGGCACTCCACCATGACCGTAGTGTCGCGACTGGGGATCGAACCCGGGACACCCGGTTTATAATGATGAAGATGTAAAAGATAAAACAAATATTCAGCAGGATATAAAGGTTAATACTTTACAGCATACACCAAATCTGCAGCAGACGACTTTGAAAACATCTTGGCAAAAATATGTAATATCTTTATAAATGAAAATAAAATAGATGTATAAATAATAGTTATTAGTGAATATAGTTGAAAACATTGTGGCAAAAGAAGAAAGTGGATTTTTTCAATAATTTCTCCTTTTGTCACAATGTTTTTCAACGTCATCTGCTGCAGATGCGTCTACAAAATGGAAATGGTTAAAACACTAAACATGTAGGACCATATCACAGCAAAAACGTGATATGCGACAAGTTAACCAGTACTTGATAAGATTATTTTAAAGTCGAATGCGATGACAACATCAGAGGAAGTAAATGCATTAGCCATACTTTCATTATCAGATAAGTTTGTTTCCTGGCATTCTCGCACAAGTACTCCAAAGACTGCCCAGGCTACTGGCTACCTTCCTACATATACTATCTAGCACACTAGTGGATTGATTGTTTGGTGTTTTACGCCGCTTACAGCAATATGTCAGTCATATCACGGCGTTTCCTGGTTAAGTTACCAGTTCTACTGGTCCGTCCCTGACACAAGCCAGTCAGTAATGCAAACCCCGCAGACAAGAAAAGCGGCCATAACGACCATTTGTTTTTAAAAGTGTTTAGCACGTTAGTGGAAGACGAATGACATCTCGAGGGCTTGGCGTGAAACAGTTGTAACTAAAATCGGTATTTTTCTACCAAGGGTAATCACCTCGCCATAAAGTCTTTATAAGCGTTAAATCATTTTGCTTGGTAAACAATGGAAATTTAAGTGCCATTGCTCGTTCTGAGCAATGGCACCTAAATTTGCATTGTTTACTAAGGGGTAAAAATTGCCCCTAAACTAGGGTTTTCAAAATAGGTTTTTAGTTACTACCGTTTCACACCAAGCCCTCGATTTTGTCAGAATAAATGTCGTCAACTGTCGGAAAGAATGAATGACTGAGACATGGTTTTATTTTACATCCATGAACAAAATACATATTTGATTAGAGAACATTTGAACAAGAATTAAAAAGGCAGTGAAATTAGAGAACATTTGAACAAGAAATAAAAAGGCAGTGAAATTAGAGAATATTTGAACACGAAATAAAAAGGCAGTGAAATTAGAGAACATTTGAACAAGAAATAAAAAGACAGTGAAATTAGAGAACATTTGAACAAGAAATAAAAAGGCAGTGAAATTAGAGAACATTTTAACAAGAAATAAAAAGACAGTGAAATTAGAGAACATTTGAACAAGAAATAAAAAGGCAGTGAAATTGGAGAACATTTGAACAAGAAATAAAAAGGCAGTGAAAGTTAGAGAAAACATACTTAATTACAGTAACAAGTTAAACCGGGAAAAGAAGAAATTCATTTTTCACTCCCCAATTATACGAACAAAAAAGAAAACAAAAACTTACAGCATTTCAATAACATACAAATTAGGCCCAATAGAGTGGTCTAAGGATCAGGTTCCGAAGCTATAAAACTCTAAATACGTTCTCAGTGCTCATAAATGAACTCCATGCTCCAAATAAGGCTTCTAATTGGTCAATTTGGAAAATAATTTTGTTTCTGACCGATCAGATATTTGAGCACAATTTCTGGGCGATGATTAAACTTTTATAGTTTTGGAGCCAGTTGTGTTACCTGCCTAAGGCCAGTAACTGATTGGAATTTAACGCTGTTCTCAAAAGTGTTTCTCTTATATCACAGCGGCCAGTTCAACAAACTTGTGCTTCTTGCATTCGCAGTACTCCACACACTATTATTCACATTGTCTTTCTTCCCACATAGTCTATTGAGTCAACTGCTGGAAGCCGAATGACACTTGTTACAATGACTTTTGTCGATCACTGGAAAGAATGAATGGCCAAGACATGACCCTTGGATTGATAGCCCTTGACGTTAACCAATGTGAAAGCGTGTTACGAACAGAAGGGCAGGCAGACGGCGAAAAAAGTAATCCTCATTTGTCACCTTCCCAAGGCAAATGTCACAAGAAAAGACAGAGCGTCTATTGTAGAAATAGTATACTCTCAATCTCAGCCTGCATACATTAACATTCAGTATACATGTATACATTATTAACATAAGACTTAATTAAGTTATTAAATCTGGATTTGAAACTTTTGTTTTGGACAAGTTCCTTGGGCAGAGTTGCTCTAGCTTGCAAGGGTAGAACTCCGTCAAAGGAACAAGTCCCAACACAATACATTTCAAAGTTCATGCTAAAACTTGTTTATACGATATTTTGATATCGTCTACCACTATTTAAAATTTGTCATTTAAATAATTCGAACGTTAAGAAAATTAACAATTGTTTTGAAATGTTTTGATAAAACCATGCATGTATATCTATAAAATGGTCACAGTTTGCATACATTAACAAAGTCATAACACATAGTCATGTACATCATGTTTGGTATTTTATTATTTAACAAAGAATGGACGGTCTAACTTATAATGGAATAAAAAAGAAATGGACAGTTCCTAGAGATTATTTTAAAGTAACCAATTTCAATTTAGGGTCCGTCTAGCAAGGTTATATAAAAAGTAACAGCTGTCTCTAAACAACTTAACACGTTCTTTTTCTAGAAGATTTTCACACAAAATAGGTGAAAAGATAAATGCGGTGTTTTTGATTTTCTGTGAATTATCAATACGTTGGAATGAGTAGGTTACACAGTTATCAAAAGGCGTTTGAACCGCTCATATGATGAACTCATTAGACAAAAAAAAATACAGATGAGGAAATACACCAGTGACCCTAAATTACGTTTCTGGATAGACCCTCGTATATTTATTTCCTATTGGTTTCAGCAAGTAACGGAGATGTAATGAATGTGGAAGCAACCAATTTCAATTAAGGGTCCGTCTAGCATGGTTATATAAAAAGTCACAGCTGTCTCTAAACAACTTAACACGTCGATGGCGTCACAGATAAAGAGGTAGTGAAGGAACTGGAACCAATCCAAGGTAAAATTGTATAACTCAAAATAAGTGACCTAACCATACACTTTCAAATGGGCAAAGGTTAACATTATTATGATATAGGCTATACAGGGCACTCGAGAGGAACTGAAATTATCGACGTGTTCTAGTGACCCCGATTCTGTAACACAATTTATTACATAAAGCCCTCTCTGGGAGTGTCAGAATCCTATTACTTAAATACCATATGACAATCTAGTTTGGTTTCCAATCTAACGCTAAAGTCTTTGTTGAAACGCGGAAACCAAACAATGAAAATGACGTCACGTCAGAGGTTTGACCTTAAACGTTAGTCATTTTGGCGCCTAAACCGGCAAATTTCATATACATGTTTTCAAAATACGCCGCATAAGACACTTTATGTGATAAAAAGAATATCTCATTCGTGTTTGTTTGTTATCAGTTTTAATAAACACTATGCCAGCTTAAAAGTAATAGAGCTAGAAAGAGAGAGGAGAGAGTTTGGGAGAGAGTGTTGATCGAGCTGGCTGTTTTTTTAGGAGGTGACTGTGTCTGTGGAGAGGGACGCTTGGAGAAGATCGACAGACGCGCAATATGTATAGCAGACACTATTCAGAGAGATGAGTGGGGCGGGCTTTTTGATATACGTTCAAAAGTAATGGAAATGACGGGAGAAAGACGAAGAAGATGTTGCGTAGTTTTATAGATATTCTTAGAAAACATAGTCAGTAGAAATAAAATGTAAAGTCATAAAGCGAGTGACTTTTTGATATACGATGCGATACCCCTTTGTGTCACAAATCTCGAGACGCGACTCATATCTTTTCACTAAGGACAGGACCGAATCGATTAAGTAAATTGAACCAATTACCTATTACCTGGATGATAAACCAGTACTAGGCTAGAATATGTGGCTTGCCAACGAGCATTTCACCATGACCGACGTGAGTGGGAATCAAACCCGGGACGCCCGGTTCCCCAAACCGCACTCTTACCTTTCAGTCACAACAGATTCCACATATAAGAATCTCATACATATCTCCAGACTCTTCATCGCCATTTAATCTACGTTTACACATTATTTCACCACGTCATATTTTAGGTGAGGATACAGTAAAGGCAACACGAAAAACGAAAGAGATTGCTCACCAGATACTTTACATAGCTGACAAACTTATTGGTCCTGAACTGGAAAGAAACAGGTTTGTCACAATATTACATTCAATATTGTCAAATACAATTTAGTTTTTGGTAAATTTTTATTAAGAGTATTCCGAAGAATGGATTGAATATGGGCTTCATAAACATTATCATGATCAATAGCGGCGGCAGCAGCAGCATTATAATTATAATTATTATAAGTAGTAGTAGCGGTTGAAGTAGTAATATCAGCCGTAGTAGTAGTAGTAGTAGTAGAAGTAGTACTGGTATAAGACGTATTAAGAGTAGAAGCAGTAGTATAATACTATTAGAAATAGTATTTTATTTATTTATTTATTCATTTTAATTCCTCCTAGTGGAGATTGATAAATAACAAATAATCACAAGTTTAAGTTAAATTAACAAATAGTTTGGATATAGAGCATCGTTATGCAGTTCATGTACAAATAATAATAGGAATATATACACTGTTGAATAGTGAGATTTACTGCTTTCCTTCATTGATATGTGCTTTATGACCGTGTTTCATCTTTAAAGTTCGAGCACAGAACGCAGTTAAGTGCATTTTTTGGAACTATGTGTGATTTCCGACTCACATAGATCACACTAGGTTCCTAAGGCAGCTATAGGCATACACCAATGAGCGCTTGAGCATTAGTCTTTCTGTTTCATGTGAAATATCGGTTTCCAGTTTTGAGCCTAGAATTTTCAACATGAAACTTTCAGATTAGTCCGAGCTAAGTTCTTCCGCAATACCAGCATTAACCTCATGTTGTATGCTTAGTATGAACGACGTTTTCTGCGACGTCAAACATGGACACTCACAAAGAACGTGTTTGATACTATCGCTGGTAAACGCATAGCACAGTTTACAATACAGATTGTCAGCATCCGGAATGTTTACCCATATTTTAGCAATTGTTCTGGCAATATTTGGCTTAACCTCTGTAAACACATCGTAAATAACACTTGGGTAGATGGCAGTGTGCAACCGTTCAAATCTAGAGAAATCTTGGTCGACACTTATTCTCAATTTCCAGTTGTCGGATTCATATGCATTGACAACAGTATTTACTGTTAATTTCCAGCTAATCTTAGACGGCAGAAGTCCTGCATTGTTCAAATATGCATTGATCATATTTGAGAGACCATACAATTTCAATATTCTAAAAATATCAGGGATAAATCCCTTTAAGACCGTTCTAGGATTTTGTATAAAAGCCAAAGCTTTTTTGAGTAGCAAGTTTTTACTCAGTGAACCGTTTCTTAAACTGAGTAGTTTGTGTAAGAACTTTAATTTTCTTATGTCGATTCTAGATGACAGACGATAAGTGCCGACCATAGATTCGCACATGTCGGATCTTGTTCTGGTTTTAAAACCCTGGATGGATTTTACAACATAGTGCTGTAACTTATTGACTGCATCTATATCAGACTGTGACATGTTGTTCCACAGTTCACTACCGTATAGTATTGTTGGAACTACGATACTATTGTATAGTTTCACTGACGTAATAGGATTAAGTGCATCAGATCGCATACCTACATCGGCTAATGCAAAGAATGCATTTTTACCTTTTTGACATCTTTCTTTTATTCTATTAGACAATTTAAGTGATGCGTCTTGCCTGATTCCCAAGTGTATCGCATGGTCATGTTCGTGAATATATGTGTTCCCGATGAGAAGTGAAATTGGAGCGTCATATTTTAACCTATTAAATACAACGATGCTTGATTTACTCGCGCTTACTTCAAACTTCCATTTTGTCGCGTATCGGTATACAATGTCTAGTAAGACTTGCAAATTGTTGGGGGATAAGGCGATAATAGACAGGTCATCAGCAAATGAAGGGTTACCACATCTGAGATTATGTCCTAGATTTAAACTGTAATCGGAGTCCTCTAATTGATGTAAAAGTAAAACTAGGTAATAAAACGTTGAAGCAACTCCTCCCTGCCGTACGCCTCTCTTAATCCGTACAGGACTTGATATGCTACCGCTACTGCGTACATTGCACGTTAAATTATCATAAGAATCGACAATGAGTCGAAGGATTTTACCGTATAACCCTAGTTGTGCCAGTTTAAGGAATAGCCCGTTATGCCAGACAGAGTCAAACGCTGCCTTAAAGTCAAGAAACGCGGTATATGTACGGCTATTCTTTTCTGACAGATCATATACTGTTTCCTGTAAGTTAAAAGCTGCCGATATACAGCTTAGTTCTTTCTGGAACCCTTGCTGCTGGACATGAGGGAATGTAATCGATTTCGATGAAAGGAATGATTAGATTCTGCATAGTAAGAGTTTTTCAAAAACTTTACAAAAGCACGGGATTAATGATATTGGCCTATAACTAGATGGGTCACTTTTACTCTTCCCCTTCCCTTTGAAGATAGGAATGATGAGGCTCTTCCTCCAGCTTTCCGGAATAATTTCTTGAATTAGAACGCCATTAAATAACTCAGTAAGACATGTGTATAAGACTTTACCTCCATGTATGATATGCTCATTAAGGATAAGGTCATGTGACGGGCTTTTACCGCGTTTTAAATCTTTTACAATATGTTCAACGTTGTCGCGGGTAAATGGGGCTATCATACCCTTGTAAAACGTATCATTTTGTTCGGCTGAGTTGTCATTCATGAACTGTTTAACCAGTGAATTGACCTTGTCTGTAAAGCCAAATGGGTAATCTTCTGAGGTTTCTGGGAAATCAAAGGTATCTTTGAAGAATTCTGAAAAACCGTTTGATACATTTTCTTCTGCATATGTTATATTCTTGTATATAATTTCAGCACATACGTTCGGTACATTTTTCTTTTTCCTTTTAACTAGTTTCCAAAACAGGTTTACGTCTAAATGAGCAGCCTTATCAAGTTCTTCGAATGTTTTATTTAGAAAGAGATTACAAGCAATGCGCTGTTTTCGCCTGAAATTGCGTTTTGCAGATTTGTATCTCTGATATGACTCATACTCGACCCCTCTTGGGCGGCCAATGTTTATCCAGATACGCCTAAGTCGCCTTGATTCAGCGTGGGCTTGTCTTAGGTCATGCGACCAATACGGTTTCGTATGTTTGTTAAATTTACCTTTCGGTAGGCAATTTTCAGCTGATTTTAAGGTCGAACTTACAATAAAATCAGACAACTGATTTGGATCCATTTTTGAGGTGAATGTTAGCGAGGACAGGTATTGAGATAATGTATTTTCAAATGAATTCAATTCGCATGCATTACATTTATCCCAGGCGATACACTTTCGATCAGTTAAGTTTACTTGCTTCTGTTTAGTTACATTAAGCGATGCAATTAAAGGTAAATGGTCTGATGTAAATACGTCCTTTTCTGGTAACGTTTTATACTGTTCTATTTTGTTTATAAGTGTCTGTTCTATCAGTATATGATCAAGCTTGGACCTATTTCTAACGTATGTGAACTCTTGATCACTGTGATGAAGTGCTATAAGTCTATTGTTCGCCATGAACTGTTGTAGTGATGACGATTTGTCACTGGTGACGTCATCATGTATTTTGCCAATAGCTCGAAGACGCGCATTAAAATCACCAAGTATTAACACTTTACCTTTTAATGAACACGTGTGCGTAATAGCCTCAAGTTCTGTAATTGTTTCGTGATAGTGTTTAATGTAACTGTCCGACGGCATATATACTCCGATTATATAGATTCTCTCAGAATTTATTAATTTGAGTTCAATGCCTATTATTCTTTCATTATCTAGACAATCGATTAGACTAATTGAAGACTGTAATGATTTCTTATAGAAGATGGCGACACCGCCTTTACCACATTTAGCCGGACCGTACTGGTCTATCGAGCTATCACAAACCGAAAATGACTTATATTTTGGATTTATGCTATCAAGAAATGACTTCGAATGGTTGAAGAGTTTGTGTTCAGATATGATGCCAATATCAATATCATTCTTGTCTAACATATCGGAAAGTGCATAAGCAGACGACATAATTCCTCTAACGTTCCAACACATAACATTTAATATGGCCATAATAAATAATATAGTTATCACTTTACCCATTATATTATATTGTATAAGTAGTAGTAGTAGTAATAATAGTAGTAGTAGTAGTAGTAGTAGTAGTAGTAGTAGTAGTAGTAGTAGTAGTAGTAGTAGTAGTAGTAGTAGTAGTATAAGTAGTAGTAATAGTAGAAGTAATAGTAGCAGTAATAGTAGTAGTGATAGTAGAAGTGATATTAGTAGTAGTAATAGTAATATAAGTAGTAGTAGTAGTAGTAATAGTAGAAGTAGTAGTAGTGGTAATAGTAGTGATGATAGTAGAAGTAGTAGTTATGATAGTAGTAGTAGTACTAGTTGACGTAGTATTAATAGTAGAAGTAGTAGCAGTTGTAATAGTAGTAGTAGTAGTAGTAGTAGTAGTAGTAGTAGTAGTAGTAGTAGTAGTAGTAGTAGTAGTAGTAGTAGTAGTAGTAGTAGTAGTAGTAGTAGTAGAAGTAGTAGTAATAATAGTAGTAGTAGTGGCGGAAAGGGGGGGCTTCGATGATTTGATAAAATAAAAGGAAACTCATTACAGTGAAAATTGTCCGAGTGCGATTGTATCTTTTAAGTTTATTTAAAAATAGTCAATTACTTCAGAATGTATCCGTGTGAGATCAGCTTAATTGTTTACGTATCATGACACTTTATTAACTTATATTCCGTACTTGATTAATTCCAAATTCCAAAATAATGCATGAGTATAAATACCCAAATAATGCATAAGTAAAACATGACGTAATTGTCACCATTTACCTTATAACGATAGTTTTAAATTCGTCATCTTTGAAAATGTGAATTATCCATCTTTATGATTTGAGAGACATAGTTTAACGTATGCTCGCCAAATGGTTAAATTGCCGAGTGCGAGGGTAAACAACGACAACGAACAAACAAACGCTTTCCCACATACATGTATCTATAGACGCAATTTAATATTATATGGACGTATAGAGGGGCTATTTATAGTAACACGTGCGGCATTTCCCAAATTACCATTACGATCATTATGATGCGTATAGACAATATAGAAATACTTCTCTAGTATTTTAACGAGGTATTGTGTGATTTTTCGCATTTTTTTGCTGTTATAAAATTCAGACGCCTGTGATATGTGTACATAGTCTAATGATAGAAAATGGTAGACATATTGGAATTGATAGACACTTAAGATATTGCTTCTACTGCTTAAAGTCAAATACATATGTTATTGAAGACGAATACCATTTTTTCTTCGAATGTCCACTGTAAAACAATATGCGAGATATCTATGTGAAAGATTATTGGTTACAGAACAGTTCTCATAACTTATTTTACTCCCTTATGTTGTCTACAATAACACATGAAGTTTTGTCAATTGCTAAATATTTATATCATGCAATGAATAAAAGAAAACAAGAGCTTAATGTCGTATGATCAGTAAATTATTTTGTCTTTAATGTTTAAATACTTCTGCACTTGTTATTTGTAAAACAATATATATTTGCCACTCTATTGTTAAATTGTATGTTTTGTATTTTGTATTTTGGGCCAGAGGCCTATATCACTTGAATAAATAATTATATAATATTTAAAATATATACATGCGAGCGGTGACGACTCTTGGGAGACGGTGTGGATGTGTAGACTCGACTGGGTCTTAACTATACGCAGAAGCATGAAGACCCCTTATCGCTAGACGCGGCGCATGTACATTAAGCTTAATATTTTACCACATACAATCGGCCTCAGATGATTTTTGGCCTGGGGCTTTAGCCTCTGGTCATAGTAGTAATATCATTTTTTCGGAGTTGGCAGCACGCCAATTGCTGTTAGCACCAAACAACGCGAGAAAAAATAGTTCATCATGGATTCAACAAAACTGCATTTAAAAGGTTAGGATCTCCCCCATAAATATCATTTTAATGTTGTTGGAACATCAGTGAAAAACTTAAGGCGTGAGTACTCCAATATAAGTTTAAGAAATGTTTTAGAAATTAATGCGCCGAGAGGTCAAATATGGACGCTTGTTAACATTATTAATATTCGCGAAGAGGAACGAACAAAAAAGAAAAAAGTCACGTGAAATATACAGTGGCGGATTAACCGGGGGGCCGTAGGCCCCGTGCGTCGAAAATTTAATGGTAAACAAAGAAAAAGCGTGCCAAATGTAGTGCCGGATTTAGCGGAGGCCCATAGGGCCCGTGCTTGACTCCCCCACCCCACGAAAGAAGTCACGTGAAATATACAGTGGCGGATTAACCGGAGGGCCGTAGAGCCCGTGCGTCGAAAAAATAATGGTTAACAAAGAAAAAGCGTGGCAAATATAGTGGCGGATTTAGCGGGACCCATAGGGCCCGTGCCCGACTCCCTCCACCCCACGACACACCGACCCGGTCGGGCATCATACACGGTGAAAGGCGGCGTCTGGCCGACCATCCAATGTGTCTCGCAGGTTATTAAAGCCGGGTCATCGTATCATTAATCAGATTCCAGTGGCGCTCTTCACAGAAGGTAGCAATTTATATAAAAAGCAATTTAACACACAGTTTATCACAAAAGTGTCAGAGTAACAGAAGGGAGGACTGAAGCAGAATGAGAGGGCAGTACCCACAAGAGAGGGAGAGTGGCAATAAAGGGAATGAGACCTCTCCTCTTCAGCCACCTTCATGCACCAATAACTAAGTTGTAGAGGTAGCGTGCAAATGCAAACCTTTCCCTCAATCGTGCTGTGCAGGTGCCCGCAAGTACTGTGGAGGTAACAAGGGCATTTTCGTTAGAACGCTTGTCTTAATGATATCTAAGTCAAGTTCGAATATGGGTAATATTGGGTCAGAAACTAGGTCACTATGCCAAATTGAAGGGAAATCTTGTTAACATAATGGAGGCTGCATTTTTAACGTGAGCATATTGAAACTGTATCAGGATGTTTGTCTTGATGATATGTAGGCCAAGTTTGAATATTGGTCATGTCTGTTAAAAAACTACTTCACTAGGTCAAATTGAAGGAAAATCTTGTCAACACTGTAGAGGTCACGTTTTTTAAAATTTGGTCATAATGTTTATCTTAATGATATCTAGTCCATGTTCGAATAAGGGTCATATCAGGTAAACAAAATTAGGTCACTAGGCCAAATGAATGAAATCTTGATAACACACTGGATGTTGCATTTTGAATCTTAATAATAAGAATAATTGTCTTGATGAGTCTAGTACATGGTTTATCTATAGAGTAACGTCCCTTGTAAAATGGCGCACGTGCTAAACTAGCTCTCGACATAATTCTTGATAAATAATAAAATGGGTGTGGATATAAGTGTTTATCGTTGTAGAATTGGTATGTTCTGTATGCCAATTAAATGCAGGAATACATGGACAGGTATAAGTGTACGAGGGAAAACCGTGAGCATGACTCTTCGACTTGCTGTTTTGATGCTAGTGCTGCTGACCTTGGGTGGGGATGTCGAGGAAAATCCCGGGCCAGATAAAGTTAATACTAGAGCCGTGACCAGTAGCCGACGACAAAATGTGAATACTCATCATGATTCTTCTCCAGTTATTACTAAGTCTGCCAACGTTACTGCAACTGGGACCAGCATGAAGAAGCAGACAACTCTATCATATGCACAAGCGTCCGCATCTCCGAGAAATATACCGCACGACGTACAGGATAATTCTCTTCATCCTAGAACACAACAACAGCAACATCGCACAGATTTATCTCGTACAAAACAAAGTGACGCGGTGGGTAGTCAAGAGGCGGTCTCATCTCCTCAACGGACGCAATTAGAACAAAGAAATAACGAGCAACCACCAATAGGGGGGAGAAATACCCGGCAAACGAGATTGAACATTGGGGAAAAGGGAGAGGTTAGTGTTTCGGACTCGAACAATAATTTATCTGATTTGATTCTATCACTCAAGCATGACATGAATAGTAATATGTACTCGATAAACAACCAATTGTCTACTATAACAACAACAATGTCTAACTTGACCGATAAATTGACCGATGTTGTAAATACATGTGAATCACTGAAACAGGACAATATTAAATTGCACCAGACCAATACCATTCTCCAGAGCAAAGTTGATAATCTGGAAAGTAGCATAGACCACCTAGAAAACCAATCACGAAGATCGAACCTACTATTTGATGGAATTGAGGGATCCACGCACGAGACATGGGATACAAGCGAAAGTAAGATAATTGATGTACTGAAATATGATCTCCATTTACAGGATACAGATCAAATAAGAATCGAAAGGGCTCACCGTCTAAGACGTAAAGGGAATAGCGAAAAACCAACAATCATCGTTAAGTTCAGCAGTTTTAAAGATAAACAAATGATCCTTATTGCTGCAAAGGAAAGCTTGTCTCGTGAATCCGGTATTACTATCAAGGAAGATTACTCACAGAGGATCCGTAAACATCGCTACGAATTAGGAAAACGCATGATAGAAGCCAGACAGAACAACCAGTTTGCCACAGTGTCATACGATAAGTTAATAATTGATGGAAATGTCTACAAATATAATGAAAAGGATGATAGTGTTGTGCTAGTGAGTAGGAGTAGAAATAGTAAACAAGCACCACGTGGAGATCCACATGGTAATGTTTATCATAGCGAACCAGCCAATCAGGAATCAGATACTATATTATCTGCGCATATTAATGAGGACGAGAACCCATCTACCAACCATTCACGTGACCACTCCCCCGCTCAAGAACGAGAGGACAGCGCACGTGCACATTGATATTCAGGTCAACGCCCGGCTATGTATACAAACACTATAAACAGATTGAATACAGTTTCATGGAATATAGCAGGTCTAAAAAAACATGTGTATAACATTGATCTTAAAACGTTTCTCTCTATGTTTGATATTATTCATCTGTCTGAAACTTGGAGCGATAAGAAATCAGAATTTGATAATTTTTTGTCTGAATACATTCATTTTGATATTGTTAGGACCAAGATAACTCGTGCATTTCGAAACAGTGGAGGTATCTCTGTATTTATCAAAAACAGCACATTTAGAAAAATGTTTCGTTGTAGAATACACGAGGAATTTTCGGAAAGTATTGTTTTTCTGCTTAGAAACGACATTTTGGAAACATTGCACAAACAAATTATAATGATATTTGTGTATATTTCACCTGAGGGTTCATATATTTATGAAAATGGTAGTTTGAATGGTATTGAAATAATTTGTGATCACTTAATTGAGTTAAGAAATGAATACCCAGATTGTCTATTCTTTTTGTCAGGAGATTTTAATGCACGGACCAAAGACTTTTTAGATTACATACCAGATGACTCTCTAGATTTCATTTTTGGTGAAACTTCTTACTTTGCCGACAGTTTTGCACTTCCAAGAAGTAACACAGATATGAAACATAATGGATTTGGGAAACATCTTGTCGAACTATGTTGTACTATGAATATTCATATTTTAAATGGGCGTTTATGTCAAGACAAAAAGGGCAATATCACGTGTACTTCTGGTAAGGGAGCGTCTGTTGTGGATTATTGTATTGCATCTACAGATTTGTTTCCATTTGTTATTGATTTTGAAATCCTTGATAGAGATGACTCGGATCACTTTCCAGTTAAGTGTACCTTAGAATTTCCCAGCAAAAAAGCTGTAACATCTAAAGGTCTATTAGACAGTAATCTGAACAGAGAAGGCGAACTATTGCACAGCTTAAATAAGTTTTTCTGGGACGAAAGCAAAACTAATCTCTTTGTATCAACCTTTACAATTAAATTTAACTTAACTTATGATACTTTAACTACTTTGATTAAAAGTAATGTGAATGAGATGGTTTCAGTATTAAACCAGTTATATACATCTACAGCCCAGGAATTAGGTTTGAAAGTAAAACATAAAACATATATTGCAGGTAATAATAACAAACAACCTTCATGGTGGGACAGTGAATTGGATTATCTGAAATGTAACAAATACTCTTCGCTAAAGTCATTCAGAAAAAGTAATAAACAGGAAGATCTGAAATTGTATAAGGAAAATAAAAAGATTTTTAAAAATAAGTGCAAAAATAAACAAAACTCTGCCAAGCATAACTGTAAAATTAAATTGATTAATGCTAGAACAAACCCTAGCAAATTTTGGAAGTTAATAAAAAATAATGATGGCAAAACCAAACATAACCCAAATATTTCAGAGTCTATTTGGGTAAATCATTTTTCTTCTCTTTTAACAGGAAATGACACATTTCATTACAATATTGATGAACTTAATGTGAATTACTCGTTATCGAGTGCCATTTTAAATGATGAAATATCTACAAAAGAGACATACGAAGCGATTTGCAAAATTAACCCAAACAAAGCATCCGGTTGCGATGGTATATTGGGTAATTTTATAACTAATACTAAAAGTGTTGTAACCCCAACTTTAACTAAACTATTCAACTATATATTGATGACGGGACAAATGCCACAGCAGTGGTCTGAGAGTATTATCTGCCCGATACACAAATCTGGTCAGATAAATGATCCAAATAATTACAGAGGAATTTCTCTCGTAAATGTTATTTACAAAGTGTTCTCCTCCATTTTAAATAATCGATTATGTAAATGGGTATCTATAAACGATCACATTGATGAATCTCAAGCCGGATTTCGTAAAGGTTATTCTCCAACTGATAATATGTTCACTTTGCATGCTATAATACAAAAATATTTATCGAAAAAAGGCGGACGTATGTATATCATATTTATTGATTATGAAAAAGCATTTGATAATGTTTCACATAAAGCCTTGTTTGAAATTTTGGCACGTAAAGGAATATCAGGTAAATTTCTGAAATTACTATTAAGCATCTACAAGAACAACAACTCTTGCGTCAAAGTCGACGATTCCCGTACTAGTTACTTCCCTTGTTCAAAAGGCACACGACAGGGAGACTTAAGCTCGCCAATGATTTTTGATTTATTTATAAATGATATTTGTGCATATGTCATGAATAAATGTAACTCAGGTATCTTCGTAACCACTAACATTCCTAATATTATAACATTAATGTTCGCAGATGATATAGCGAGTCCAGCTGATACAGTCGTACAATTGCAGAGACAAATAAATGCAATTGAAGACTATTCAAATTCTGTTGGTATGTCTATAAATCTTAAAAAGACTAAGGTCGTAGTGTTTAGAAATGGTGGTCCTCTGAGAAAAAGTGAAAAATGGTTCCTTTACAATAAACCTATTGAAACAGTTTCATTTTACAAGTATATGGGTTTAATTTTCTCCCCTAAATTAAAATGGTCTAAAGCGTTTTTTAGTCTAGCAGCACAGTCTAAAAAGTCACTAAACTGTATCCGTGCGCAACATCATCGTTTTGGAGCCTTGGATTACATTGACTATTTCAAAATATTTGATACAATGGTCAAACCAATTTTGTGTTACGGGGCGGAGCTATGGGGGTACACATATAGAGGTATTCTTGAAAAGACACAAATAGCAGCTTGTAAACAATTTTTAGGGGTAAATAAAGGAACCTGCAATCAAATGGTCTTAGGTGAATGTGGCCGATACCCTTTATGTATTGAGTATTTTACTAGATTTCTAAAGTACTGGTCCAAACTAATACAAATGCCAACCCATAGATATCCAAAACAATGCTATATTATGTTAAAAAATTTAGATGATCACAGCAGACATACATACGCAACAGAAGTTAGGAATTTATTGTTTAGCTACGGTTTCGGATACATCTGGATTGCGCAGGATATTGGAAATATAAATATGTTTATCTCAGAATTCAAAATAAGGCTTAAAGATTCTTTACAACAAGATTGGCATAACGCTCTAAGTAACTCTAGTAAAACACAGTACTATATGCAATTTAAATCACTTTTAAACGTAGAACGTTATTTAACTATTGATATACCTTTTTACCTTAGGAAAGCATTTGCAAAATTTCGGTGCTCGGATCATAAACTAAATATTGAAGTAGGCAGACATCATAATGCTCCGAAAGAAGAGAGGATTTGCACTTATTGTCTTGAAAAATTCGCAATCGTTGTAATTGAGGATGAATTTCATGTTTTTCTCTTTTGCAAACGCTTTGAGAAATTCAGGAAAATTTATATAGGTGATATAAAAATTAAAACAGCCGACGTATTCATTAGATTCATGTCTTCTTGCGACAGATCAAATTTATTCAATATATGTAAATTAGTGCACAAAATATTGATGATGAGAAATGAAGAGACTGAATTTAGCATTTAGCATTCATTTTTTCTGATCTTTACATTGTTTACATTAAAATCCATTGATCGTTATGTATACATTGAATCTTGAATTTTGAAAACATCTAGACAAAAATGTTTATGCACTATAAATGGAATTGGCATCAACTCTCCAATATATGCTGCAAATTTCCGTTAGCTTCAACATCAGTTTAATCTGTTCACTACACTTTTCCTATCTATGGTATATATTTTGTAATATAACATTTAGGGGTAAATACAAATAATTGTATTTTGTGGGGACAAAAATATAAATGTATTGTTTATATTATGGGCCGGTGGCCTAAATATTTGAAATAAAATATTTGAATTTGAAATTTAGAGAACTATTTCAACTTGATGGGATGGGATTTAATATTGACATATTTCTCAATATAATAATGCAGAAACTTCAAAATAGTCTGCCTAAACCTGCTGTCAAATTTTCCTTTGATTCTTCATGTCTTAAATGTGTATACTTGTGAGCTCTTGCACTCAAGTGAGCGATATAGTGCCAACAAGGTCCTTCTGTTTTTAAATTGGCAGTTTAATAACATTTACTATTTTTGACATGAACTTTCAACTTCTTGACAATAAATACATAAACATAAGCTGCAATTGTTATTTCCTTTCACATTTGCCACTACTTCTCCTACCTTCCAGCAGCCCCCAGGCCGTCAGCACTGCAGTGCTTTTATTTATAAAAGGCGGTATTTGAAAACATTGTGAAAAGAGAAGGAATTGATCATAACGATCAGGTTCACACCTCCATACACGGTTTCTTCTCTGTTCGGCGATTTCATTTTCCTTTGTGCAATTTTAATTTAATTATCTAAATTTATTTATTTTCAAATGCTTTTAAACCGGCTGATCTTAAACCATTCCACATACAACGCTTTCTGGCGCTTTTGTAGCAGACGACATTTGAAAGCATAGTGACAGAAGGATGTATTGTTCCTGAGCAATTTATCCTTTTGCCACAATGTCTTCAACTCTATTCAATAATTCAATTATAATTCATTGATTGTTTTCATGCTTTTGCCAATATGATTTCAAAGTCGTCTGCTTCATATTTATTGTACATGGGAAAGGGTTTATATAGAACATGATGTAATTGGTTTAACATGATTATGTTATGACTACACGTCAACAAAGGTTTCTATTACACATACAATAGGATTAACACAAAAACCAAGTACTTGTTTTACGGGCTATTCTATTAATTGAAACTGCATCAGTGGTGAAGTGGAAGAGCGTCCGCCTTGGGTGCGGGTTCGATCCCTCGCCTGGTTCATACGAAACACTTTCAAAAATGGTAGTAATAGCTGCCCTCCTTGGCGCTCAGGGTTGCGGGGTTAGCCTAACGTCTGATTGGCTGGTGTCAGGATAAATGGACCAGTAGTACTGATAACTTACCCAGAAAACGCCGTGATTTAACTGAAAAATTGTTGATGGCGTCGTAAAACACCAAACAATCAATATTAATTGAAAATCGATAACTGGCTATTATATTGCGTCTACTGTCCGTGTAACGACGTGATACTTATAGGGCTTCACTTCTAGATTTCTATCCGATGATCCATGCTAGGAATGTTTGTTTTATTGGGGGTTTAACGCCGTTTTCAACATTATTTCAGTTATATCACGGCGACAGTTCACATATTCATGATCCTTTGGTAAACAAACCAGTAATAGGCTAGGAAATAGGCGTATGTTCATCCTCATCTGTGTCTTTGCTGAACGCTGATACAACAAGATCTGGAATCGCCTCACGCAGGCCCAGACACATATTTGGCAAACGAATTTTGAAAAGGCCAAAAAAGAAGTCATTGTGATAAAAGGGTAGTTCATCATTAGCAATTTCGCCTTTTCCCACAATGTTTAAGCTTCATCTTATTATGAAACTTTCATTTATGTGGGAAAAGGTCATTTGAGCCATCAAGCGAGAAAACCAACATTATGGCCTCTGCGTAATGTATCGACCCAGATCACCCTGCGCAGTCCACACAGACTGATTCGGGCCGACACATTCCGTCTCAGGGACATAAGGATATAGAGTAACGATTCCTGAAACAGAAAATCCACAGGAGGTGAAACGTGTCTGTTCGGGTCAGCCTGCGCGGCATGCTGAGGCTGATCCGGGTCGATACTTTACGCAAAGTACACAACGTTGATTGTCTTGCGGGACGGCTCATTTAAGGATTTACCAGGTACATTGACAGACGTTCATCATCGTGACTTTTTTTAGCCCTTATCCCAATGTACGCGACTTTTATTTACGTTTTCGTATGTCGTAAACATGGTTCGGAAAACTACAATACTTTCCTCCATTGTCGGCCATTTTGAGAGGCAAAGGGGATAATATTAAAAAGAATATGTGACAGTTAAGAAACACAAACAAATTTGAGTTTAACAACTATAGTACTACGTTGAAGTTTTTATTTCACCAAATCACTCCAGCTTCTAAATTTACTATCTATTTAATATGTAGTTGTTTAAATGATATTTTATTTAATCTTTCTCTTTTCAACTCAATTTTAAATTATAATAAATATGCCTATCAAAATGGCCGTCAGGGAGATAAATATTGTAGTTCTTGGAAGTATTTCTTGCTCGATTTAAACTTTACGGATAAAAAGACCTAGATCAGCTTGCATGTTCGTGAAATCTAATTATACAATTAGCTTCATATTGATCCATATGTAACAAAGACAAGTTGTTAAACCTTTCCCACTTGAAGACATATTTTGAACGTCTGCAATCTTTCCCACTTGAAGACATATTCTAAACGTCTGCAACCTTTCCCATTTGAAGACATATTCTTAACGTCTGCAATCTTTCCCTCTTGAAGACATATTCTGAACGTCTGCAGCCTTTCCCACTTGAAGACATATTGTGAACGTCTGCAGCCTTTCTCACTTGAAGACATATTTTGAACGTCTGCAACCTTTCCCATTTGAAGACATATTTTTAACGTCTGCAACCTTTCCTACTTGAAGACATATTTTGAACGTCTGCAACCTTTCCCACTTGAAGACATTTTTAACGTCTGCAACCTTTTCTACTTGAAGACATATTTGTAACGTCTGCAACCTTTCCTACTTGAAGACATATTTTTAACGTATGCAGCAGTAGACATTCGAAATAAATTTGACAAAATGCGAATTTGTTCAAGATGATAACTTTCTCCTTTTGCCACAAAATTGTTTCAACTCTATTTGATAATCAAATTGCAATTTACAATGTTTTTTCAATATTTGGCTTCGAGGGTTTAAAAAAACGCCTGCTACCTAGTGTTTGTACAGCTAAAGGGTTAAATATGTTACAACGCATTACACATCGATGATGGCGATACAAGTTGCAGAAATTAACTAGGATAAGGGTTCAATAATATCATCATAATGTTTCCATGATGTGTATTGCAGGCTATGTCGGACACCCTGCGAGGTATTCCCGTATTTGGAAAGATCATAACTTGGACGATCGAATTCATACAGAACAAACTTGTGCCCTGGATTTCTAGGGTAGGGGGCTGGGTAAGTCAATAAGCTCTATTATATAGAATTTTGCCTAGTTGTTTTAAAAATCGCCTGCAGGTTTGTGATTATGAGGGGAAATGTTACAGTCTGATCTGATATAGATTTGAATCACAATTCGTAGCGACGCTTCCTAACCCAATTTACGTGGACAGCAAAGCATTTGGATAGATTGAGTTAAAATGCAACTGGGGCAATGGTCTTTTTGAAATCAGTTTGACATATTGAGAAATTTGTGAAAAATGAGGATTTTTTCTCTCTTTTTGCTATAATGTTTCCAACGCTATACAAATATATATACATTCATTTGTAGAGTGTTTGTACATGTTACCTTGATGTTTTCAAATTGTCTGCTATAGATGTGTTAGTGGAAAAGGGTTGAAAAGGAAAGTCTTTGTGTATCTCTTTATTAAATGAGCCGTCCCGCGAGAAAACCAACATCGTGGACTCTGCGTAAAGTATCTACCCAAATCAGCCTGCGCAGTACGCGCATGCTAACCCGAACAGACACTTTTCGCCTCCAGTGGATTTTCTGTTTCTGGAATCATTACTCTATACCTCTATACCCCTGAGACAGAATGTGTCAGCCCGGACTGAGCAGGCTGATCTGGGTCGATACATTACGCAGATGCCACAATGTTGGTTTTCTCGTGGGACGGCTCATTTCATTGTAGATATCGTCTGTTATTTTTCCCGTTTCAGAATGCCGTGCTGGATAGACCTTCAAACAGGCCACCTTCAAACAGGCCAAATGGGTATGGAAGTGTAGTAAATTTCGGACCTGGTCTAGTAGTCGGATCATTTCTCACATATAAATTCATCAACATAAGACACAATAGACTACAGTGAAATCAAAAACTATTTTAGTTGATGGCTCGGGGTTCTTCACAACACAACTCATAATTCACATGTAATCACAATTGTATAAAGTGTCGAAAGTTGATTGATTGATTGATTAGGGTTAAACGCCGTTTTCAACAATTGTTCAGTCATATCACGGCGACCAGTTCACCTACTCATGCGTTTCCTGGTTTTCCCACACCAGTACACCACACAACATACTTTCCAAGCAACTGGCTGCTTTTCCACATAGACTGTTAAACAGCCCATTGGTGACAGACGAATGACGCATGTCACAGTTCGAATTCTAGACCTCTAGATTGACTGTCAATGTCGGTACATACCGAGATGGCCAAGAAAAGGTGTCAACTCTTTACTTGTTATGTTATCTTCAGAGTCGTCTGCTTTGGCAACATATGAGAAACGACATTTCGCATTCATACATTGGTGGTCACTTTATACCTACCAATGTGTTCCATTGGAGAAAGACGAATGACACTAATAACATTGACATTTGTCTTTATTCTGTATAATAAACTTCAAATAAAATCATGATAGTTTTAAAACCCTTCAAATAAGATTTTGACTGTTTAAGTTGTAAACGGATTATTATAACTGTATGCGTATATGTACGGGTATTTCAATGATCCCTCAGTTTGATAAAAGCCAGAATTGCCAAACCGGTTACTATGGATCCTAGTGTTATTCCTGTGAGGACACCAGTTTGAAACACTTCTTTTGTGACCGGTGACATGCTAAGTACAGATTCCTGAAATTGTATGAAGAGAACGTTATATACTGATTATTTTCGAAAGCGAATAAAAGTGCTATTTTGACACTACTCCAGATTGAATATGAACAGTGGTCTGCAACAGCCAGTCTTAATAAGTGAATTGCAAACAGTGTTGTACCAGATAAACCTGCGCATTCACTGTGGACTTGTTCAGTTTAACCCTTTCCAACTGACAGGCACAGGTGTCAGTCTCGTTTAAAATCTAAAACTAGCATTTTTACTATATATTGACTATTTTTAGATTTTTAAACGAGACTGGCACCTGTGCTGACAGGAGCATTTTGACGCGTTTGCATGAGACGTATTTTGAAAACATTGCAACAAAAGAAAATAGTTTAACTCTATTCAATTATTATTCTTCAATATACAGTGAATTTCCATGTTTCTGCCAATAAGTTTTAAAGTCTTCTCCGCGATATTTGTTGCATGTTGGAAAATGTTTAGACACTTCTGAAAACCCGTATAGACTTGAATCCTTCAGCTTAGATACGCAGCCTGATATGTATCCGCTCTTGTAAAAATTACGTTCAGCGGGTTGAAATATCTTATTAAGTTAAATCGCGAATCGTATATCTAATCAAAGTACTGAATATATTGAAACCTAGAGGCATTAACAAAGTGAATCGTGTTTGTATGTAATTATATTTGAATAATGTAAAAAATGAGCCAATACATTAAAAATATACAAGGGAGTCCGGGTTCGATAAACTAGCTCTTTCCGAAAAGACATGGTTCTTTTACATGCCCGGTGCTTGACCTCTAGTTGAGTGGGAGATGTTTAAAAGCACCCCTCAAATTTCAAGAACACGGACCGGAATTTGAATCCTAGTCCGCTCGATTGACAGTCCAGTGTGTTAACCACTGGACTACTCCTTCACTCAACAAGACTAATGTTTGATGCAAAGCATCAAAGAGAAGCCGCAATATTTCGTTTCACATAAAGAAATAAGAAAAAAGATCATTTAAATCCACAAACATTAGAACAATTTAATCTGTAGTCAGTAATGCCGATATCGGTTATTGAAGATATACGTTTTATGTAGGATATTTAACCTGGCAGGGTCTGTGTTTTAAGTGAATGAGATAATTTAGAGTTAAACTGATCATGAAAAGTGACATATAATACTAAAGATAAATGGATTAGAGGTTATGATAAATTTAAATTAGTACCAAAAACAATCAACTATTTGTATTGAACACACGCCCTGTTATGATAATGTTTTATCAAATAATGCTGACACACAGAAAATCTGTTTTTCGTTTGTATCGGTAAGTCATTATAGTGGATAAGGGTTTCCCACATAAAACAAATCTGCAGAAGACGACTTTGAAATTATCAAGTAAAAAATATAAAAAAAACTCTATAAATGATCGTACGATAATTGAAAAGTGTTGAAATTATTGTGGCAAATGCAGATATTGCTCATTATGAGCAATTTCTCCTTTTGCCACAATGATTTCAATGATGTTTACCCTGATAGACTTTAAAATCATCAAGTACAAACATAGAAAATCTCTATAAATGATAGTAAAATAATTGAAAAGAGTTGAAATTATTGTGGCAAATTGAGCAATTGAAAATCAAAGCTGTCGGATTACAAACAACAATCTCGAGTTGACGAAACTGATGTGAACTCGTGTCGTGATAAGCATTCAGAAAATCAAGGAAACGTATTTCAATGTACACGTAATCCGAAAGCCTGACAAGAGTTGCAGCGACTTTTGAAAACATTGTGACAAAAGGAGAAATTGATCACGAGGAATTTATCCTTTTGCTACAATGTTTTCTACCTTATGTCCATAAATTATACCTTCATTTAGAAAGATGTTCCAATTTTTACTTAATATGCTACATATTTGTTGTTCGTGGGAAAGGCTTAAGATAGGAACTAGTTTCAATTTTTTTTGAAAACGTTAAACCAGTGCATGAAAATTTACTTGAATTTATTTCTCAAACTGTAAATTTACCACTTGATATAAGAGTTAAAATGCTGTCTACTTTAACAGTGGTAAGTTAAATACAGTTCAGTTAATCCGATCACACTTGATCTTGAAACAGACATTTCTGTGGTTTAAATCTTTTCATGTCTGCATTTTGCGATGACAATTGTACTGAAAGTTAACTTTGAATCAAGTATGTACTGAACCTGAAAGTCAGATTATTAAAAGCAAAGCAAATGAACAATGTATGTGAAATTACGATAAGAATGAAAATCTATTAATAGACTATAGATGAATGGTACTGTCTTTTATTTTAGCTCTTAACTTGATTCGGGAACCAGAGTCGCTGTGCGGTCGCTTACGACATTTACAAACTAGACTAAATTGAGATCGTTGAAACGCGTTGGTGAATACGGATTAAATCTAAAGCGTGAACTAAATATTAAGATTTAGATAACTACCTTGATCACATTTCCATAGAAGACGTTTGTAGGATTTGGGACATGGTTTTGTACAATTAAGACAGGGCAGTGATATCTATGGTTTTGATCAAGAAAGGGATCTCCAACACCCGAAGTATAAACATTACATGAAGATGAGATTAAGAAAAGGTCTATAAAAGACTGTGATGTTTCTGTGTAGTGTGTAGGTTCGTTTATTAATTGACATAGGTTATAGTGGGTAACTAATTCGTTAATTTTCTTTTTAGTAGTTGCCTTCAACATGTCAAAGTTAAAATCCCCTATAATTACAATGTTACTAATGTTTGTGTCGAAAGCAAGACCAATAGAGTTTGGAATGTGCCATATAGAGATTGTGTGTTCATTATTCTCAGTTCGCTCCATATACTTTCTACTCCATGGATTTCTAAGTCTGGTCTTCTGAAAGTTGGAATGTAATCTTTAACATCAACAAGAATGCCGTCGTGACTATCTCCGACTCTATCTTTTCTGAATGGTGTTGCGATATTTTCAAATGCGATCGAGTTCGTTGAGGAATTGTTTCCTAGCCATATCTCAGTGAAAGAGATGACGTCGAAATGCCGTAATTCAAAAGGATCAAAAGGTGTAAACCGACACAAACCTTTAATTTTCATGTGAAAAATGACGAAAAGTCCTATCCTCACCCTATATACTGATAGCTCTACAAACATTAGGCAAATCATTTATTAAAAATATAATAGAGTGAGGTGTCTGTTGTCTTTGGCTATCTTCGAAGAATCTGAGAGAGAGTCTGGCGGGAAAAGAGTAGATAGATAGAAAAGAAGAGAGGAATAATATAGTTGTAACAATTTTGATTGGTTGAAAACATTACCTCATAAACCATTGGACCAATATCAGCCACATTTAACAGGAAATGCCGATGGTGGTCCGTTTTCAAAATTGTTCAAAGACTTAATGCCTTGATACAAATGTCCATCACTAAAAAGCTGTTTAATTTACTGTTACGCATCCTTGCAGTTTCATTCCCACTCTTGATCAGAATATCCCCGGTATTAGCTGTTATACATTTGGTGTTATATAGTCACTCAGGTGATCGATTAAGATTCACTTTGGCCCTCTTGTTATGCCACCAGGTAAAATAGCAAAAACTTACCCAGCCACCCTTCGTAGCAATCCACGATACCGAACTGTTTATAGATTCGAGTAGCCATCCAATCACTCCTCCAACAAATGGTAAATTCTTCATTTCATCCAAAAGTATCTGTTATAATTACATAAATACATTATTATTAAACAAATAGAGACATCACTTAAGCTTTTATAATAAAATTTGACCTGTGAATCATGACCTTCCCAAATATATTTTTATGAATCAATTATTTTTTATTAAACTGATAACATGATGTAACATAATGTCGATGGTATTGCTTTCACTGCATGGATAGTGAGTTTTATGATCACACTCTCTTCGCCATCTATCATTTGACCAATTCAGTCACATTTTCCAGGAATATTTATATGGCATGTTATTGACGGTGTTCTAAACAATTTGCATGCAGAAATTCATGCATAGGTGGAAAGAAAAATATATTGTCGTCTGGCCCTTTTGGCCTGATTTAAATGATACTTCAAAGAAAAGAGGCATGCGTGGCTTTTAATAAAACTAATGACTATGTCAGCTTTTATGTACATGTGTCATACCTTGACGGCAAACTTGCAAGTAGCACAGATGTATACAGCAATTCCTTCCCAGCTTGATAAACCTCCAATTGCCATATAGTGGATAGTTAAGTTCTTAAAGTCTTCTACTGTTTTCACTTTGTCCAATATTCTAAAAATTAATTGAACTTATTGATTGACCGTAATCTCTCTCTCTCTCTCTCTCTCTCTCTCTCTCTCTCTCTCTCTCTCTCTCTCTCTCTCTCTCTCTCTCTCTCTCTCTCTCTCTCTCTCTCTCAATCGCTCTTTCTTTTTTTTGTTCTCTCTCTCCTTTTCTCTTTCTCTTATATCTTCTATCTCTCTCTCGCTCTCTCTCTATCGCCCTCTCTGTATATATATATATATATATATATATATATATCGCTCTCTCTCTCTCTCTCTCTCTCTCTCTCTCTCTTGCTCAATTTTGCTCCTTGTGTGTGTGTCTCTCTCTCACACACTTTATGTCTGTCTGTCTGTCTGTCTGTCTGTCTGTCTGTCTGTCTGTATCTCTATCTATATATATATATCTCTCTCTCTCTCAATCGCTCTTTCTCTTTTTTGTTCTCTATCTCCTTTTCTCTTTCTCTTCTATCTTCTATCTCTCTCGCTCTCTCTATCGCCCCATCTCTGTCTCTCTCTCTGTCTCTCTCTCTTGCTCAATTTTGCTCTTTGTGTGTGTGGTTGTCTATCTCTCTCACACACTTTCTGTCTGTCTGTCTGTATGTCTGTCTATCTATCTCTCTCTCTCTCTCTCTCTCCCTCGCTCTCTCTCGCTCTCTCTTTCTATCCATCTCTCTATTTCTCTCACTAAGTATAAAATGTTAAGTTGACTTACCCTTCTTTTTTAAACTTGGAGATAAGTTCATCACCTATGGATTTTATCTTGCAAGCTACTTCATAGGCACCTTGATTGTTGTCGCAACCTGAACAACATACGGATTATCGTTTTGAGTGAGTGCGTGATATTAATAGAACAATGTGTAGTATGAAATGCAAAAATGCCAAAGTAAAAAGCAAAGCAGAGAAATAATCTTAAGATCAATACCCCCTGGAAAATGAAGAAGACATGACATGAAACGTGTCAATAGTGAGTAGATACTGTGTAGTATAATATATTAATACTTAATTGAAGATATATCATTTTGAAATAACAAGCTATATGTATCTTTGTCTAACATGTCACATTATTCAATACAAAACGTTGTTATCGGCGCATTTACAATCGTGTTAAAAGTAAAAGCGTATGGCATTATATAAAAGTAGTTCGGCTATTTCCTCCACCTGCAAATATTCATAAATAGCAACAAACCTCCAGGATATTAAAAACGACGACTGCTGGAACCGATTTTGGGAAGTCTGTGCCACCAGTTCTACAGCCAGCCTTTCTACCAAAAATACATTTATAGAATATGTAGATTACAGTCAATTCTGTATTCATGATCTTTGCAGACTTACCAGGTTCTACCCCGACGATCTTTACCACATCCGAGACAATGGATGTATTACTTCCTTCCTCCTTTAGATCTTCCTTTAACACGTTCAGTATTACCCCTTTTGTCAGTTGTTTGGTATTTTCTTCCATCTGTTTAACAATTTCGTCAGCTGAAATCACGAGGGTCATGTAAAACGTTTGTAACTATATCTGGTTGCAACCATTTTGCTCGAAGCTATATATCAAGTTATAATTTCGGCAATTTGATCAATTTCTCTTTTCTCTCGAAATGTTTTCAACTCTGTATAATAACCATGCTTTTTTTTCGATATTTGAAATGTTTTTTCGAAAATTCGAAGTGAGACGCCTCTTAAAAATGTCGAATCAATGGATCTACTAAGATTGACCTAACATACCTCGGCCACTAGGGCGAGCGCTAGTTAAAAGCGTTTATGTGTCTTTTGTAATGAAAATGAAACAGAGGACGCATCCATTTTCTTCTTCTGTGTGTATTATACTCAGACATAATAGCAATATATTTCTTCATTCGTCAAAGCATGTACAGATTTATTACTTTAATCATAGTGATATACATTATACAAAAAAACGCACATTATCATTTAAAATATATCAAAACCAATCTACGTTTTTGGAATTATATGTATCACATATGGTTTTTCCTTTGACAAAAACCTATGCAGTTTACGACAATAACATTGTGTTGATTGTCTATCGTAATTTAATTGGTGAATTCGGCTAAAAATAGGTCATGCCTGTATGGAAGATGAAAAGAAAGATATAATTACAATTTAAAATGGATGGAGATGGGAACTTATAAAATAAGAGGGCCATGATGGACTTGGATCGCTCATCTGAGTTATAGTCAATTACAATAACTCATTTTTGGGGTCAGTTAAGCTATAACTAGAGTGTTAACAGGTTCTTCCTTTATTTTGGCTTAGTGTCTGGACTAAAGCCATGTTCAAACGTAGCCTAGATATCAAAACACCCTTTCTGCCAAAGTTTCAACATGCTAAAATTAAAAATACGGCTTCAAATGTGTTAACAAGATTTTCCTTCAATTTGGTCTAGTGACCTAGTTTTTAACCCGACATAACACATATTCGACCTTGGCCTAGATATCGTCCAGACAAACATTCTGTTAAGCTTTTTAAGCAAAGGATGCGGTTTGTACAGTGTTAACAAGAGTTTTCTCAAAGTTGGACTAGTGACCTGGTTTTTTACCAGGCATGACCTATAATGAAACTTAGCCAAGAAACCATGAACACACCAATTCTGACAAAGTTTCAACATGCTCAAATTAAAAATGCAGAATTCAGAGTGTTAACAAGATTTCATTCAATTTAGTCTAGTAACTTATTTTTTGACCTGACATGACCCATATTTTTACTGAAGCAGACAATGCGGTCTCTAAAGTGTTATCTAGATTTCTTTCAATTTGACCTAGTGATCTAGTTTAAGACCGGACAAAACCTTTATTTGAACTCAGCCTAGATCTCTTTAAGACAATTATTCAAATAAGGCCTCCAGAATGTAAACAAGATTTTCATTCAATTTGACATTGTGACTTAGTTTTTTACTCACAGGATCCAGTTTCGAGAAGGCCAAGATTTGACTGAGATATATGTTCTGATAAACAGGTGAGCTAAACAATAGTATTGGTATTGTAGATAGTCATCAAATAATATCACTCTTTTAACCATTTCCCACTCATAAGAAATACACAACAAACAACTTTGAAACAACTTTGAAACAACTAGGCATACTCATTGATAATGTCCATAGATAAAAGAATATTTATTTGATAGAGTGAATAATATTGTGGCAAATGGATATGGAAAAATTGCTCATTAAGATTGATTTCTCTTTTTACCAAAATGTATTCAAAAGTCGTCTGCTGCATACAGTAAGAATGGGTCAGCAAGTGGGAAAAGGTTAAACCAGGGTCACTATATTACATGAAATACTATTTTGATTACCCACAACCAAGGGTTTGATGAACAAATAACATTTGAAACCTTTTCCACGTGCAAACACTTATTAACTATTAAAACATTGTAGCAACGGAGCAATTGAAAATTCATTTTTATGTTACAATGTTTTATTTCCAGATGTTTTCAAAGTGATCTGCTGTTTATCTGTAGTTGTTGTTGTATGTGTGAGGAAGGGTTGGTTTAGGGCATCAAATATATAAACCCTTAATTGGAGACATTCTAAGTGAATATTAATTTCAAGTATTATGACAAAACATATATTGCAAAGACGGCTGTAGGTCGAATAAATTTGATTACGAGATTACGAAAGAATATTTCAAGTTTCATTTATTGCTTGTGCTGGACATTTAAAACCATGACATTATTTTATGTCTAAAGATTAAACAAACTTGAGTGGAAAATGTGTGCATCATAACAACAAAACATTCTTCAAAGTGGCTGAAAAAATGACATTAAACGAAGCGAGAATATTTTCACGGCACAACTTGATGTAAACGCCCGGCCAGGTCATACCATAGACTTTAGAAATGCCCCCTCCTGCCGGGTAAGCATTACGACTGACTGGCTGGTGTCAGGATAAATGGACAAGTAGTACTGGTAACTTACCCAGGAAACGCCGTGATAACTGAACAATTGTTGAAAGCGGCGTAAAACACCAATTAAACAATCAATTAATCAATTGATGTTGATGCGTGGGAATTCCTCTATCTTAAAGCGTTCTGGGTGTTTGTGACTACCTGTGACGTAAGCCTACTCGCATAACCTAGGCGTAACACAAGACCGTAACTAAGGAACGATTTAACGACTCAACGTAGAGGGGTTTGCCAAAACAGGTTTTGGTTTCGGTGACTATGGAACACAGGACTGAGCTTAAAGGTAGAACTGCCAAGTTTAAAATACATTTTTTATAAAAACGTATCTGTTAAACATCTAAAACAATGTAAGGTACATATGTAAGAACACCTTGGTGACTAGGAGATATCCTTCCTTCCTTGATTTGCCTAGCCCAGGTAGCTTAATCTGTGAGTGTAAACCACAGATCGGCCAAAACTATTTCCAACGTTTGACAAAAGGCAATGCGACAAGCGTCATTTGCATTCCAGAAAGGGCTTACAGTGTATGTGGGAAGGCAACAAAAATGTGTTGTGTGCAGTACTGGTGTGAGAAAGCCACCCTGTGACTTGCACACTGTGAACGTAACGCCGCAATATTGTAAAAAATATTAAACCCAAATCAATCAATCTAGTCTTCCTTGGTGATGAGTATGAGTGTTCGTGTTTCATGAAATAAAACATATAACATGCGTAATTGGAGAAAACACATGCGGTTTATAGATATTTGACTTTTTGTCTGAAAAAAGGACACTTGTATAAGGGCAAATTACGTCAAACACATCCGCGACATCTACAGCCAAATAGTCCTTAACAAAAACTTTGATTGCGTAGAAATGAATACACATCACCACCAGAATGAATTGAATATATGACATTGAGTTTAAATTCATTGTAAATGAGTATGGGATGCACTGGTAATGATTGACTGCATCATTTTTAATATGTTGACCTTGTTTGTAAGTGAAAGTAGAGAATGTGAAAAACAAGTTTCATCCTAGCCCAAAATGACGGAAACCATTTCTTCTTACATAATACATGCCCCAACCCATTTTCTTTGGATTATTTTAAAGCTTAGAGGTAACTCTTTTCAATGATATAAGTTCTACATGAGAAACGCTTAGAAAGTGTGACAATTGACGGTTGACATGGAAGCAATAAAGGCATTTATTTGGTGTATCGTGACCTATAAGATCCGCGCCTAGCGATTTGGGTTGTAATGCATCTGCGTATAGTCAAGACTCAGACCAGCCTGCGCATCCGCACAATTTCACCATAGCATTTACATAAAATCAAGACCAATATGCTTATTTTAACAATCAACTGTTGCCCAGTTTTTTTTCCGCCATTTTACCTGTTTGTGATAGTGCTACAGAGAGTCAATAATTTATGAGCAGCAGCCAGCAATAAGGGCATTGTTGGCTGTGCGATAATTGAAGACTTAGGTGAGCCTGTGCATCCTCACAGTCTCATCAGTGCCTTTACATATTCCGTCTACATGTAATATACACTTATATTCAACTTTGGGAAAAACATAGAAATGTAGACCCACTAGTTTTACGACATTGTTCATTTATATGATCCCTTTGTAGTATCAAATCTACTTTGACACAATGCATATGCATATGCAGACGGAAGTAACACTCGAGTCTAACCCATATCTAGTAGGCTACTTCAACTTATATTCTATGACCACCATATGACAAAAGAAATTGAAAACTATAATGTATAATCTTGTAAAATTGAGATGCGTAGTTGAGAACAAGCAGTTAATCAGCAATTTCCCATTTTCTAGTAATATTTAAATGGTGGCTCTTTAGTCGTCAAGATACATTTCTTTACGCAGAACTATTTGCATGTATCTGAATCAGACGCCCTTTGAATACATTGTGACAACTGGAGAAGATACACTTAATGAGCATTTTTCAATCTTTCCAAAATTTATCTCTATTCAATAGAGATTTTTTTTTTTAGCCTAAATGTTTTCCAATTCCTCCAGATTTGGAGTATGCGGGAAAGGGCTCGGGTGATAATGAAGGATACTACCGCTTTTGTTTGCTTTTCGTCTGTATAGTTGTATCCTTAGTATCAATAGTTTAATGTTATACACACTTTATATCTAAATTCTTACTGTATATCCAAAATGCTGAAGTCCAAACCTTTAGCTAAAATACACGATTATGCGTAAACTAAACTGAAACCTTATCTGTTCTATCTGCAAAACAATAACAAGGCAGACAGTATGTATCAAGTTTCGTTTTGACAACCAAAACTCCATTATCTCTTCCACGTATACATAGCGACATACGTTGTCCTACGAAATCCCTTTACACCAGTTCGGCACAGTACTCACAAACTAGTGGTTGTCTGCAGTTTTCGTTGACTGGTATTTGTCTGTGTAATTTACCGACTGGTTTTGTCTGATGTTCACTGAATAGCATTTATCTGCAGTACTCACTGACTGGTATTTGTCTGCATATTTCGTTGACTTGTATTTGTGTGTGTAATTAACCGACTGATATTGTCTGCAGTATTTACTGGCTGGTGTTTATCTGCGGTATTCATTGACTAGAGTTTGTCTGCAGTATTCACATACTAGTGTTTTGTCTGCAGTATTTTACAGACTGATGTTTGTCTGCAGTATTTACATACTGATGTTTGTCTGCAGTATTCACTGACTGGTATTTGTCTGAAGTATTCAAAGACTAGTGTTTGTCTTCAGTATTCACATACTAGTGTTTTGTCTGCAGTATTCAGAGACTGATGTGATGCAAATTTTAGTGACTGGTGTTCATCTGTAGTATTTATTGACTGGTGTTTGTCTGCAGTAATTCCTGACTGGTGTTTTGTCTGCATTATTCACTGACTGGTATTTGTCAGTAATATTCTCTGACTGGTATTTGTCTGCAGTATTTACTAACTGGTCCTTGTGTATAGTATTCGCTGATTGGTGTTTGTCTACACTATTCACTGAATAGTGCTTGTCCACAGTATTCACTGATTAGTGCTTGTCTACAGTATTCACTGACTGGCATTTGTCGGCAATTTTCACTGACTTGTATTTGTCTGCAGTATTTACTGACTGGTGCTTGTCTACAATATTCACGGACTTGTGTTTGTCGGCATTATCTACTTACTGATGCTTGTCTACAATATTCACTGACTGTTTTTTGTCTGCAATATTCACTGACTGGTGCTTGTCTGCAGTATTCACTGACCGGTGTTTGTCTGCAGTATTTTCTGACTCGCATAGTTTTGCAGTATTCCCTGACTGGTGTTTTCTGTAGTATTCACTGACTAATGTGTGTCTGTAGTACTCACAGAATGTTGCTTGTCTGCACTATTCTCTGATTAGTATGTGTCAACAACATGCACTGACTGGTGTTTACCTGCAGTATTTACCGACTGGTGTTTTGTCTTAAGTATTCACCGACTGGTATGTCTCTATATTATCTACTGAATTATATATCTGCAGTGATCACTGATTTGTGTTTCTATTGAAGTTTTCACTGTTTAGAATTTGTATGCAGTATTCACTGACTGGTGTTTATCTGCAGTATTGACTAACTGGTATTGTCTGCAGTTTTCACTGACTTCTACCCTACTGCAGTTTTCACTGACTGGTGTTTGTCTGCAGTATTCACTGATGGATGTTTGTCTGCTCATTACCTTGTGTTTGCCTGCAATATTCACAAAACATGTACTGTATTATGATCTATGCATCGCTCTCACGCTTTATAATATACGCTTTCGTTGAAACATACAACTTTTCATACCTATTAGAGAAAATATAGAAATTGCTCTAAGCGAGGTTTTGTCTCAACAATTTGTTCAACTAAGCACTGATTACAGTGTATATGAGTCTTGTTTTCCATGTACACTAATATTCTTAGATACTTTCCAAAGCAGACGACTTTAACCCTTTCCAACATTCAACAATTCTACAGCAGACGACCTTTGAAACTTCATGGCAAAAATATTGAAAATCTTTTAAAAGTAATTATAATTATTAAATACAGTTGAAAACGTTGTGGCAATAGGGGAAATTCCTCATACCTCATTATGAGCAATTGCTTCTTTTAGCTCAATGTTTCAAATACGTCTGCTGCAGAAGCTTCAGAAAGTGTCTGTAATTAAGAAAGAGTTAACAACTTTACACCTGGATAAGAACTACGGACAATAACTCTTGACCAACTTTAGATGGCTCCGTCCTGTTTACTCCAAAAACACTCATGTTGAGGTTGTTGGAAGATAGTAAAAGTTGACCTGAAATTAAGACCTTTGGATCACTGATGTTGGCGTACTATTTACGAATTTCTGTTTCCCATAAATGTTGGTTTTTGTGTGTTGCAGTTCATGTGTATTGTTGAAAATCTATTTTACTTGTTTGAGGCCGTCTTAAACGAATGTAGATGCCTACCAAAAAGCATAGAAACAGATAATTGATTCAAATCTATACAATACTCAGTTTTACATTTGCTCACCTGTAAGGCAGGTAAATACATAACGATTACATCTCTCTCGACTGTTCTTCAAGATTTGCATTAATTTGTCATATTTCTTTTCCTAGTTGGCCGATTAACTACGTACTTGCTACACTTATACACACTACTCAGAAGAAAGGGTTTTAAGAGTTTGCACGTTCACATGTACAGGTACACATGTTTGTTTCGCCTGCCTGTATGACAGAAAAGCACCAAGGGATCACTTCCCCGTCGTCTGTCGGTCCATTTTGCATGAACTTGTCATAACTTTGTTTCTGTTCGGTGGAATTACTTCGTACTAATAACACCTTCCGATCAGAAGAATAGAGCAATACAAGGAAACAAATTCAAGCATATGTACCAATGTATAAACATCATGTGTGCAGGTAGCTGCAGAAGTACTGTGCGTTGGAACTATTATTTTAGCATGAATATGTTTGCAGTTTTCCCCCTTTGTGGATTTGTCAGGCTATTTTCTCACTTATTTTGCAATTTCCTGCAGATTAAACATGCGTTAAAATCTCTTTCCATCAGTATTTGATATATGCTATTTTACATCTCAAGTCAGTTGGAACTTTCTCAGTTCTATAGAATATTACCAGCGAATGATATGAGCCGTTCCACGAGAAAACCAACATTGTGGACGCTGCCATAAGTATCGACCCGGGTCAGCCTAAGCATGCCGCGCAGGCTTACCCGGACAGACACTTTTCGCCTCCTGTGGATTTTCTGTTTCATAAATCATTACTCTATACCTCTATCACCCTGAGTCGATAGTGTTGGTTTTCTCGTGGAACGGCTCATATTGAGTCAAGTCAGACGGTCCGAATTGCATTTACGTACAGTTAAGACTCTGGTGCGGTTTCGTATTGATTACAATTTAATCGGCACAGAAATTCCTAATTCCTACAGTAGATCCTGAGCCACGTCAGATGGAAAGAATTGCATTTACGTACTGTTAATAGTTTGGTGCGATATCGTGTTTACTACAAGCAGGGACGTATATATATTGGCCCTGCTACTAGTCAACCGGAACAGAACTTCCCCATTCCTATAACTTACGTCATCAGAAGATCAAATTGCGTCGCGCCTGAAGAGTTGGGGTCATTTTCATATGCGTGCAGAGAAGAAATAAGTACACACGGGGTTTACCTGTAATTTTTATTGGCAAGGTTCATGGAATTCAGAGGCAAACACTAATGGTTTGCATTCCAGTGGTCCATATTTGTTTTATAATTAGAATATACTTATAACAACGGCTTTTTAAGTTATCACTTATCAAGGTATTAGGTATACATGTACCTAATGCAGATAGTTGTTTAATTATCCTGGCATGTCATTTGAAAATCAGAATAAATCTGAATATGAAATCTAAACACATACCAGGTCCAATCTCTATATCTGCACTTTGCGTTACAAACAGAAGTACATTGCAGCGAAAATTGCACCTGCTACTAAAACTACACTGTATTTGTGGACACTGCACAGAAGGTTAGTCTGGTTCTCTGCGTACTTTACATTCAACAAGTGCCGTAACTAATTGGTAGGGTAAAGTAATCCAGACTGGACACAGTAATCCAGACTGGACACAAAGTTTGCTTTAAAAACGACATGGGTCTTGACAATTTTAGCCGTTTTAAAAACTGGCGGTATCAATCATGGTATGCTAAAGTAAACTCGGTGCGCTGCATAATTTTGTCGTCAAAAAAAGACAAATACTAGCCAGTAGAATGCATCTGTAATTATTTCTTTGTGAAACACGCATTGTTTAATTTTCGGCGAGCATAATTTGAAATTAAAGAGCAGCAAGTAGGGAACATTCAAGCTTTCTTTTAAATTTCATGTTTTCGTATGTTTGTTTGCTAGGAAAAAAAACCTATATTGAAATGTCACGGACGTCTGTGTGTATGGTGTGCTCAAGAAAATGTATTTATATGTTTCTATGTATTTTGTGTACAAATAACTATATAGAAATGTCACTGACGTCTTTCTGTGTATGGTATACTCAAGAAAGTGCATTTCTATACTATATTGAAATTGTCAACTCATATAATAGAGAACATATATGTTATGTCGATACATTACGCAGAGTCCATAGTGTTGTTTTTCTCTTGGAACGGCTCATATGCATGTGCACTGCGTGCCTTCAAGCTCAATCAAATGTAGTGCATAATACCGATAGCACACATTTTGTTGGAGTTGTCAGAAGATTGTAATCATTCCAACATGTCTATATTTAGATTTATCTCTTTGTTTCATGTTTTCTTGTTCAGCAAATTTCTCGCTATTTTCAAATGTATTCATTTCAAACTTAACGTGTTTACAGCTTGTATTCAGTAGATGTACAGGTGCAAAGTGCACACTGACTATATCTCTAGCGTGCGTGTTTATCCCACTTGTTGTACCTTTCCGACCATTTTAATACGCCCGTTGATAGAGGGGCCGAACTATGCTAACACCTACGACGTTTAGCCCATTGGTGGATGACGCTTGTCACAGTGAATTTTGTCAAACATCGGAAATAGTGTTGGCCGAGCTTGGGTTCGAACTCACAACCACTGGATTCAAGCCCCCATCGCAACCGACTGAGCTACCTGGGCTTGGCATATAAAGACAATACCGCCCCGGTCTCCCAGATATATGGAGTCGTATTTGCGGCGTTATATCGGTGTGTTTGTGAAGTCTGTATTATAGTATTTGATTTAATATGTCAATCTTAAATACAAGCCGTCTATGGCACATATATCGCATGTTGAATAAAAATCGTATCTAAGGTATACTCTGGGATTTACTTTATGTAATACTTACCAATTTTAGCTAAACAGCTTATTGAAAAGTGAATATATTGCATTTCCCTTTCCAACAAACATACAGAGTTAACTGCAAGCGTTTGATTAAAAGTAAGAAAGGCCGGTGAAGAAAGATATTGTAACATTGTGGGAAAAAATATATTTTTGCTGAAATTCTTCAATTCTTCTTTTCAGATAGTGTCTATCGCTCTTTACACATAATTATATCCTTGACATTTCAAAAGGTACACGTTTCCCTTTCAACTTGTTAACATAGATATCTCATTTACATTTGTCAAATGATCTTTACAATCATTTTAGTCATGCAAGGTAAATTCCTTACATCATGACAAATGTGTAGCCGATGACTTGAAGATATCCTTTAAAAAGCTGAATTAGCTCCTATAGATATGTTGATACTGAAGATAGCTGTTTGTTTCAGTTGTTCTGTTTTGTCATGTTTTAACCCTTTTAACCCTTTCCCATGTTTTTCCTTTTCTGCAACAGTGGACTTTGTAACCATCTATGCAAAACTATGAGACATCTATTAAAAATCTAATGAAACTGTCATATATAGAGATATTATGAAGATTGTAAAGTATATTGTCAGGTGGTTTCTTGGGACTCATCGTTTTGAGACCGGAATCTAGACTAGTGTGTATACAATATCGGCATGAAATTACTTTACATCATTCTTTCTATATCAGCTCTCCGTTTCTGAACACCATCTCGGGTTCAGAGAGATGTCTTTGTAGTTGCATATTGTATATAATGTTAATGAAAGTGGATGATCTGTGGAATATTTTTTAAAAATGAATGGACTGTTGCCAGCTAATACCAATGTTGTACCTTAGTTCTTGTCTAATAATCAAAATGCGGTAATTGGTAGGATATGACCAGAACATTAACTGTACTCTAAAACAAATGTAACAAATGGATGCAATTTTAAAAATAGCTTTGTCTTGCACAAGTGATTAACTCTAATTCGTCAAATTTCATCCATTCCTTTTGACAAATCCACATGTTAATCATGTTATAAAAAAGAGTAAAATGTCCTCTTTCCAAAAATATAACTCTTAACATGAAAAAAATGCAACTAATGTATGGAGGTAAAATGTAGAATAATCACAGTAAAGTTTCGATCAGCATGAGAACGAAAGTTAAATAAAATAGACTCATTGAACTACCACAAGCGTTAATGCTGACAGATTAATTAAACTGGAATATGCGAATGGTACTCTTGTCAAAGCTAATACTTGTCCTAGCTGGTTTTATCGGATTTTAGAGACAAATCGTTGGTGGCAATATGTTGATGAGAAAGAAAAGAGGGAGAGACAGAGAGACAGCGAAAAAGAGAGAGAGAGAGAGAGAGAGAGAGAGAGAGAGAGAGAGAGAGAGAGAGAGGTGAAGATTAAGCATTTTATAATATATATATTGATAATATATATATATTGATATAGTGTGTGTGTGTGTGTGTGTGTGTGTGTGTGTGTGTGTGAATGAGAGGGAGGGGGAGGAGTATTTACCATTCTAAAATATACGTGTTGGTCAAAAAGCAAGATACAGCCTTCATTTAGATAAATAAAAGCAAATCAGTAGATATTAAACAAATGTTGGTATGAAGGTCAAATTATAAATAATAAAAGCAAGGGATCATCAAGGAAGAAATCTTCGTGTGCTATGTTCAACTTTACAGTCGTGCATACATATTCGAAAATAAAACTTTTGTTTACAAGTGTTTTACGTTTAAGATTTATTTAAATGAATATTACTTGGGTGTAGTCAAACTCGTGCACTGTTTGTAAAATTCTACAAGACCCAAATGTGTAAGCAGATATTTTATACAAGCAGGATATTCTATATTCCCGTCCAAATGCAGTTAGTGCAAAGCAGATATATTCTTAAGTGCATACATATTCGAAAATAAAACTTTTGTTTACAAGTGTTTTACGTTTAAGATTTATTTAAATGAATATTACTTGGGTGTAGTCAAACTCGTGCACTGTTTGTAAAATTCTACAAGACCCAAATGTGTAAGCAGATATTTTATACAAGCAGGATATTCTATATTCCCGTCCAAATGCAGTTAGTGCAAAGCAGATATATTCTTAAGTGCAATACTAATAAAAGTCGTTCGTTTACAAACACATCTATTATATAAAGTTTAGAGAGCTTAACTGGCATCCTGACATATGTCAGGTGACAGTGACACACTCTGGCTCCCAGTCACGCTAGCCGGATTCCACCCGGCTTTTGAAGATCATAATTACAAAGGTAGAAATTATTCATAATGAGCAATTTGGCTTCTAGTGATAATATTTCTTGATTGAATTAGGGGGTGCGGAGAATATCATAAAAAAGCATAATGTTATTTAATTTTCAATGTTGAAGAGGCGTTAAAAGCCGTCTCGAAAATTATCATTTTGTAGTGCATATAATGTAAGATACATTATCCAATTAGGTTTTACCAGATTGCTCATTATTCATTTAATTAGAATACCCCGATTAAGTAAGAAATATAAATAAACGTAATATTATCTTTGATATATGATCAATATGATCCACGTCGAGCGATTTGGGGTATTCATGACACTCCGCTCTGACATCATAGAACCCTTTCACTCATAGAACAAACCTTCAGCAGACGACTTTGAAACACAACGGCAAAAGTAAAAAAAAAAACATGATGAAAAAATGTATTTTTTAAATAGAGCTGTTAACTTTGTGACAAAAGTATAAATTAATCATTATACATATTGTCATAAAAATAGCGATCCTTCACTTCTATTTTTGGTAGACTTGCGCATGCGCAGAGGCTGCCATAGTCATAGTGAGTTTGAAGTCACGTGATGTATATGCCCTTCACCACCAACAATTAAGTGCAATTTTTGGTTTGACTAATTTACGAATGCTCACACAAGCAAACAAAGAGTAACGAAAAAAAATCCGATTATTCAAGCTTATAATAGAAAATAACAAGTCTTGTAAGTGTAAATATCATATTTAAAGTGTACACAATTATTTAGATATCACTACGCCAATATAGCACTGCACCGCGCAATTACCCTTTGTAAATTGTAACCCTTTTTTCACTCTCGGCAGAGATGTAAACATCCACTCGCCCGCTAGCATAAGCGAGTGGAATGAAGGATCGGCTAGTACGAAATTATAGGCGCTAGTCCATACATATTCTTTCATGTCCTTATTCATAAAGATAGTATGCATTGCTAAGCCTTTTCTTTCGCTTTCTCTCAGTCCATCTATTCCTTCGACAACGATTAACGATGACTTGCATTTTGGATAGGTGCTTTCGACAAGGTCCGCGTCTAAAGAAACAAATTTCATCAAATGCTTTGAGCGCTTTAAATCACTTGTTTATAAAGCGTTTAGAATACTTTGATTATAATAGGCAGAACGAATAACAAATAAATCTTGCAAGAAATCGATCATTTCTTTCGGCCAAAATCAGGTAAATGACCCGCGGATATTGGTTGTTACAACATAACTGATTCATCCTTTTATTCTAAATTTGTATTACACAGTTCAAAATTAGATTTTGACAGTTTGTTCGTTATGATTTTGACGCGATTCAAGATGTTGACGCGATTATTTCGTTCATAGAGTTGATTACTAACAGATGACTAAGTTGATGATGGAAAGAACATTAACAAGTTAAGTTAAGCTAAAACATGCACAGGCAGGCGAGTGTTTCATTAGGATAAGTGCAACACTCAATTCCCAATCCTGTTTGCCCTTTAACAAATCACAACCCACCCCACAATATAAAAACTCTGCAGCAGACGAATTAAAAAAATCTGAGCAAAGATACAGAAAATCACATTTATTGGAAGTGTAATCAATGAATATAGTTGAAAACATTGTTGCAAAAGGAGAAAGCTTGTTATGAGCAATTTCTTCTTCTGCATCAATGTTTTCAAAAGTCGTCGGCTGCAATTACGTATGCAAGTGGGAAAGGTTTAAATAAGAAACACTTTTTCAAATGATAGTCAGTTGGCTATTCTAGTATATAATGTCCGTCTTCAATAATAATGACAAAACTTTCAAAAAGCAAGAAAAAGATTTTTTACAATTTAATTGAAAACATTAATATTTAATCAAAGTTGGGAAAGTTGTCCCTTTCCGTGCTTTTTTTATGAGAGTTCAAATCACAAGCAAAACTTATGGGACAGAGTTGACAAATAACACATTGACACAATTTCAGATTTAGGCTTTGTTTCTGTCAAACTGCTGAAGAAGACAACACCGAGACACACATTTTGATTAAAAGTTTATTTAAAAAAAGGAATAATTTTATTTATGATAAACAACATTACAATGATGGTGTAGAAAATACATGTCAACAATACATTTTTCAATTTGTACATTCATACAGACCAAATCTTAGCAAGTTTGAAATTATGGACCTCTCAGCACATTTTTTTCTCAATTCATTACTTCTTGGCAGGATTTTACTGCTAAAATTGATGATTTTTTTTTTTTGGCCGGATTGCTCTAGCAATTCCGGTCTATAGATTGGCGATGTCTGTCTCTCCGTCTGTCTGTTCGTCAACATTTTGTAAAATAAATATTCATATATGCACTTCTGTATCTCTTCTTAAACGATCGCAATTCTACCTTCAGTACTTCAGTACTTTGATTGTTATTTTGTCCGGAGGTGCATTTGGGTATATGTGACATACATGTGGGCGGTGAAGACTCTGAGTAGTAATAGTAGTATTAGTAGTAGTAGTAGTAGTAGTAGTAGTAGTAGTAGTAGTAGTAGTAGTAGTAGTAGAAGTAGTAATGGTAGTAGTAGTAGTAGTAGTAGTAGTAGTAGTAGTAGTAGTAGTAGTAGTAGAAGAAGTAGTAATAGTAGTAGTAGTAGTAGTAGTAGTAATAGTAGTAGTAGTAGTAGTAATAGTAGTAGTAGTAGTAATAGTAGTAGTAGTAGTAGTAGTAGTAGTAGTAGTAGTAGTAGAAGTAGTAATAGTAGTAGTAGTAGTAATATTAGTAGTAGTAGTAGTAGTGGTAGTAGCAGTAGTAATAGTAGTAATAGTAGTAGTTGTAGTAGAAGTAGTAGTAGTAGTAGTAGTAGTAGTAGTAGTAGTAGTAGTAGTAGTAGTAATAGTAGTAGTAGTAGTAGTAGAAGTAGTTATAATAGTAGAAGTAGTGGTAGTAGTAATAGTTGTAGTAAAAATAGTAGTGAAAGTAGTAGTAGAAGTAGTTGTAGTAGTAAAAGTAGTAGTATTAGTAGTAGTAGTAGTAATAGTAGTAGTAATAGTAGTGATGATAGTAGTAGTAGTAGTAGTATAAGTAGTAATAGTAATAGAAGTAGTAGTAGTAGTAATAGTAGAAGTAGTAGTAGTAGTAGTAGTAGTAGTAGTAGTAGTAGTACTTGTTATTGTAGTAGTGAAAATAGTAGTGGTAGTAGTAGTAGTAGTAGTAGTAGTAGTAGTAGTAGTAGTAGCAGTACTTGTTATTGTAGTAGTGAAAATAGTAGTGGTAGTAGTAGTAGTAGTAGTAGTAGTAGTAGTAGTATTAGTAGTATAAGTAGTAGTAGTAGTATTATTATTATTATTAGTAGTAGTAGTAGTAATAGTAGTGATGATAGTAGTAGTAGTAGTAGTAGTAGTAGAAGTAGTAATAGAAGTAGAAGTAGTAGTAGTAATAGCAGAAGTAGTAGTAGTTGTTATTTTGTTAGGAGATGCATTTGGGTATACATGTACATGCGGGCGGTGAAGACTCTGAGTTTGCTCGACTTGGTCTTCACTATACGCAGAAGTATGAAGACCCCTTATAGCTAGACGCTGCTCATGTATATTGAGCTTAATATTTTACCATATACAATCGGCCTCAGATGATTTTATGAAAGACAGTATTTGAAAACATTTTGAAAAGAGAAGGAATTGATCATAACGATCAAGTTCACACCTCCATACACGGTTTCTTCTCTGTTCGGCGATTTCATTTTCCTTTGCGCAATATTAATTCAATTATCTATATTTATTTATTTTCAAATCATATGCTTTTAAACAGGCTGAACTTAAACCATTGCACATACAGACGCTTTCTGGCGCCTTTGCAGCAGACGACACTTGAAAGCATAGTGACAGAAGGATGTATTGTTCCTGAGCAATTTATCCTTTTGCCACAATGTCTTCAACTCTATTCAATAATTCAATTATAATTCATTGATTGTTTTCATGCTTTTGCCAATATGATTTCAAAGTCGTCTGCTTCATATTTATTGTACATGGGAAAGGGTTTATATAGAACATGATGTAATTGGTTTAACATGATTATGTTATGACTACACGTCAACAAAGGTTTCTATTACACATACAATAGGATTAACACAAAAACCAAGTACCTGTTTTATAATATGGAGGGGAATATCCGCCAAAACTCTATGGGTCTAGTCGACATTCTTATTTATGAACATTACATGCTCATTTGTCATTCTTACGAGTGCATGTTGTATGATGCTAATTTCATATTTCTTTCTTCCAATTTCATTCGTCTTACCGTAGTCGTGTTAATGCCATCCCTGTTAGTGCTTACTTGGTTCGTCTATGTTCCTGATTGTATTTTTTACTTTTAATTAAAATGCTACATTCTTCTTGTTTATGCATATTTCATTGATAAAAAAGGGCTTTCATGATAATATTCAAGAGAAAATAGGGTACATAGCAGTTGCAATCAGGAACCTAGACGAACCAAGTTTGCAAGAATCGCATTAACACGAATACGGTAAGTCATATTATGATACCAGGTGGCGCCTTAATCATAATAGTTTCTCCCTGTTGAATGACACTGTGCGGTATTTCTCACGGGAATGTCTAAAATTCGGAATAGAATAGAATCACTTTAAAAAATATGTATCATCTAACATTTATAAGTAAATAAACTTAAAACTTAAAAAATGACAACACTGTTAGTTCTCTTTGTTTTGATAAAGGGTGACAACAGCTACCTAAACACCGACTACCTCTACCATTAAAGCAGTGACTTGGGAATCCATTATTAAATGTTGGATATTCAACGTTCATACGCTGTTATCTCCCTGGAAAAATAATCTAATTGAAAGCGCCATCTGGTATCATAATATGACTTAGACGAACCAAATATGAACTAACAAAAATGGCATTAACACGAATACGGTAAGACGCATACAATTGGAAGAAAAAATATGAAATTAGCATCATACAAAATGCTCTCGTAAGAATGACACATGAGATGTAATATGTATGTACGATGTAAGAAAGAAGACAAATGAGCATGTTATGTTCATAAATAAAAATGTCATCTAGACCCATAGCGTTTTGGCGGATATTCCCCTCCATAGTTTTAAGGGCTATTCTGTTTATTGAAACCGCCTCGGTGGTGTAGTGATAGAGCGTTCGCCTCGGGTGCGGGTTCGATCCCTGGCCGGGTTATACAAAATACTTTAAAAAATGGTAGTAATGGCTGGCCTCCTTAGGATGCGACTTGCGAGATTAGCATTACGACTGACTGGCAGCTCGTAAACCATTGGATTGATATCAACCAAACTTCACGGGAATGTTACTTTTGTTGACCTCTTACAAACTGTTCAAAGATTTAATATTATAACAAAATTAATGCTCTTTATTGATAAGTGTACTTTTACAGTGTCCACTCCGAGCAGTTTCAATCACGCTCTTGATTACATTTTCTCCGACATTAGCAGTGACACATATACTACATGGCTAGCACTCAGGTGACCGAGTCAATAGAAGCTTGCAATCAGTTTCGTTTAACAGATACTAAAAGTAAAGTATAATACTGGAGATGAACAACAAGAAAATCATTTAAAACACAATTGGTTTGGTAGAATAAACTTCTAAGTTTACTGTTATCATTGTAAACAATAAATGCGTCAGTTGGTTCAGTACAGTCAATAAATAGGAAGACATTGTACTGCCATGAATGTTCATGGTGGGATTTCCATAGAACCATTGTATAATATGATCACAAAAAAGGTACAATGTGCACCAAATTATATATTCGGGGTTAAGGCAAATTAATTTTCACAAGACCATCAAGAATTTATGATCTTGTAAATATTTCATTCTGGCCTGATGTATCATTACTTGTTTGTCATGGTAGGATTTTTTTAGATAAATATTTATATATGCACTTCTGTATCTCCTCTTCTAACTTTATTACTTTCAGTACTTTCAGTACTTTGATGAAAGTGTTTGGTATGCCGGGGAAAGAACCACTGTCTCCTATTACGACTTACAGACGCTGTCGAAGCCTATACAGTAGATGACAGTGGAAAACATTGTGACAAAATGTGAAATCGCTAAAAGTTCTCATGTTACCGAAGAGAAATGCACAATGACGGGTCCTAACAACTGTGTAACTGTTTATAGTGTTACCTTAAGATATAATGCATAGTTAAGGCACTACAGTTAGAAATAATACATGGCTATTTCCCAATAAGGTAACGTACATAAATACTTTTCTGTAATCACGAATATGCTGATACATGATGTGTGTACTTATGAGTCATCTGCTTTGGAAAACTTGTCGAAAGTTGGAAGTTTGGAAAGAAATATTACTAACAACTGTTTGGTAAGATGTCATTACTGCTTTTAACAAAAGTTTATTCACATAAATGCGATCGACTCAACCATATTTACACCTGTGTTTCCTGTCTTTCTCGCACCATTGCTCCTCAAAATGTTCCTCTTAGAAAACTAAATCAACCCGGTTGTAACTGACTGAGTTTTCGAGGTTCAAAATATACTATACAGTGTCAAACAATGGTCACATGTGTCTGATGGAATAGTATGTGCACAATTTCAACATTTTGGGGCTATGTTTCTATGTTCTTTATTATCTTGTTGTAAAATCACAAATCGTTTTCAATGTAGACTGACGTAATTCGCTCATAAGGTATGAAATAAATGAACAATAACAGGTGTTGATAATGTTGTAGAATAGTATTGGTTTTTTTTTGGATGCCAACAATTTTACAACATGTCAAAAGACTCCTTTTAAAATGACTTCCGATTAAATGTCCCATTTTTAAAGCATTCGCCTTGAACCAATAACGATCTGATATTTTATGAAAGTTTGCATGAAAGGTAAATCAACATTTCAAAGAGAACTCCAGTTAACCCTACCCTTATACAGACGCTTTCTGACGCCTCTGCAGCAGACGACTTTTGAAAACTTTGTTACAAAAGAAGAAAATTGTTCAAAACGAGCAATTTCTCCTTTTGAAAAAATGTTTTCAACTCTAATCAATAAGTATGTCTTCATTTATGGAGATTTTACACTTTAATGTTGAGATATTTTTAAAGTCGTCTGATGCAGAATTGTTGTATGTGGGAAAGGGTAAATGTGCCGTTTCAACCTTATAACATTGAGTAAGGTTTTAAGACAAGATTGTTTATCATTACTTTGCTTTAAGGAACTCAACTTTTTTAACTAGATGGATCAACACGTTATCATTAATATTGCGCATTTGATTATTGTATTCTTACCATTTCCTTTTGAAATCGTACAGTAGAAACTTTCTACAGAAAGCAGCTACAACAAACAAATGTATAAGAAAAGTAATGCATATTTCACTAGGCTAGCATTTTTAATAGTTTTATCCGGTACTAATTTTCGTTTTATTATCCACCACCTCGATGATGTAGTGGAAGAGCGTCCTCAACGGGTGCGGGAGGCTGCGGTTTTGACCCAAGGCCGGGTCATAGCAAAGACATTACAATTGTAGAAATGGCGTTCCCTACGTAAAGCTCAGGGTTGGGTAGCTAACATTACGACTGACTCGCTGGTGTCAGGCTAAATCGACCAGTAGTACAGGTAAATTACCCGTGACACGCCGTGGTATATCTGAACAATTGTTGAAAGCAACACAATACAAAGTTTAACAAATCCATTTCATATTTATTTTCTTTAAGTATTTATATTTTTAAAGAGGTTTGAATAACCTTCGCAAGTGTAATTGGATCGTGTTATTCAAGCCTCAATAAAAATGTTAATTCGTCAAATCTGTGCTATAGTCTAATGATTTTGAATGTTTTCAAAATTCCTATTCACGAGATAACAATTGGAAGGTAGGTCTTTGTTCGTGGTGTCAAATCTGATACGCATGTAGGGAGCTCTATGATTTCCTTCATGAAAACATCTGCATATATGTTAGTTTAAACCATATGTTAACCCTTTCCACTTACAAGAAATCTGCAGCATATTACTTTAAAAACATCTGGTTTGAGATAATTATGGTAGACCTCTATAAATGAAAGTTAAATCACTTAATAGAGTTGCAAACAGTATGTTTCTCTTTTTGCCACAATTTTTTCCGAAGTCGTCGAGGCAATAGAAAGCGTCTGAATATTTGGAAAGGGTTAAACGTTTCATATGAATCACAGACTTATTATATGGTCTATTTACAATCTATAGTAAATATATAAGAGTTCCTATGAGCAGAGTGACATTAGCAAATGATCGACTACAGACACAAGGTTAATGTTTAAAATATTCCTTCTTTGTAAAGTACATGTTTAAATTATTCGTGGTAGACAGTTCGTGTGCTCAGATTACATGCATGCCCTCTGTAAAAAAAAAAAAAATACTGAAAAGGTATTGTGCAGTCCAGGACACGCAAAAATATCCTTGCAAATTGAGTACTATCTCTTATTATGCAGACCAGTAAATGCATACATATCCGTGAAAATGAAGTGTTATCTCTTGATGTGTAGATCAAGACAGACATGCACAATCCCTGATATTGAGTGTCATCTCTTATTATGCAAACCAAGACTTGTATGTTTTGAGTATCATGTCCTGTTGATCAGACCAAGATACGCCTGCGTATTCGTTCATATTGAGTAGCATACATATCCATGCTTATTGTATACTTTGATAGTTTTCCTTCTTTGGCTGCAATATTATAGGTTATTGTATTTATGTGGGAAAATATTGTGTTTGACGAGTTCCTTCGGCTGATTGACCGAGCTTGCGAGGGCAGAACTCCGCCGAAGGAACGAGTCCAAACACAATAGTTTCCCATAATCATGAAATAACCTTTATATTGTATAATTTTGATATTTGCAATTTAAAATTTTTGTTTTGTGTGTTTTAAAAACTTCGAGCGTAAGCTTAGAAAATAAACAATTACTTTGAATTGTTTTAATAAATTAACATTTACCTTTACGATGGTTGCTAGAGTCGTGGAAAATATAAATTTACGAACCGCTATGTTGTTGTTCCTCATTTGGTTTTGACTTGCAATTGAATCGTCGACAAAATGCATTGACAATTTAGTAGAATAATTCAAGTTGACAGTTAACTCTTTCATTGAAATCAGTTTACAGACATTTCAAAACCTGTCGCTGTTGAAAGTTGAACAACAAAACGAGGTAGAACATTTATACGCTGCTTGCGGCATAGACCATTGTTGCCGGGATAATTCTTTATACGAGTTTCAGTTAAGTGAACAACTATATCTTGGAATGACCTACTGCAAAGCCTTGTCCTCATTATTCTATTAGCGACCCTTTGTACAGTTGACTCGAGAGAAGGCGATATCCAAAAGCGTGCCGAAATGGGGTTAAACCCCGCACTCCGACGACCGCGCATGCGTATGTTTTCGTGCATGCGTATCTGTTTGACTTTTGTCGAGATTGTCCCAACTGCCTAGTGTTACGCCTAGATATTTGAGTTCTTTATTACGATGCCCCTTTTGACCTCACAGTATGTTCAGTTAAGTGAGCACACATCTTCTATTCTGCGTTGATAAACTTCACATCGGAGAATGACAAAAATGATCAGAAGACCTACCCTTAAAACAACTATTGATTTTGTTCGTCATGTGTAGTTGAGATAAAAGTATATAGATCGTCAAAGACTATCAACAACAACTAGGCATATAGTGTATGGCAAAATGTGTACAATCTTCAAATACCGATATCATTGATACGTCTATCGATTTTTCATAGTGTGTCATGTACAAAGGATGTACTAAACATTGTTAGCTGGTCTCTAAACTCATAAAAGTTTGGATGGAAGCGCTCTGTTACGTTACTGTGTGAAAATAGTTCCGTCCTTAGCAGCACGTGAAAAAGATATCAGTGCAATATTAAATGATATTGCATCCTTTTTTAAAATAGAAAAAAAGAAGGAAAAATATCAAAGTATACAATAGCAGTCGAGATCTTTTTCACGTGCTGCTAAGATGACAAATTCTTCTTTTGCCATCAACAATTTTTTCAACTCTATTTGATAATCAAACTGCAATTTACAATGCTATTTTAATATTTGGCTTCAAGGATGATATACACTGAGCACGTTAAAGAACCAATTGATCTTTTCGGAGAGAACTAGGGTATCGCACCCGGACTCCCTTGTATCTGACTCTGTATCTTGAATGTATCGACATCTGTCCGATGCGTGTACATGGTATAGAGCAGTTAGTATTTATAGTTACATTACATAACATGACGTAAACAATACACAGAGTAATAACGGACAGACATTGATACTGGCAGAAAAGTACCTCGCTTTGCTATTCAACAGGATAGGTTGAAAGCATGTTTTTATTGTGTTTATTTGTTTTTTTATGCCATTTTCATTACTATTTTAGTTATAGACAGAACAATTATGTATAAAGCGTAAGCAAACCTGTAATAGGCCAGATAATGTGTTTTGATAAAAGGCACTACATCATGACTGCCGTGAGTGGGGATCGAGCCTGGGACGCCCGGTTCCAAATCCCCCTAGCTAAACACTCGGCTACGATACCCATGGAAGCCTTATGGTTTCAGATATATATGCCGTGTTTGTGGTAAAATGTAGGAAGTTAAATTAGTGTGTACAGTTAATTTAGTTATATTTGCGAAGCAATGAAACAAGATCTAATGAATCGGAAACACTTTGAATTAAATAGGACGCAACATTATCAAAATTAGCTTTAATGATTTTCTCTAATTCTTTGACAGATGGAACCGATTTTTGTGAAGTCTAAATAAACTGTATATATCCAGGCCAGCCGGCGCATCTGCACCGTCTGACCAGACTCTATACTGATTTACGCTCAACTCAACATTTTTATCTTGATAATCGTAGAAATGGTTATGCAATCTTCCAAATGCATAGCTGGACAGGTCTTTTGAAAAACTGCATTGAAGTGTTAAAGTGGTTTCTGGTTAGCCATTTTGAGTTTTATACAGCTTCGTTTGGACACATCAACAACAGAGGAATTTTGAAAACACTGTGGCAAAATGAGAAATTGTTATGTTTTTTGCTTCAAATTATGATGCAGCTTGCTCTTAAATTCATGTCATGTGTTTCTGTAGTTGTTGTTGTTTCTTTAGTTATACAAAGTTGCTATAGTAAAAATGTCTCATTTCAATATTTGCAGTAAAACTTGATAATTTATTTATCCTCAGTCGAACGGCCAGTTGTAAATGCGTCAACATGCGTCTGTTTGAAGGAAAGAGGGTTAACAAACAAGCGACGTTTTAGTGATATTCCATAGGTTTGCCATGTTGTTTGTAGAGTCGTCTGGTGCATATTGGTTGTATGTGATATATCTATGAAGTATGAAGGAAATTAGTCCACAAATTAAAGTGGTAGAGAGATGACAACTTTTTGTACAGATGCATAACTGTCACATTGACTTTGACATAGGGCAGTGAAATGCAAACTCGTACAAAAGGCAGTTCTTGTGAACATACTAGTATGAACTAAGTTCAATAACAATATTATAAGAAAGTATGTCACTAGAGCGATGATGTTGTTTGGCAACTAATACAATCACCTTGATCTTGACCTAGGTCAGTGAACGCACATTTGTACAAGTGGCAATGCTTGTGAGCATGTGTATGAAGTTTCATAATAATAGGATAGGAGGTGAAGTTGTTATGACACAAACTTACGCATCACGGTACCTATGGTGGATACCTATAAACCTTGAAGACCTTGTCAATAGGGGATAATAACATTCGATGTTCCTTGCATCAGTACTTCACACAACATTCTACCAGGAAACTTATTGTCCTCCAAAATAGACCTTTCTGTCCATGATGCATGATTCCACGTCGTTACTGACAGTTATAGATTCTTAGACCTTGTATACGGTAAGAAGGGCAATTATATAGCCAAAATACAAGACAGGGTTATGTAAATTGTAAGACCATTCCTTCATGCTATTGTACATTTGATAGTGAACAAGTATTTCAAGTTTCAAAGAGATAGCTTTGTTAGTTTGCATGTAAGTGACCTTTAACTCAAATCTTAACCAACATTCTGACTTAAAAAAGGGGCATAAGTTTTACAAAATGCAGTCAAGAGGTATGGAACTTGCCCCTCTTGTTGCTACTATGATTTCAGACAACTATATAATACGTTTCAAAGCTCTACCTTGAATGGTTACTAAGATAAAGTGGAGTTTAACAAATAATTAACCAAATTTCTGACCTGTAAAGGGGCAAAACTTTGACAAAAAGCAGTCAAGAGGAATGGAACTTGCCCCTCTTGTTGCTACTATGATTTCCGACAACTATATACGTTTCAAAGCACTACCTTGAATGGTTACTGAGAAAAGGTAGTCTTTAACAAAAAAAAATACTGAAATTCTGATTATGTCAAAGTGTCATGGTATTTTGTCAATATGACGTGTTATTATGTCAAAACGTCATGCTATCTTGTTAATATGACATGCTATTATGTCAAACTTAATGTTATTATGTCAAAGTGTCATGCTATTATATCAACATGACATGTTATTATTAGGGATGGCAGCGATTAATCGGTTACCCGGTTAACCGTATGTTTTTCGATTAATCGGTTAGTAATTCAAGTAACCGAGTACTCGGAAAAATAGATAAAATATATACACAGTTGTATTTCACCTTTTGTTCTTTTCAATTTGTCACACGTATTTAACCAGAAGTTGATTATTCGCACCTCCTCGATCGGAAATGTTGACATAACTGTGAAAACGGCCACACTCGACTGTATTGATGACCGTTTGTTATCGAATAATTGTGGCTGATCAAACGATTAATTACAGGACAGTTTGTTTTAAAAAAAAAAAATGTTGATGTCTAATACAAGGCTAGAAATATATGATAAGGACTTATTAATGTTATTGGAATGAATTCGATAAATTGGAATTGTTGTGTTTGTAAATTATTTATCAATCGGATTAGAAGATTTAAAGAGTAGTTTTCTAACACATTTCCCCCTGAGTTGTTATCTAAAAATTATTATAAATCGTATAACAGTCACTTCGTTAAAAAAAACGATTATTTTCTCAACTATAAATTAAAAGAATAAAATTGAAAAAGTTGGTTGACACGAACGAAAACGTTCCGATAACAACATTCTAGTCTTATTTATACATGACCGGGAAATGCGAGTCAAAAGAACAATAAAAAACTCGGATTTATTGTCTATGAATCTATACGGTTAACCGAGTAACCGGTTACTAAATTATACGAGTAACCGGTTAGTAATATCGGTAACCGTTGCCATCCCTAGTTATTATGTCAAACGCTCATGTTATTATATCAAAGTGTCGTGCTATCTTGTCAAAAGAACATGTTATTATGTCAAATTGTCATGCTATCTTGTCAATAGAACATGCTATTATGTCAAACGCTCATGTTATTATGTCAAAGTGGCATGCTATCTTGTCAATTTGACATGTTATTATGTCAAACGCTCGTGTTTTTTTGTCAAACGGTCATGTTATTTTGTCAAAGTGCCATGCTATCTTGTCAATATGACTTGTTATTATGTTAAACGATCATGTTGTTCTCTGACTGTACCATCTTGTTAAACAAATATGGTATTATGTTCACACGACGTTATGTTGTTGACGAACTTTTTATTGGCGCGAAACCACAATACAAAATGGCGGAAAGCAACACAATATGTGGCGAGCAAATTTCCGCAATTCTTTCCCAAATCCTTTATGATCCTCAAACCGTATGTTGCGGATACCCTTAACATAGGGTTTAGTTGAGTCACAAGAGAGATATTGTGGGGAAAAGACCAGTTTACCCCATCCTGATTTAGTAGTGTATACTGAAATGATGTTTGGACATTGTGATTGACAATTGGTTTGAGTTTAACACCATTTTCAACAGTTTTTCATTCACAACAAGGTGGCCACCATTCAAGGGAAACTGGCTACCTTCACTCGTACACTATTTAAGCTCATTGGTGGAAAACAAATTAACCTAGCCACAATGACTTTGGTCAGTCATCGGAAAAAATCAAAGGCTGAAACGGGTTCAAACTCACAACCCCTAGATTGATAGCCTTCTTAGTAACTGACTGAGTTGTAGCAAGTATATGGGCATTGTGATAAATCTACCAATGCGACCAAACATATATGAGTCTTAAGTTCTTAGCCCTTTCCCAAATACCGACACTTTCTGAAGCCTCTGCAGCAGACGAATTTTGAAAACATTGTGGCAAAAGGAGAAATTGCTCATCATGAGCAATATCCCCTTTTGCCACATTGTTTTAAACTTTATTCAATAATTAAACTTTCATTTATAAAGATACTCATGTTTTTGCCTATTTGCTTTCAAATTCGTCTGCTACAGATCTTTTATATCTGGGAAAGTATTAATGCATAATAATATGCTATCAGACATTTACTCACGGCATAGATCCAGATCATCCTTGTCAGGGAGCTGCTGCACATTTGCATAGAAGTCATGGCATAATATTTCTCTTATAACCTATCACAACTCTTTGTTGTTTGAGCATACAAGATTCATCTCAGTTAGACAAATTCTTTTTGAGCACCCACAACATAGGCTAAGAGGGACGAATAAGGATTTTAGAACATGTAAATCACCCATTATCTAGAGCTTTTTGCAAGAATAGGATGAAGCTGCAGAAAACAAGCTAAAGATACAGTTCATTTATTGCTTAATCCTTTACCACCTGCAGATGCATTTTGACACAACTTCAGCAGACGATTTTTGAAAAGCATTGTGGCATTGTTCAACTCTTTAAAACAATTTCACTTTCATAACACGATATGATTCCATAGTTGTTGCTAATATGTTTTCAAAGTTGTCTGCTGCAGATTTACTGTAAAGGATTAATATAACAAAATAACCAGATGATTTTCATACATGAACAACACACTATGTCAAACTAAGAATTTCTATTGTCATTAACTTATTCATTTATATCAGTTCATTCAAATAAGCGTTACCTGAAGTCTGAAATGGTATATAATCTTTGCAGGATGCAAAAGTAAGTACAAATAGGCTAACACTATAAATAATTGGACAGAGTTTTCAGGAAAATCAACCTTCACGACTTTGATACCAGAATAGCTGTAGATCAGCCATAATATTTTCAACTCTATTCAAAAGTTAAACTTTCATTTATAGAGATTTTCCATATTTTTGCCCAGATGATTTCAAAGTCGTCTGCTAACGATTTGTTGTATGTGGGAAAGGGTTAAAGTATGCCACGTGATCATAGGTGTAATTAACCCTTGCCACACACAACAATTATATAGCAGACACAAATATGAAATTGTGCTATAAATTAAAGTATAATTATTTAATAAAGTTGAAAATATTGTGGCAAAAGGAGAAATTTCTCATCAAGAACAATTTCTTTTTTTGTAAAAATGTTTTTTAAAGTAGTCTGCTGCAGATGCATCAAATTGTGTCTGTATGAGGAAAGTGGTAATTCCAGAAATTACAAAGGTTCTTTTGTGTGACATGCATGTATAGCTAAGTTGATACTCATGAAAGGAGCTACTTTAAGTTAAACCTACCCATCACGAAGACACATTTTGACGCCTCTGCAGAAGATCATTTTTGAAAACATTGTTTCATAAGGGGAAATTAATCATGATGAGAAATTTCTCCCTTTGCCAATTTGTTTTCAACTCGATTTAGTGAGTATACTTTCATTTATAAAAAGAAATCAGAATCATTATCATTATAATAAAAGAAAATAACAGTAGTAGTACTAGATTTTTTTATTTGTTGCAACATAAAAGGAGAATGGAATGTCTTATGTATGACTGCAGTACACATTCTTTTTTTTGACACAGGAAAAATGGCTCTTTGAATTAATTTCATCTTAACCCTTTCCCACCTGCAGACGCATTTTTGACGCAATAGCAGCAGACGACTTTTGAAAACAATGTGGCCAAAGGTGAAATTGCTCATGATGAGGTTTTTTTACAAATAATGATAAAGGTTTAATACTCAAAATTATTTTAAAGTGGATATAATGCACAACACAGTCAAAAGACTCCATCCTAACGAAAACACATCGATCCTCAACAAAGGTTCAGATCAGCCTGTGAGGACGCACAGTTCGATCAGACAGCTCACGTTCAAAACAGAAAATCGACGGACTAAATTTACGTTTCTAAGGTTGATCATGATTACCGAACGTCACAATTATAATTATATTTTATAACATATTTTCTCATGCCTAGGCACACGCAGTCTATTTCTACTTTAATATGAACCCCAAGGCGACTTGTGACCTTATTGACACTCCGACGTGAAATCATTCTTCCGATTAATCTGAAGCCTCTTCAGCAAACGACTTTTGAAAACTTGTTGTCACTATTTGCCATATTTTTTGCAACTGTATTCTAAAACTAATCGTTGATAGAAAGAGATTTTCGAATGTTTTCAGCACATGCTTTCAAAGTCGTCAGCTACAGATTTGTTGTATGTGGAAAAGGTTTAATGTCTATATATAACGTGAAGACACTTGTGAGACTGTGCAGATATATTAAGAGACAAAATCGCTAGACACGACGCATGTGTGTTTAGCCCCGTGAAAAGTCGGCAATAACAAATACATGAAATTACATAGAGATTGCGTTATATGATATGTTTGTGTCCTTGGCAGGCGGATGTGGTTTGTCTCTTTCCATTATACTATCCACAACTGACGTGTCTATAGCAGACGGGTGTAAATAACTGTATGTAAATGTAAACGTCGTTACCTAATCAAGTCGAAATGTTGTGGCAAAAGGAGAAAATGCTCGTTTTGAGCAATTTCATCCTTCGTCACATTGATTATAATTGTCGTCTTCTGCAAATGTGTCAATCATGATATATGAAAAATGCTATCGTCCGATACTGAACATGGAAAAGTCTTCTTTATGAAATTCGGTGCTGACAGAGTTAAATTGAAATGTGGTGAAAATTAATACGCTGATATAAATCTCTCTCGGGTACTTTCCCTGGTCATGATTATGTTCAATATTTCTCTTTTGTCAACCTGTTTCAAATATTTACGAATGATGTGAAAGCTGCTCAACAAAAATGCATTTTATAATAATCTTTATCACCAACCACTGGTCCATGTGACGCTTTTCTGCATTTAATTTACCCTTTACCACATATAGAGGCCTTATGGCGCTCTGCAGCAGACGACTTTTAAAAGTTTTGTGGCAAATAAAGAAATAGCTCAAACTGAGCAATTTTTGTCCACAAGGACCTCTGCACGAAATCACGATTCTACAGCTAAATTTACTGTGGCAAACCACAAGGACCCCTCCGTAATGAAAACTACACCGAATCTCGTTTCTACTGGCAAATTTACTGTGACAAACCACAAGGTCCCCTCAGTAATGAAAACTGCACTGAATCTCGATTCTACTAGCAAATTCACTGTGGCAAAACACAAGGACCCCTCAGTAAGGAAAACTGCACAAAATCACTATTCTACTGGAAAATTCACTGTGGCAAACCACAATGACCCCTCAGAAATTAAAACTACACTGAATCTCGATTCTACTGGTAAATTCACTGTGGCAAACCTCAAGAACCCCTCTGAAATGAAAACTGCACTGAATCTCGATTCTACTGGAGAATTCACTGTGGCAAACCACAAGGACCCCTCAGTAATGAAAACTGCACAAAATTTCGATTCTACTGGTAAATTCACTGAGGCAAACCTCAAGGACCCCTCTGAAATGAAAACTGCACACAATCTCGATTCTACTGGTAAATTCACTGTGGCAAACCACAAGGACCCCTCTGCAATAAATAGTACACTGAATCTTGATTCTACTGGTAAATTCACTGTAGCAAACCACAAGGACCCCTCAGAAATAAAAACTGCACTGAATCTCGATTATACTGGCAAATGCACTGTGGCAAACCACAAGGACCCTTAGTAATGAAAGCTGCACAAAATCTCGATTCTACTGGCAAATTCACTGTGGCAAACCCCAAGGACCCCTCAGAAATGAAAAGTGCACTGAATATCGATTATACTGGTAAAATCACTGTAGCAAACTAGACGGACCCTCTGAAATAAAAACTGCATTAAATCTCGATTCTACTGGCAAATTCACTGTGGCAAACCACAAGGACCCCTCAATAATGAAAAATGCGCTTAATCTCGATTCTCCTGGTAAATTCACTGTAGCAAACCACACGGACCCTCTGTAATAAAAACTGCTTTGAATCTTGATTCTACTGGCAAATTCACTGTGGCAAACCACAAGTACCCCTCAGTAATGAAAAGTGCGCTGAATCTCGATTCTACTGGTAAATTCACTGTAGCAAACCACACGGACCCTCTGTAATAAACACTGCTTTGAATCTTGATTCTACTTGTAAATTCACTGTAGCAAACCACAAGGACACCTCAGAAATGAAAACTGCAACGATTTATGGCAAACTACGAGGACACCTCAGGAACAAAGAAATGGCCCCGAATGTCGATTATACTGGCAAATTCACTGTGGCAAACTACCCAGAACCTCTCAGAAATGAAAACGGCACAAAATCTCGATTCCACCGGTTAATTCACTGTGGCAAACCACAAGAACCCGTCAGAAATGAAAAGTACGCGAAATCTTGATTCTACCGATTCACTGTGGCAAACTACAAGACCCGTCAGAAATGCGAACGGGACCGAATCTCGATTCTACAGGTAAATTTACTGTGGCAAACCACAAGGCCTCTTTGATATGAAACCGGTCCCGAATGTCGATTCTACTGGTAAATTCACCGTGGAAAACCACAAGGACCCGTCAGAAAGGAAAAGTGCAACGAATTGCAATACTACTGTTTATATACTCTGGCAAACCATAAGGACCCATTAAAAGAAGAAAACTGCAATGAATCTCGTTTTTGAACGGTACCAATAAGGTACCGTCTATAGTGGTGTGCATTTTGAAAAATCATATAACAATTTGCTATCCAACCGCCCATGCTCTCTTTACACTGAATATGTGTATGAAGTATTAAGAAATTCCGTCCACAAGTGAAATAACTAGAGCAATGACCCGGTTGCATACATGCGTATAATAGTTTCTTTGACCTTGACCTTTGACCTAAATTGGTGAAACTCACATTCATCAAAGCTCTTTTGACACTGAACATGTGTATGAATTATGAAGAAATTCCGTACACAAATGATAGAGCAAGAGCAATGGCGCCGTTGCATATAGAAGGTTTTTTTTAATGTGAACTTGACCTTTGACATTGGTTCGTAAAACGCGAACCCATCCACTATTTCATGACACTGAACCCGTGTATGGAATATGAAGGTATTCCATCCACAAATAAGTGCTAGAGCAATTATGTCTTTTTAAAATACATATTATAGTCTCTGTGACTTTGTCCTTTGACCTAGGTCGGTGAGATGCAAACTAAGCTAACTTGGCAATGAACCTGTCTATGAAGTATGAAAGAATTCAGTCCACAAATGAAAAGGCTAAAGTGATGACATATATCTGTTCATAACATAGTACATTTGCTGTGACCTTGACCTACGACTTAGGTCGGTAAAATACAAACCCATCAAGCTGCATTGACACTGAACCTGTGTATGACGTATTTGGGACGACTAATACGTATTAGTTGTCCCAGGAAGTATGAAATAAATTAGTCCACAAATTAAAGTGGTAGAGCGATGACAATTTTTTGTACATATGCATTACTGTCACTTTGACTTTGACCTAGGTCAGTGAAATGCAAACTCGTACAAAAGGCAGTACTTGTGAACATACACGTTACTTAGTATGTATTAAGTTCAATAACAAGCATATAAGAAAGTATGTCACTAGAGCGATGACGTTGTTGGGACACTAATATAATCACCTTGACCTTAATGTAGGTAAGTGAAACGCATATTTGTACAAGAGGCAATACTTGAGAGCATGTGTATGAAGTTTCATAATAATCGGATATGAGGTTAAGTCGTTATGACACATTCGTATGTACAAACTTATGTATCACAGTACATAAGGGTAGATCCTTATATACCCTCGAAGACCATATCGATAGGGGATAATAACGTTCGATGTTCCCTGCATCAGTACTTTACACAACATTATACCAAGAAAACGTATTTTCCTCCAAAATATACCTTGTTGGACCATAACAGCTTCTTAGACCTTTTATAAGTTAAGAAGGACAATACTCCAGTCAAGATACATGACATGGTTATGTAACTTGTAAAACTCTTCCTTCATTCTATTGTACATTTGATAGTGAACAAATATTGCAAGTTTCAAAGAGATAGCTTTGTTAGTTTGCATGTAAGTGAACTTAGCCCAAAACTTAACCACAGTTCTGACTAAACAAGAGCTGTCGGAGAACAGCGCGCTCGACTTTGTTGTGCTTGCCAATAAAACAAAACTTTTTTGGGTGAAAGAGAATACATAATCAAGTACTTTATCATATTATTTATAAGCAAAGTACTTTATAAGTCGGAAAATAGTCATAATTCTTACAAAAAAACTTTACTGAATGATGCACTCTTGGCTGTTGGTGGAGGTAATGTTGGTAAAAGATTTGTGTAAGTGTTTAAGCTATATCTCTAATTGTTTTGAAAAATTGATTTGGTATGGTAACCAAAATTAAAAATCGAAAAGGGGACTTAATTCTTAAACAAAACATTGACAAAGTTATGTATCCTTGTCTGCTGAAGGAGGTAATGATGATAAATAAGTATTGTAAGTGTATGAGTTAAATCACTAATGGTTTTTAAAAAAGTGGGGTGGTACGAAAAACTTAACGAAAGATGGCCATAATTCTTACAAAAGTTTGACAGAGTTATGAACTCGTGTCTGTTGCTGGAGGTAATGATGGTGACAAAATGTTATAAGTTTCAAAGCAATACCTGTAATGGTTTTGAAAAAAAGTAAATTGGTACAAAAAAACTTAACCAAAGTTTTAAGCCCGAAAAGGGCCATAGTTATATACTCTTGTTCGTTGATGGAGTTAATGATAGTGTATAAGTGTTGTAAGTTACGAAGCCATATCTGTAATGGTTTTGAACAAAAGTAAATTGGATAGAAGTAATGATGGTGAATTAGTAGTACAACAAACAATAACCAAAATTCTAAGTAAAAAAAGGGGCATAATTCTTACAAAAACCTTATGTTGATGGAGGTAATGTTGGTGAATAAGTGTTTTAAGTTTTAAAGCAATATCTGTAAAGGTTTTGACAAAAAAGGGAATTGGTACAAACCCCTTAACCAATGTGTGACACCAACGTCGACGCAGACGCCAACGCCGACGCCGAGGCGAGTAGTATAGCTAGCCTTTTTTTCGAAAAGTCGAGCTAAAAAGGAGCATAAGTTTGACAAAATGCAGTCTAAAGTTATGGAACTTGCACCTGTTGATGCTACTATGATATAACACAAATTTTTAAGTCGTCTGAGTATTTGTTAAGAGAAAATTAACACACAAAAAATGCAATACCTTGTCAAACTACTACAAATAGTCTTTATATTGTCCATATGCTATAGTAATAAGGACCGTAATATTATCGTATGAGAAAATTGGGGAAATCCCAGAAAAAGACCGTGTTATAATTTTCTTATGTATTGGAAATTCGGAGGCATGTGAACAGACAAGCTATAGATTTTTGTTTTCTAAGTTTAAATGCTGTTTTTCTCCGCTTTTTACAGTATTTCAGTCATGTCACAGCATTACCGGTCAAATTGAAGATACTATCGGTACTTTGTATCTTGACATTGATGAATAAGTCATAATGCTATCACGAGCGCAAAGGAGGGAAGTAATTACAACTATTGTTTAAGTATTTCATATGACTCAATCAGGGATTGAACACTGATATCCTGCTTTCAAGGCGGACACTATAACCACTACATCACAAAGACTGTTTAAAAAAGCTCCAGAACAAAAGTACATGTATAACTGTAATTTAGAATATATATCATCGTGGAAAGAGGAGAAATAGCTCATAATGCTTCTGAAGCGTCCATTTGCGACAACATGACTTTTGTCAAACGTCAGAAATAATGTTTGCCGAGCTGGGGTTCGAAATAACGACCTCTGGATTGGCAGCCAGCCTCGCTACCGACTTAGCTACCGGGGCTCAGTTAATTAATTCGGAAGCAGATTAACTTATCCGATAGAGTCACATTGAGAGTAAATTATATAAAGATACACCTTTTGGTGGAAAGGATACTCTACTTATTTTGAATGACATTCCACGTTGATAAAAAATTGAAAGAAGAATCACTCATTTTGAATGAGACTCAACGTTTGTCATGTTTTCAAATATCGTCTGCTAAAGACATTGATAAAAGAGGGAAGGAATCAACACTCATTTTGAATAAGACTTAACGTTTCTCATGTTTTCAAATATCGTCTGCTAAAGACATTGATAATAGGTGGAAGGAAGCACCACTCATTTTGAATGAGATTCCACATTTCTCATGTTTTCAAATATCGTCTGCTAAAGACATTGATAACAAAAGGGAAGGAAGCACCACTCATTTTGAACGAGATTCCACGTTTCTCATGTTTTCAAATATTGTCTGCTAAAGACATTGATGAAAAAGGGAAGGAAGCACCACTTATTTTGAATGAGATTCCACGTTTCTCATGTTTTCAAATATCGTCTGCTAAAGACATTGATAAAAGATGGAAAGAAGAATCACTCATTTTGAATGAGACTCAACGTTTCTCATGTTTTCAAATATCGTCTGCTAAAGACATTGATAAAAAGAGGGAAGGAAGCACCACTCATTTTGAATGAGATTCCACGTTTCGCATGTCTTCAAATATCGTCTGCTAAAGACATTGATAACGAAAGGGAAGGAAGCACCACTCATTTTGAACGAGATACCACGTTTCTCATGTTTTCAAATATTGTCTGCTAAAGACATTGATGAAAAAAGGAAGGAAGCACCACTCATTTTGAATGAGAATCCACGTTTCTCATGCTTTCAAATATCGCCTGATAAAGACACTGATAAAAGAGGGAAGAAGAAGCATCACTTATTTTGAATGAGATTCCACGTTTCTCATGTTTTCAAATATCGTCTGATAAAGACACTGATAAAAGAGGGAAGGAAGCAACACTCATTTTGAATGAGATTCCACATTTCTCATGTTTTCAAATAACGTCTGCTAAAGACATTGGTAAAAAGAGGGAAGGAAGCACCACTCATTTCGAATGAGATACCTCATTTCTTATGTTTTCAAATATCGTCTGCTAAAGACATTGATAAAAAAGGGAAGGAAGCACCACTCATTTTTAATGAGATTCCACGTTTCTCATGTTTTCAAATATCGTCTGCTAAAGAAATTGGTAAAAAAAGGGAAGGAAGCACCACTCATTTTGAATGGGATTCCTAGTTTCTCATGTTTTCAAATATCGTCTGCTAAAGACATTGATAAAAGATGGAAGGAAGCACCACTCATTGTTAATGAGATTCCTAGTTTCTCATGTTTTCAAATATCGTCTACTAAAGACATTGATGAAAGAGGGAAGGAAGCACCACTCATTTCGAATGAGATTCCACATTTCTCATGTTTTCAAATATCGTCTGCTAAAGATATTGATACAAGAGGGAAGCATCACTCTTTATGAAAAGGATTTCACGTTTCTCATGTTTTCAAATATCGTCTGCTGAAGACATTGATAAAAAAGGGAAGAAGCATCACTCATTTTGAATGAGATTCCACGTTTCTCATGTTTTCAAATATCGTCTGCTAAAGACAGTGATAAAAGATGGAAAGAAACATCACTCATTTTGAATGAGACTCAACGTTTCTCATGTTTTCAAATATCGTCTACTAAAGACATTGATGAAAGAGGGAAGGAAGCACCACTCATTTTGAATGAGATTCCACATTTCTCATGTTTTCAAATATCGTCTGCTAAAGACATTGATACAAGAAGGAAGCATCACACTTTATGAAAAAGATTTCACGTTTCTCATGTTTTCAAATATCGTCTGTTAAAGACAGTGATAAAAGATGGAAAGAAGCATCACTCATTTTGAATGAGACTCAACGTTTCTCATGTTTTCAAATATTGTCTGCTAAAGACATTGATAAAAGAGGGAAGGAAGCACCACTCATTTTGAATGAGATTCTAAGTTTCTCATGTTTTCAAATATCGTCTGCTAAAGACATTGATACAAGAGGGAAGCATCATTCTTGATGAAAAAGATTTCACGTTTCTCATGTTTTCAAATATCGTCTGCTACAGACATTGATAAAAGAGGGAAGAAGCATCACTCATTTTGAATGAGATTCCACGTTTCTCATGTTTTCAAATATCGTCTGCTAAAGACATTGATAAAAGAGGGAAGGAAGCACCACTCATTTCGAATGAGATTCCACGTTTCTCATGTTTTCAAATATCGTTTGCTAAAGACATAGATAAAAATAGGGAAGGAAGCACCACTCATTTTGAATGAGATTCCACATTTCTCATGTTTTCAAATATCGTCTGCCAAAGACATTGATAAAAAAAGGGAAGGAAGCACTATTCGTTTTGAATGAGATTCCAAGTTTCTCATGTTTTCAAATATCGTGATAAAAGATGAAAAGAAGCATCACTCATTTTGAATGAGACTCCACGTTTCTCATGTTTTCAAATATTGTCTGCTAAAGACATTGATAAAAGAGGAGGGAAGGAAGCATCACTCATTTTTAATGAGATTCCACGTTTCTCATGTTTTCAAATATCGTCTGCTAAAGAAATTGGTAAAAAAAGGGAAGGAAGCACCACTCATTTTGAATGGGATTCCTAGTTTCTCATGTTTTCAAATATCGTCTGCTAAAGACATTGATAAAAGATGGAAGGAAGCACCACTCATTGTTAATGAGATTCCTAGTTTCTCATGTTTTCAAATATCGTCTACTAAAGACATTGATGAAAGAGGGAAGGAAGCACCACTCATTTCGAATGAGATTCCACATTTCTCATGTTTTCAAATATCGTCTGCTAAAGATATTGATACAAGAGGGAAGCATCACTCTTTATGAAAAGGATTTCACGTTTCTCATGTTTTCAAATATCGTCTGCTGAAGACATTGATAAAAAAGGGAAGAAGCATCACTCATTTTGAATGAGATTCCACGTTTCTCATGTTTTCAAATATCGTCTGCTAAAGACAGTGATAAAAGATGGAAAGAAACATCACTCATTTTGAATGAGACTCAACGTTTCTCATGTTTTCAAATATCGTCTACTAAAGACATTGATGAAAGAGGGAAGGAAGCACCACTCATTTTGAATGAGATTCCACATTTCTCATGTTTTCAAATATCGTCTGCTAAAGACATTGATACAAGAAGGAAGCATCACACTTTATGAAAAAGATTTCACGTTTCTCATGTTTTCAAATATCGTCTGTTAAAGACAGTGATAAAAGATGGAAAGAAGCATCACTCATTTTGAATGAGACTCAACGTTTCTCATGTTTTCAAATATTGTCTGCTAAAGACATTGATAAAAGAGGGAAGGAAGCACCACTCATTTTGAATGAGATTCTAAGTTTCTCATGTTTTCAAATATCGTCTGCTAAAGACATTGATACAAGAGGGAAGCATCATTCTTGATGAAAAAGATTTCACGTTTCTCATGTTTTCAAATATCGTCTGCTACAGACATTGATAAAAGAGGGAAGAAGCATCACTCATTTTGAATGAGATTCCACGTTTCTCATGTTTTCAAATATCGTCTGCTAAAGACATTGATAAAAGAGGGAAGGAAGCACCACTCATTTCGAATGAGATTCCACGTTTCTCATGTTTTCAAATATCGTTTGCTAAAGACATAGATAAAAATAGGGAAGGAAGCACCACTCATTTTGAATGAGATTCCACATTTCTCATGTTTTCAAATATCGTCTGCCAAAGACATTGATAAAAAAAGGGAAGGAAGCACTATTCGTTTTGAATGAGATTCCAAGTTTCTCATGTTTTTCAAATATCGTGATAAAAGATGAAAAGAAGCATCACTCATTTTTAATGAGACTCCACGTTTCTCATGTTTTCAAATATTGTCTGCTAAAGACATTGATAAAAGAGGGAAGGAAGCATCACTCATTTTGAATGAGATTCCACGTTTCTCATGTTTTTAAATATCGTCTGCTAAAGACATTGATAAAAAAAAAAGAGGGAATGAAGCACCAATCATTTAGAATGAGATTACACGTTTCTCATGTTTTCAAATATCGTCTGCTAAAGACATAGATAACAAAAGGGAAGGAAGCACCACTCATTTTGAACGAGATTCCACGTTTCTCATGTTTTCAAATATCTTCTGCTAAAGTCATTGATAAAAAAAAAGGGATGGATGCACCATTCATTTTGAATGAGTCTCAACGTTTCTCATTTTTTTCAAATATCGTCTGCTAAAGACATTGATAAAAGATGGCGGGAAGCACCGCTCATTTTGAACGAGATTCCACGTTTCTCATGTTTTCAAATATTGTCTGCTAAAGACATTGATAAAAAAAAAAAGAAGGTAGCACCACTCATTTTGAATGAGATTCCACGTTTCTCATGTTTTCAAATATCGTCTGCTAAAGACATTTATAAAGAGGGAAGAAGCATCACTCATTTTGAATGAGATTCAACGTTTCTCATGTTTTCAAATATCGTCTGCTAAAGACATTGATAAAAAAAAGGGAAGGAAGCACCACTCATTTTTAATGAGATTCCACGTTTCTCATGTTTTCAAATATCGTCTGCTAAAGACATTGATAAAAGAGGGAAGGAAGCACCACTCATTTTGAATGAGGTTCCACGTTTCTCATGTTTTCAAATGCTGGTTGCTAAAGACATTGATAAAAGAGGGAAGCATCAAAAGATTCCAGATTAATCATTGATCTAACACTGTTTCAAAGGCCATCTGTTTTACCGAATAGGCTAACTGATTAATATACAACTAATTCATCTACATAAGAAAATTAATTTATTTACAAAATAAGTGCCAGTTTTGTTTTAAATCCATGAACAAAATACATGTACTATTAGAGAACATTTGAATAAGAAATAAAAAGGCAGTAAAATTAGAGAAAAAATACTTAATTGCAGTTACAGGTCAAAGAAAAATAAGTCATTCCCTCCCCAATTGTACTATCAAAAAAGAGGACAAAAACTTACAGCATTGTAATAACATACAAAAAATCCCAATAGAGTGGTATAAGGATAAGCGTGCGAAACTATAAAATTGTGAAAACTTTCTCAGTGCTCAGAAATGAACTCCTTGCTCATATAAGGCTTCTAATTTGTCAATTGGAGAACAAATTTGATTCTGACTATTCAACTCCACGAAACATTCTTCCCATGCACTGGTTTCCTTCCCACAAATACTATTGAATCAATTGGTGAATGACACTTGGTACTTTTGTCAATCATCGGCAGAATGAATGGCCAACCCATGATCCTTGGATTGATAGCCCTTGACGTTAACCAATGAGCTACCGTTATTTGACAGAATGTCAATAAGTGAAAGCGTGTTAAGAACAGAAGGGCAGACAGAAGGCGAAAAAGAATTCCTCATATGTCACCCTCCCAAGACAGGTGTCTATAGTTTAAATATTCTACTCTCAATCTCAGCTTGCACAAATTAAGTATACCTTAATAATATAAGACTTAATTAAGTAATTGCATCTGGATTGAAAATTATTGTTTTGGACAATTTCCTTGGACAGAGTTGCTCTAGCTTGCAAGAATAAGTCCTAAGACAATATTTTCCACATTCATGCAAAAACTTGTTTATTGGATATGTTGATTTCGTTTACTGGTATTCCAAATTTGTCATTTTTATGTTTTTTTTTATATAATTCAAACGTTTAGAAAATAAAAAATTGTTTTAAATTGTTTTGATAAAATCATACTATGTATATCTAAAATTATGCTCTAAATTAAAATGGTCACAGTTTGCATTAATTAACAAAGTCATTACACATAGTCATGTACAGTATTTACAGACTATAATACATACAACATAATGAAAATGGTTCATGTTTGTTATTTTATAATTTGACATAGAATGGACGGCTGTCTTACAAGATCACAGTTCTAGTTTTATGAAATATCTAGTCCTTTCTGTAATATTCTTACCTGACTTTAACCCTTTCCCCCATATAGACACATTATCTGCAGTAGACGACTTTTGAAAACAATGTGACAAAAGCAGAAATTGCTCATAATGAGCATTTTCTCCTTTTGTCACAGTGTTGTCAACTCTATTCAAAATAACTATCATTTATAGTGAGTTTCCATTTTTAAGCCTAAATTTTTCAAAGTGGTCCACTGAAGATGTGTTGTAAGTGGAAAGGGTTAACTAAAAGATTACTTACCACTTACCTTGCATAAAAAGTTGTTCAAGTTCACTGTTTTAAAAACATGTGAAAAAAATAAGCAAGCAAGTACTCCTTTACTCATAATGTTTTCAACTCTGTAATAAAATTATACTTCCAGTTTTCTATATGTTACAACTTTTTCTTTAAATGTTTTCAAGACAGACGACAACTTTACTATCGGGTAAATGATCACATACCACTGAAAAATCTAGTACTCATTAGGAAGGTGGAAACACAGACTTATGAAATCAACTGGGTTAACGAAATACAATAAAGCGTTTAGTCATAATTAACACAACAACAATAAAATACTGAAATGATGTTCGGACATTGTGATTAAGGATTGGTTTGAGTCTAACACCACTTTCGACAGATTTTCATTCATATTAAGGTCGCCAGTTCATCTAACAATGTGTTTCCTGGTGTTTTTGCACTAGTACTTCACACACCAATTAAAGGCAATTGGCTACCTTCACTCATATACTATTTAAGCTCATTGGTGAAAGACAAATTAACCTAGCCCCATTGCTTTTGTCATCAGAAAGAATCAAATTCTGAACCGTCTTCATACTCACAACCCCTAGATTGATAGCCCTCTTAGTGACTGACTGAGTTGTAGCAGGTATATATGAACATTGTGATAAATCTACCAATGCTACCAAACAGATAAGCTGACAAAGAAATAGCAATGATACAAGCTCTGAGTTAGCTATTTTTTCTAAATGAGTCTTACGTTTGTGACCAGATTATGTTTTTAGAGTTTAAGCCTGTTCCATTCTATTTTTATCTTTGCCTTAGAGTATTGCCTTAGGGTATTGCGGATGTAAAAGCATTCAGTTCCTTACACTGAATCTACATCAGGATATGATGAATTATAGTTATCAAATGAGACCAAGTTGTTGAAGTGAATTATCTTAAACCAAATTCTGGACCAACCCCTCCCCTACCTTCTATATAAGTATTTATCTATATGGCCAAAGAGCAGAAGGTTAAAAAATGGCTACCAACGTGTTTGAACGATTCGGATAATGGACAGATTTGGACAACATCCAACGTGAATAGTTTGAATGGACAATCAACAGGAAGGAGACTTGTGAAATCAACAGTGAGAAGTAGAGAACAGTGAACTAACAATACAAGTGCGATCTACAATCAGTGATTCAAATTATAGGACATTTCTGAGTAGACTTATTTAGAAATGTTTATTTTCAATGTTTATTTTCAAAGATTATAATTTTACATATTTATGAATGTAAATTGCAGTTATTTCTAAGATTTTCTAGTTTGTTCACTGTTTTGGGGCAGTTATCTAGTAGGACGGACTGCATAGTTGTGTTTGCCTCAGTGGAAAGCATAAATGTTCCCGTCTAATGGGAACTGACTGTTGAAGTATTTCTGAATTTTCTGCAATTCTTATTTGAAAATGATTAGTGTGAATTTGAAATATTGATAGATGAATCAAAGAAAAGAATTTATTGTCATTATGAGAGTAAATCACTGTGCACTGTGCATGTATTATAACATTTGGTGAATGGCTCTCTAACAATTGTTACAGGTTTCAGTCTGGGGTTATTTTCCAACCTATTCCCTATTACTTTTTAGCAGTTTGATATGCCTCTATATTGTTAACCCTGGTATCCATTTCCCCCATATATCTGCAGCCAGTTTTTTTCTATTTCAGATTTATACAAACAATGTTAATCTGGTCCCATTTTTGAAAATTAGTGGAAGATATTACAAAATTATTACATGCGTTTGGTGTAACGAAGGATGAGCGGATAGAGAAAGAAATGATGGATTCTTCACAGAAATATGGAGCGTATGACTTTCCCAAATTGTCAGTATTTTATGGTGAAGAAGGGAAATGTGATGTTTCTTGGGAAACTTTTTAATTTGAAATTGAGGCATTGTTATGTAAAAAAAATATTTCGACATGAACAGATACTTCTTGGAATAGGGAGAGCTTGTAAATGAAAAGCAGGTGATAACATTAGGCGATTAGGACCGGAAGAAACAGTTCAGGACATAATAGACAAATTGGATTGTGATTATGGATCCGTTGAAACTAGAGAAATGGTAATGAAGAAATGTTATAGTTGTCAACAAAAGGAAAATGAATCTGTTGCTTCATATGCTTCTAGATTGGTTGGAAGAAGTATTTGATTCAGCTAAACATCTGAAAGCATTGAAGAGATCTGACACTATAATTTTGAAAAAGTTTTACATGCAGGACTCAATAAGGAGTTAAAGTTGATGTCAATGTATCAGTGTGCCAAGTTAACCAATTATGATGACTTCAAGAGAGAAAATAGAAAGTTAGAAACAAACATTGTGGAAAGTAGTACTCAGGAACCAAGCCAGCTGTGATTATGGATACCCAGTCAAAAGAAATGACTAAAGTAAAAAAATTATTAGAGAAGTTGAATAACAGAATAACAGATAATTTGGAAAAAGAAAGAGAAGAAAGAAACACACAACCCAATCAAGGATTTTACAGAGGAAGGGATAGAGGTGGAGGTTGTAGAGGTAGAATTCAAGGAAATCAAGGGAGAGGAAACTACCAGCAACAACGATCGTTGGGATATCAAACCTTTCAACCTATATGCTACAATTGTAATCAAAAGGGACACATGCAAAGGAATTTTCCATTAATTAGTCACAACAATAACATTACTTGTTACAATTGCAAATAACAGGGACATAGGCAAATGAATTGCCCAAACGCTTAGTTGTTCATGTTATGGGATCAAACGTGAGTACAGGAAGAGTAGATCCCAAATTAGTTGGAGAACCAAATGAGACAGAACTACACATACAAGGGATTAGAACAAGAGCATTATTGGATACAGGAAGTTGTGTTAGTGTTGTAGCAGAATCATTTGTGAGTAATAACCTTCAGAGCAAATACCTCTACAGCAGATAGATACAGTTTTAGACATTGAATGTGCTGATGGAAGTCAACTACCATATTTAGGATTCATTGAAGCAGAAATAAGTGTACCATTTGGCCTTCCATAGTCGGAACAAAAACAGTGTTTACTGCTATTGATTCCTGATACAGCATACTCAACTAAAACCCCAAGTATACTGGAAACTTATATTTTAAATGATTTTTAACAGATTGCAAGCAACAATTTAGTCATATCAGCGACTAATGAAAGAATGTTTAGGCGATTACAACATGACAATTTGTGTAATTTATTTGGATGACATTATTATTTGTGCAGATACATTTGAAGAACATTTACATCGTTTAGATCTGGTTTTGACCCGCTTTCAACAGTGCAATTTGAAGCTTTCTCCTCAGAAATGCACATTTATTCAGGAAAGGGTCGGATTTCTTGGACATATTGTTAGCGCCGAAGGAATCGAGACTGATCCTGATTAAAGTTAGAAATTGGCCGACTCCTGCAAATCCAGACGAACTTATATCCTTTTTAGCGTTTGCTGGGTATTACCGACGTTTTATTAATGATTTCAGCAAAATTACTGGACCTTTAAGCAGACAATTTGCCACCTACATCTACAAAGAAGAAATATAAGAAAATTTCATATCAGACTGGAAATGGACCAAAAAAGAACAAGGGACACTCGAAAAACTGAAATTAATTTTGTATTCTTGCTTATCCAGACTTTTCTATACCGTTTGAATTACACAAGGATGCGTCTTCAAAAGGACTTGGAGCAATACTTTACCAAAAACAAAGTGACCAAAAGAGAGTTATAGCATATGCAAGCATATCGGTAACAAAATCAGAGAAAAACTATAGCGCGTTTAAGGTGGCATTGAATTGGGCAGTTACCGAAAAGTTTTCGAACTACTTGACGTTAAATCACTTCACCGTGTTAACGGATAACAGTCCTTTGACTTATATTCTAACAACTGCTAAATTAGATGCAACAGGTCATCGTTGGGCTGCGGCACTTGTAGAATATGTGTTCGATATTTATTATAGATCGGGTCTGAGGAATGTAGATGCCGATTCAATGAGTAGATACCCATTTGAAAAGATAAATCCTAACACAGATGAACAAGCAGTTAAAATAGATGATAAAACAGTTAAAGCAATATATGCTCCAATTAACCATCAAGCATTCATAGAAATCCTCCCGGCATGTAGCATGAACATAATAGAGGCAACAGAGATCCCAGGACAGTCAATGGTACAACGGGAACTAAGAGAAACTCAAAGAGAAGATGAATTGATTGAACATTGGAAAAAAGCAGTAATAGATAACACTGTACTAAGGAATGTGTACAGTAAAGAAGATCTAACAATGAAGAAACAGTTTAAGAACTTTCGAATGAAGAGAGGGATACTTTTTAGAATGTTCAAGATGACGATAAAGTGATTGAACAACTTGTCTTGTTTGCAAAATACAGGAAGAAAGTCTTACGCGGTCTTCACAAGGAGAGAACAATGAGACTATTTAAAGAGAGGTACTACTGACCTGGTATGTCTTCGGCCCTAGATATGTGAATACATAATGGGTGAATACATTAGATGTTATCGTTGTATAAGAAGGAAATCATCAACTAATGAAAGAGCACCAATGGTTAGCATCCACACAACATATCCCTTAGAGCTTTATGTTTTGACTATTTGACACTGGAACCATCCAAAAGAGGAATTGCAAACATTTTGGTGGTAACAGATCACTACACCAAATATGCATTAGCCATACCAACAAGAAACCAAACAGCCAAAACTACAGCAGAGGCCTTCTTTAACAATTTCATATTAAATTACGGAATTCCTACCAAACTCCACTCAGATCAGGGTGCAAATTTCGAGAGCGAAATAATAAAAGAACTGTGTAAGATAACACATATCAATAAATCTCACACAACACCATATCACCCACAGGGTAACGCAGGACCTGAAAGATTTAACAGAACACTTTTGAATATGTTGGGAACCCTTGAGAATGATCAGAAACAGGATTGGTAAAAGTACATCAGCTCATTAGTTTGCTACTACAATAGTACACCTCATGAGACGACAAAGATATCACCCTATGAGCTAATGGTTGGACGGAAACAAAAACTACCAATAGATATCCAGTTTGAACAGATTACTGAAGAAACAAGCAACAAGACAACGAAAGAGTACATGTCCCAACTGAAGGAAAGGATGGACCAGACAAAGAAGATAGTTGAGAAGCATTCTGAGAAAGCGAAGAAGAAAAACAAAAGGTATTATGACCTCAAAGCGAAAGCAGTTAAAGTTTCCTGTGGAGACAAGGTACTAGTGAAAAGAGTAGCTTTTGATGGAAAGCATAACAATTCAGACAAGTTTGAGGAAGAGGTATATCATGTTGTGAAACAGCCTAGACAGCATATTACAGTGTTTAAAGTTAAGTCAGAGGAGACCGGAATAGAAAAGATTCTTCATATAAATATTCTATATAAGATTGAAGGGAGAGATGAAGAAGAAGCAAAAAGTAATGAAAATGGAGAGACGGAGATTATTAAAGGTCATGCATCACAAGGAAAGGGAACGTCATTACAACATGAGGAAGAAACTCGCAAGCAGTGAATGAATTAGAACTGCAGGAAATACAACTCAAGATGGGGATGCCTATTTTCCTAACACTGAGACGAGGATGGAAATGATAGATGATGTTAAGAGAGATAACATTGAAGATGACGATTCTGAAGAGGAATCAGACATGTGTTGGCTTGGCACTGTCATAGAAAAAGAAACCAGAATTACAGATGGACATTGAAGAACAAATTCATACAGAATGTGCAGTTATGGATGAACAGGATGCAGAAGCGGTGAAGGTAGAAAATTTAGAATTAGTTGAAGAACAAAACAACAACATGAAGTAGAAGATGAAATAGAAGACAATATAGTGGAGAATGCAGAGATACACGCTCAGCAAGAACAGTTGGATGAAGAGTTACTGGAATCAATGGTCGATCAAGAGAACAATGGTGAAGAATGTGATAAGGAAACCATAGAAGTTACAGTACAGAAACGCATTAAAGAGAAGAGAGTCAGAGATGATTTACCTGTCCTAGGCGTTCAACGCGACAAAAGAAACCACCAGATAGATATGGTGAATATATTATTAAAGGTATGAATCCTCGTACGATCGACAACATAATCCAAGCATTATGCGTTCTGGTGTATTAAATAACGTAGATTCAGAAACCGCATAATATAATGTATTTTGTAGTTTAGTAGTGTAAACTTTGATATGTAGATAGTGACTGATGAAGAATGACATTATGACATACTGTAATGACGAGACGTCATTTTCGAAGGTGGGGAGTATGTGACCAGATGATGATTTTAGAGTTTTAGCCTTATTTTTATTTTTGCCGGGTTTAGAGTCACGTGATTACTTTTTGTCAGGAAACAGCTGACACTGTCAGATTAATCATTAGAAGGTTTCGTTGCAATTACATATCGAATAAGGAATAAGCAATTGAGCGAGGAGTGACTGTATAGTTATAGTATTGCAGATGTAAAAGCATTCAGTTCCTTAAACTGAATGTACATCAGGATATAATGAATTATAGTTATCAAATGAGACCAAGTTGTTGAAGTCAATTATCTTAAACCAAGTTCTGGACCAACCCCACCCCCTACCTTCTATAGAAGTAGTTATCTATATGGCCAAAGAGCAGAAGGTTACACGTTATTAGCCCTTTCCCACATACAGACACTTTCTGAAGCCTCTGCAGCAGACGAACTTTGAAAACATTGTGGCAAAAGGAGGAATTTGCTTATCATGAGCAATTTCCCCTTTTGCCACATTGTTTTAAACTTTACTCAATAATTAAACTTTCATTCATAAATATATTCATGTTTTCGCCTACTTGCTTTCAAAGTCCTCTGCTACAGTTATTCTATATGTGGGAAAGTATTAATGCACAATAATCTGCTATCAGACATTTAAACACAGCATAGATCCAGATCATCCTTGTGAGGGAGCTGCTGCACATGTGCATAGAGGTCTTGGCAAGGCCGGCTAAACCAGTTTTGTTCCATAAATATTTTTCTTATAACCCATCCAAACTCTTTGTTGTTGAAGCATAAATAAATCATCTCAGTTAGACAAATGTTTTGAGCACCCACAACAAAGGCTAAGAGGCACACATAAGGATTTTAAAACATGTAAATCACCCCATTATCTAGAGCTTTGTTGCAAGAATAGGATGAAGCTGGAGAAAACAGCTAGAGATACAATTCATTTATTGCTTAATTCTTGCCCACCTGCAGATGCATTTTGACACATCTTCAGCAGACGATTTTTGAAAACATTGTGGCAAAAGGAGAAGTCTTCTTTTGTCAAAATGTTTTCAACTCTTTAAAACAATTACACTTTCATCAATAGAGATGTATCCCTATGTTTTGCTAATATGTTTTCAAAGTTGTCTTCTGCAGATTTACTGCTTGAGCTACAGATTGGCTCTATGTGATGTAGATTTGCTGTAAAGGGTTAATACAACAAAATAACAAGATGATTTTCATACATGAACAACAAACTAGGTCAAACTAAGAACTTCTAGTGTCATTATCTAATTCGTTTATATCCGTGCATTCAATTAACATTGACGTTCATATATTGCATTTGTAATTACCTCAATCTTAAATGGTATATAATGTTTGCAGAATCCAAAGTAACAACAAATAGCTAACACTACAAATAATTGGACACAGTTTACAGGAAAATCAACCTTCACTTCTTTGATACCAGAGAAGCTGAAGATCAGATTGTATCTCCATACAGAATGATTAGGAATTTTCCTGTTCTTAATCTGCCCATAGAAGCATGATGGAGAAGGGTTTTGAAGACAAAATAATCTCTTAACACTTTCCCTCATACAGACGCTTTCTGACGCCTCTGCAGCAAACAACTTTATGAAAACATTGTGACAAAAGAATAAAATTGCTCAAGATAAGCAATTTCTCCTTTTGCCACAATATTTTCATCTCTATTCAATGTTTAAACTTTTATTTATAAAGTTTTTCCATAGTTTTGCCTACGCAGACCTGCTTAAGTCGTCAGTCTTTCTGACAAAAACTCCTTCGGACTGTCAAAGATCAATGCAATATTTGGGTGAACATACACCCTGTGACTCATGTATTTATGTCTCTGCCAAAATACACCTAAAAAGAGTGTAATCACAGGGACTGCTTCTGTATGATCTAGGAATCCGCTGTGGTCGAGTGGTTAGCGTCGGGGATTTCGAAACCGGTCGTTCCGGGTTCGATCCCCAGTCGCGGCAATTCGTTCATGGTGGAGTGCCCTTGGGCAAGGCACATTTTCTAGCCTAGTACTGGTTTGTTCACCCAGGGAACATGAATAATAAAATTTAAATGCGCGCTAAATGACCTTAGCTGTCGATGCGCCATAAAACAATATACATTCATTCATTCATTCTGTATGATCTAAGAAATAAATATGACCCTATGCATAAATATCACTAAAATAGCACATACAAAAGTAAATCTATTTTTAGAAGTATTCTTGGAAGTTCTGGACTGCATATTGTTTACACATTTTATGACGTAATATCGTTTCTGCTGCATGACTTTTAGTGGTTAAACACTTTTGCAATGTGGACGGAATATTTAAGAATAATGGCTAATCAGTTAAAACTAACAGCTTTTCAGACTAAGAGAACCCAAGATGAAACGTCCCCAGTGAGTTCAAGAGACATATCTAGTTTCCAAAAAAAAGGAAGTTTGAACAATTTGTCCAAAAGACTTGACTGGAAACATATCCATGGCCGAGACAGATTTATATGGGCATGACTTGTGCTGGGTGCGCTGAACAAAATTTAAAAAAATGTTTTTACGAGTGATAAATGATGTGACAATCAAAAATGAATCTAATGGGGCGTTCTCACCGCCGATCTGTGTACCTCGATCAAACTCGATCATGCAGTCGTGAAATGATCTCCCTCGGTCTGCAGGGTGGTCCCGCCCGGTCTACAGCGGTCTACCTTGGTCGGTAGTGGTCAAAGGTTTCTACACGGACTTTTTTGACATGTCAAAGAAATCCGTGTATCGCTCGAGAAACCAGGAGGTCTAGAAGCGGTCTGAAATACATCTTGTAGCGCTCTTGTAAACTCGAGTAGACTCGTGTACAAGGTCTAGTTCATTGGGAAGACAACTAGTCACAACCTTTGCTGATCGTAAACTCGTGTATACTCGATCGTGTACAAAGTCTAGTTCATCGGGAAGACATCTAGTCACATATTTTGCTGATTAATAACTTCCATGATGTTGCTTCTTTGATAGTCTTTGGTCAACTGAATACCAAACAAAATACTACAGTTTTATACCTAGTGCCCGATCGTACATTGTCGGGTAGAGGTCGAAGAAAAGTCGGGCTGGTCGTGTTGATCAGGTAGACATCGGGAAGGGGTCGGGAAGGTCGAGTAGAAGTCGGGATATGTGTCGGCAAGTGGTCTTGAAGTAGTCTGGAAGGGTGTTGAGTTGAACTAGTATGGTTTACTTAAGGTCTGGCAGAGGTCCCCTTCGGTTGTGTAGACCCCCGACAAAACACCTGGTCGAGCTTGGTCGCGGAATTTGGCCGGTCGGTGAGATCGAGGTACTTAGATCGGCGGTGAGAACACCTCATTAACAAGGCACATTGCATGTCAGTACCACTGCGATGCTTTAAAAGAATTCAACTGCACCTAAACATTATCCAAGTAAATATAAAAACATCTTCCAAAACTGTTAAATCTTAAGAATTGGGAAATGCACGATTGAATTTTAATTTTAATTTGAAAGCATTGTGATAAGAAGTATAATTGCACATTGTCAACAATTTGACCTTTTATCACATTGATTTCAAAAGTCATAGGCTGTAAGATCAAAAGTCATAGGCTGTAAGATCAAATGTAATTTTCATAAGATAAACACATATGTAAGTTTCATACCTTCTGGTGTATTACATTTAACAGGAAGATTCTTTTTATAGAAACATATTCTTCTGTATCATCAGTAATTATAATAATCATATGGCAATTAACATGTTGATTTAACTTTGATTGTTAACAATATCTGTTTAACCCACTCAATGGCTCCTTTATCCGAACACAAGTTAGGAATGGCCCCTTTTCAAACAATTATAGAAGCAACTTTGCCCAAATATACCCAAATGAAAAATGCGGCCGGTGCATAGAAATACCAAAATACACCGGAATCCTCAAAATCTACCAAATTCTGCACGCATAATACATTTCCAAAAAGAAATTGTCATTGTGGGAAAATGGCCATTTTGGGGGTCTTAAATACGCAAATTCCATAACAAATTGTAAGGGATTTCTTTTAATATTTCTCTAAATAAGCCAGAGTCAAGTCAAATACCAGTTTAAAAGTATATTTCTATGCTTTAGAATGTATTCTCAACTTAACTCGCATGTGTTTCGGCTGCGAGTGTACTTGTATTGGGGCTGTTTTCGTCTAGGACGCAGAATCATGACGTCCGGCTTCTGGTCAGCTGAAGTTGATGTTGACGCCATGGCGCTATGAATGACCAGGTCTACAGCGAGTAATACTGCTTCTTCAACAGTTCGTCGGACATAGTCACTGTCTCTTGTCACTTTCATGTCCCTCTGCCCTCCTGGTCTACCCTTATATCCGGATTTGAACATTGTATTTTTCTATTTCCGGTATCCTTTCATAATTAAAATCCTCAAAAAACAAAGCTTATATAAATAAAAATGTATATATCCTCTGTGTATGTTGCCTAAATGCATGCACACAATGGAGTGAGACATGTCTGTGACAGAAAACACCCCTGCCATGTTGGTCAGTTGGTGTCTACTTATCTTGATACATCTATCTTTGGATCCTTCATGAATTCCTACTCAGAGCCCCATACTTTATTTCCTGTAAAATAAAAGAGATGGGGTGTGGAAGAAGGTATATCTGAAGGTAAATCAGTTCAATGAAACATCGTTGATAACATTTGGAATAGGATTGTCCCATAATAGGCTGTTAAAAAGGCCTTATCTATTACAAAATAAAGGATTATGTAATTAAAATTTAATTCAAATCGCTAAATTTGATTTGTAATTACATTATTCGTCATTTGACATGTTAAATACACTAAAACGGACTGGAAAATATGAAAAACCCTGTAAGTTTGGTATTATAAGCTTTTTATATGTTCTTAAGGCAGACTACCAAATTGATTGAAACTTTGTATGTAAGTCCGCAATAGGCTACCATATACTAAAATGTTAAAATTATGCCGTTTGGGGAAAATCAGAATTCCCTTTCAACTGTCTTAATTTTCAGTAGTTTTTTCCTCTTTTCGCTCAATTGTGTACGTTGTACTGATAATAAGCAGACGAAATGTTCAGTGAATGGTGATCAACCACTGCCCTAATGAATTATCCGCCCAATTTTGTAATTAATGTTCAACTTTCGATTGAAAAACTCTCCAGGACTTTAGAGGTAAGGCCCGAATGCCTAGAGTGGTTTGGCTGTACTGACAGGGATGGCTATCCTGTCAAAAGGGTGACTTGGTCTAGTGGAAAATGTACACAGAGCCGGGTTCAGCGGCTGGTGATGATGCTCACAACTGGATCTGAACTAGCAGAGGTTGACAGGCATGGAAATCCCATGGACGTCAGCCACCTCTGCCATAATAAGCTATATATTAGAGAAAGGCATCTTACTATTGAACCTCACCATGTAAACACGGGTAGACGCCAGTGTGTGGCCAGAGGGTCCTGCCTTGGGCACGAGCCTGCATGTATCTTGTAGGTGAATTTGTTGTTGTTATTCTTGTTCTCTCAGTTTCATTTGTGTACGGGTATATGTGTCATGGTCAGTATTGTGACCAAGTCGTGGGGAGTGTGGCACATGTTTGGTCTTTGACAGAGTTTTCCTTAGACTCCTTGTCAATTGATTTTTTACATAATTTCTTTGCTCCCGAATTGAATAGACGCTGTCGTCGTAGACTGCGTTTCATTTTGAATGCCATGGACTTTTCCCTCTTTTTTTCATTTCAGAGTCACTTTCAAGAGAGACTATCTGACTGTCAGCATTACTTCCTGAAGGAATAAGACACTCAGCAGCAGAACACAGTTTGCGCAAGGAATTTCCGTGGCCATTATTGACGGAGTGTAGCACGCTGTGTGCACGTGACTCGAAATTCCTTCGAAAGGTCTTATCTTTAGGTAAAACACGTTTAATAACTATATTTGTCCCCTCAACTTTCTGTGATTTAGTATTAAGCCTGGTTAGATTTAATATGACATCTCCCGAGGCGATATTCGATAATTTCCATTTACACTTTCTCACTCTCCTTTATACGTATATTTATTTGGAATGAGCTTGAGAGGAAAATACTGTTTGAAAGCCAGTTGTCGTTCCTTCTTCCTTTGCACACAGCAGAATTGATCTTGCACAAACTGTGATTCCCTGCGTAGCATTGCTTGATAGTGGACATAATGTCCCGCGTTGCTTCCATGATCTTTACGACTTTACTTGATTACGCATTGAAGATCAGCATGACATCGCTGGCTCATGTCTAAGGCAAATCTGTTTTGGAGGTATTGGCGGTATGCTTTGGTTGTTCCTGGCATGATTGCTGTAACACCTGCTGACCCTTTTATAAATTGTCTATGGTTTGCTCTGAGATTGCGTGTGTCAAGTTGATGAATTGGGGCGGTCTTGGTTACTCCAGACTGGTAAAGTTGGTTTGCCGCTTCGAAAGATTTGCCATCGCCATCTGTTGTGACATATTTTACCTCCATCCCTTCAGCTTTGAGCCTGCGGAAACACTTTTCAGCTCATTGTTGCTCATCCCCAATGTTTGTTTTCATGCTGGCGGTCCCACTCCCCCATATCCTCCTGTGTGTGAAATGCGTGCTTGGAGCATACCTTGTTAACTGTCTCCACTGCCACGATTTGCTTACGTTGGGTAATATTTTCAGCCACGGTCACAGTGCACTGGGTTGCCGACTGAAATTGGGTTTTGCCCACACCCGAGTATAGGTTGTCATTGTACACCTTCTCGTCTATCTGCATAGGAATTTCATTTTCTGTTCGTCCTTGCCATCGGTTTAATTTTCTCAATTGTTTCAGACGTATAGACATGTCGGCCTTATTTACCGAAACAATAACATCACCTGCCACTTTGCAACTATTTATGCCCCGGCGTGAAGGGCCCCAAATATTACCACCAGCCAAAAGGCGAACTAAACTTGAGCCCCCGATTGGGGTTTGGGTCAGTGCTATATGCAAGCCCAGGTTTGCCGTGGCCATCTTTCGACCTCTTCTCTTTGTTGATGAAGACACCTCGGTGTAAAGCTTGAACATTTTGGACGTGTAAGTACATGTGCCACAGGTCATCCTCTCCCTCCAAACCAGACATCTTCTCTCTTCCTTTGTGTTGTCGAATTTAAGAATACCTCGACAGTTTGGAAAGCTGCATCCATGCTCCAAATTAGACTGTGTTGAACATTTCCAACAGCTTTGCCACATGAAATTAGGTATAAAAAACATTTTAAATTCAAAATTTGGACCGGTTCTCCCACGAAAACACCTCTGCAGCAGACACATCTAAGGAAATTGTGGGAAAATGAGGAATTGCATACTCTGCAATGTTTTGTCTCTCTCAAATTTAAACTGTCACATGCGTGCAATGAAGTGTGCTATATTTTCTGCAGGTTTTTGTTTACTTTGCAAGTGTATGGTTGTGAAATCAGTTAAACGAAAACAACTACCCCCAAAAACAACTCTTGAAGAGAAAATAAGCTATGTTTGCATAAGTATGCAAGAGTTTTCTCCCTTTGACTGTACTATTGGAGAATGAATGCATTTTCACTTTCCTTCATATTAACAAAACACAATTTATATTTGTCCATTTTATATAGTTAAATGTCCGTACTACACTCCGACGAATTTCTAATTGGCCACCATATAAAATATGATATTATGCGACATATTTAATCAATAAATCTAAAGTTTGGTTGTTTTTGTATCGTCACACCAATCTATCAATTTGCAGAAAGAAAACCCGTATTCATGTCCAAAATCATCCATGCGGAACGGTATGTGCGAAAATAGCCTTTGTGCTCGCGTTCCTCGTGCACGGCATGGTAGTTGTCGTTTTTGGTAGGAATATATTCTTCGTGGATTATCTTTTATGAAAAACATTAAATATGGCGAGAATGAGCATTTCAGAACGCGCTCAAGCCGTCGGAATAATTCGTGCCGGCACATCCATCAGACAGGTATGTTACGCGTCGTTATAAAACGCACCATGTCACGCGGCTAGAAGCACATCGTAATGCTTGCACCAAACAACGTACGAACACTCCAATGGCCTGCAAAAAGTCCGGATTTAAATCCGATCGAGCACGTGTGGGACCTATTGAAGAGCAAGGTGCGTGCCCAGCCGCTGCAACCAAATCTCAGGGAGCTCACGCGTGTTATTCATCAGATGTGGGCGGCCATTCAACGACAGTATCTCCACAGATACATTATATCAATGAGAACAAGGTGCCTTGCTGTAATTGCCGCAGCAGGTGGACATACAACGTATTGAAACGAAATCAAATACGACGTGATTTGATCGTGCAGTTTTTGTTTTAAGGGTGTTCATGTTAACTCTCTCTGTTAAGTTTGTTCCCGTGATCAAATTTCAATGAAGTTTTGTTTTACATATTAGGAATAAATTGTATTAACCTTATATTTGGTTATTTGTATTTTTCACGAATACTTTTCCTAAAATATGATAAAAACTAGGTGGCCAATTAGAAATTCGTCTAAGTGTATATATGTGTAAGGTGTTGGGTACATAAATGCCTTGCTCTTTGACTCAACACAGGAAAGGGAGTCTTCACATAGCTATGATCCGCTTAGAACGGCTTATTAGTGCTGTTTCAAAAATACCAACACTGTTCACTTTCAACCCCTAAACAGTTTATGTTGATGCAATAGTATATATCCTGATCAGTTGGTGTATGCTTATCTTCATCTGCACGCATAACACATTTCCAAAAAGACCCCCTTCCCTATGTCATTGTCGGAAATTGCCCATTTTGGGATACGCAAATTCCAAAACAAATTGTAAGTGATTTGTGTTTATATTTCTCTAAATATGCAAGAGTCAAGTCAAATATCAGCTTAAAAGTATATTTCTAGGCTTTAGAATGTATTCTCATCTTAACTCGCATGTGTTTCGGCTGCGTGTGTAATTGTATTGGGGCCGTTTTCGTCTAGGACGCAGAATCATGACGTCCGGTTTCTGGTCAGTTGAAGTTGATGTTGACCTATCATTTGACGTCATACCTAAAGAGATGTTAGCGTTCTTGGTGCTGTTATGTTAGATATAAGAATGGACTTTGATCTAATACCGGCTTGTGGCTACCTTTTAACGCTAGGAAAGAACCCTAACCCATAATGCTATAATGGTCGCCTATGTAAAATGAATTGCTTCCCTTTGACCATGAGTAACTTATATAAGGGAGCCTACTCTTGCTGTTCGGAATCCCATGTACGAACAACGATTATTTCCCTTGTTTGTAACTACTCATTCCTCTGCCATTTTTACATCCTAAGTAATTATGCTTTTCGGTTGGCAAATCAAACGCATAATCAAGGAGAGTCGTCAAGTGTAACCAAAGATCATGGAAGCAACGCGGGACATTATGTCCACTATCAAGCAATGCTACGCAGGGAATCACAGTTTGTGCAAGATCAACTATGCTGTGTGCAAAGGAAGAAGGAACGACAACTGACTTTCTAACAGTATTTTCCTCTCAAGCTCATTCCAAATAAATGTACATATATAGGAGAGTGATAAAGTGTTAATGGAAATTATCGAATATCGCCTTGGAGATGACATAGTAAAATGCTAACTCACAGAAAGTTATGAGGACAAATAGAGCTAATAAACGTTCTTTACCTAAAGACAAGAATTTTTCAAGGAATTTCGAATCACGTGCACACAACGCGCTACACTCCGTCAATAATGACCCCGGAAATTCCTTGCGCAAACTGTGTTCTGCTGCTGAGTGTCCTATTCCTTCAGGAAGTAATGCTGACAGTCAGCTAGTCTCTCTTCAAAGTGAATCTGAAATGAAAAAAGAGGGAAAATTCCATGGCATTCAAAAGGAAACGCAGACAACGACGACATCATCTATTCAATTTGGATGTAAAGAATCGGGAGCAGAGAAATTATGTAAAGAATCAATTGACAAGAAGTCTAAGGAAAACTCGGTCAAAGACCCAACATGTGCCACACTCCCCACGACTTGGTGACAATACTGACCATGACGCATATACCCGTACACCAATGAAACTGAGAAGAAGAGGAGTAACAACAACAAATTCCCCTTCACCCAAAGAAACAGGCAGGCTCGTGCCAAGGCAGGACCCTCTGGCCACACACTGGCGTCTACCCGTGTTTACATGGTGAGGTTCATTAGTAAGAGGCCTTTCTCTAATATATAGCTTATTGTGGCAGAGGTGGCTGACGTCCATGGGATTTCCATGCCTGTCAACCTCTGCTAGTTCAGATCCAGTTGTGAGCATCATCACCAGCCGCTGAACCCGGCTCTGTGTACATTTTCCACTAGACAAAGTCACCCTTTTGACAGGATAGACATCCCTGTCAGTGCATCCAAACCAATCTAGGCATTCGGGCCTTACCTCTAAAGTCCTGGAGAGTTTTTCAATCGAACGTTGAACATAAATTACAAACTTGGGCTGATAAATTATTAGGGCAGTGGTTGATCAGCATTAACTGAAAATTTCGTCTGCTTATTATCAGTACAACGTATACAAATGAGCGAAAAGGAGAAAAAACTACTGAAAATTAAGGCCTGTTTAAAGGGAATTCTGGTTTTCACCAAACGGCATAATTTTAACATTTTAGTATATGGTAGCCTATTGCGGACTAACATACAAAGTTTCAATCAATTTGGTGTGCAAGCATTTAGGCAACATACACAGAGGATATACACATTTTTATTTATATAAGCTTTTTTTTTAGGATTTTAGTTATGAAAGGGTACCAGAAAAAGAAAAATACAATGTTCAAACCCGGATATAAGGGTGGACCAGGAGGGCAAAGGGACCTGAAAGTAACAAGAGACAGTAAATATGTCAGACCAACTGTTGAAGAAGCAGAATTACTCGATGTAGATCCGGTCATTCATAACGCCGTGGGGTCAACATCAACTTTAACTGACCAGAAACCGGACGTCATGTTTCTGCGTCCTAGACGAAAACAGCCCCAATACAAGTGTCACAAGATGGTCAAGGGTCGACAACTCACTAAAGTAGAATTGAACGCCGATCTTTGAATAAAAATATATGTTTAATTTACAGTTATGAAATATATACAATTTTAAATAATCACTTTCTTTCCTGACAAATCGAGAGGCAATAAAGATAAAATTACTCACGCACTCTCATCCACACTCTCACCCAAATCACTCAACCTGTCCAATCACTACTATCCATGATAGTTGGAAGTGTTCATCACGTTGTTTCGGACTCAAACGTCTCCCTTTCCTGACTTCACCGAGTCGATGTACTCATATATACTGCGTCGCGTATATCCTTGGATTCCGGGACCGACAAACCACACAACTGTGGATATATGGTTCTACACGTCCTATGACGGCACTCCTCCTAATGTCCCCCGTTACGACGTCTTCTTAAGTTGTGGACTGCGTCACACACACTGGTTCTACAAACTTCTGCGTTTGGACCTTCGATTGTCTGGCTATCGTTAATGACTAGCCATAGACATACAACGGCTAAAATTGTAATAAATAACCATGTCTTACAATAATATCAAAAATGTTCCGTAAACCTAACAGCCTACCATTTTATACTCCTATGGTAGCTCATCTCTATACTAATATCCTTTTACATTTCCCACTTCCATTCTTATCCTTTTCATACAAACATATCTTTCCCAATAGCATATTAACACATTGTCTCGCTCCTAACGGACTCAATTTCTGTAAAAAACATTCACTTCGTGAACCAGAAATTCTCTACACAATTCACTCATGTAATAATTATCTCAATCCCTAACATTGTAAATTTGCACAGATTCCATTCCTTAATTATGCCGAAAACCCCTTTGCATAATAACTAAGAATTTACATACCCATATGCCGTGTGAATTGGTCACATCAACTAACCCTCACTATAACGAGTGAAAACCGTCTGGCGACTCCTATGATACTGACGATCAAAACAAATGTTTGAGTAACTTATATAGCACCAATCAACCTCTGGGTCTCCTGATGACAGGCAAAATTCCCGTGCAAATCGTAATTCACAATCAACAACCAGTTTCAATACATTAATAGGCCAAATGAAAATAGCAACATAGTTTAACGTAATTAACGTTTTTAAACCCGTCAATTTCTTAATTCTCAACGGATTTACATGAAATGAACTCTTAATATGCTTAATCTCACTTATCACATATGTATATGATAATAACTTCATAAACAATGATCTCCCTGACGATCCTGCGATAAGTTAAAACCATACGTGACCAACCTGCACTAACTGACCGTCTTTTATTTAGGCCACGCCAAATCTATTTTGTTACAACAAGTACACTCGCAGCCGAAACACATGCGAGTTAAGTTGAGAATACATTCTAAAGCCTAGAAATATACTTTTAAACTGATATTTGACTTGACTCTGGCCTATTTAGAGAAATATGAAAATAACTCCCTTGCAATTTGTTATGGAATTTGCGTTTGTCAAGTTGATGAATTGCGGCGGTCTTGGTTACACCAGACTGGTAAAGTTGGTTTGCTGCTTCGAATGAATGAATGTATATTGTTTTATGGCGCATCGACAGCTAAGGTCATTTAGCGCGCAATTAAATTTAATTAGTCATGATCCCTGGGTAAACAAACCAGTACTAGCCTAGAAAATGTGCCTTGGCCAAGGGCACTCCACCGTGACCGTAGGGCCGCGACTGGGGATCGAACCCGGGACACCCGGTTTCGAAATTCCCAACGCTAACCACTCGACCTTGCTGCTTCGAAAGATTTGCCATCGCCATCTTTTTGGACATATTTTACCAACCCTTCAGCTTTGAGCTTACGGAAACACTTTTCCGCTCATTTTTGCTCATCCCCAATGTGTATCTTCATGCTGGCGGTGGCAGAGCAATTACCTGCCTTAATATCACACTCCCCCATATCCTCCTGTGTGAATTGCGTGCTTGGAGCATACCTTGTTAACTGTCTCCACTGCCACGATTTGCTTACGTTGGGTAATATTTTCAGCCACGGTCACAGTGCACTGGATTGCCGGCTAACATTGGGTTTTGCCCACACCCGAGTATAGGTTGTTATTTATGTCAAAGGGGAGTAAATCAGATCGGCTTGCGGAGCAGACAATTATGTCCAGGGAATTTGAGGTGAATATGTAACACTGAAATCGTCTCCCATTGGACAATAATGATTTTGCTGAAAGTTGAAAATGCTTTTTGAAAACTATATCATCCTGTGAGTGATTTGTAACCAAATCCTGATTTGCTTTTGACTATATTGACACCTTCGGAGTCATGTTTAGAACATCCTGTATTTTCTGAAATTTAAAGTGAAATTCAGTGTGATGACCTATCATTTGACGCCATAGCTAGAAAAAGGGTAGGATGACATTTGAGTGGTTGGTGCTGTTATGGTTGATATAAGAATGGACTTTGATTTAATACAGGTTTGTGGCTTCTTTTTAATGCTGGGAAAGAACCCTAACCCATAATGCTATAATGGTCGCCTATGTAAAATTAATTGATTCCCTTTTACCATGAGTAGCTTATATAAGGGAGCCTGATCTATAGCCATTTTCTTAATAACTCTATGAATTACAGCGATATGGGGGACAAATAAACCAAACTTATCACCCTAGTACCTTGAATAAAACTTCGGAAATTGTACATTGTAATAAGATGCGAACCAATCAACTTCTAATTTACCGCACTTGTTTTCTATGATTTGTAAAATATCTTAGGAAATTCCCAAATTATCGAAATCTGTTAGTTTAGACAAATAGTCTGCTTTATCATTCTCAGACCTCAGAACCTACTCCATTTCAAGACTTATTGAATTTGCCATAAAGAACTGATTGTTTAACGAATTATTATTTCTCAAAAAATATATGAGTTAACCCGATAGCTCTGAGATTTGACCTTTACAATTCCGCGTTCCGTTAAACTACACCTTTGCTGAAAATAGTCCTAGTATTTTTTCCGATATTGCATCACTTCGATGTGTTAGTTCAATGAAGTGAAGTCATATTTAAACTATCGAATCAACACAGAGAATCAATTCTCAAGAGAATATCAAATTAATGATAAATGTATATATTTCATGTGTCTGTAGGCATGTATGAATTTCCAGTTGTAACCCCATTGACTAGGATGACGTAGTGAACAGGTGCCCATTCTGTAACGCTAGAAAACCTGACCTTCGACCCAACGCTGTAGAGCAATGTATATGCAGAGCTCCAGATAAGGTGCGTGAATACATGATCACGCATTAAAATGCAGGAAAAACGAATGAAAATATTTTCTGTTCGTTGTATCACGCATTTAAACCCGGAATAACGAATATAAAACATTTTCTGTGCGTCGTTTTAATCGTAAGACAAAATGAAAGTAGCGTATTTCCAGAGAAATCCCGATCTTTGAATATAATCGCGGTCGAATAAATTACCCTAACACCGTATGAATTCACCTTGGTATAATTTGACACTTCACCGGTATGTGCAGTTTTTACGGAACAACGAGTTATCACGCTTTGGAATTGATACACAGATAATGTCTGTTCGCGGGTCTGCACAACCAATTAAACCTTGTTCGTTATTAAAATATATCAAAATGGAAGAACTGCTGAGTTCTGCAATAGCAGAATACATTTTTAATCATTTAATCGATGACGTACAATAAACAACAGCCAATTAAAAGAAAACATCATGAAAAAGTGTCCCCCAAAACAATCGATCTTTGGATACGGGATTTTCCGTCGTTGATTTTGACTGATGAAGTTATGCATTTTGTCTTTTCTTCCCTAGTAATACACAATGCGTCCCTAAAAATAATAAAGTTCATCAAGATTAAGTGATTTACCAATATTATTTAATATTTAATTCGCATACCAATGAATCATTCTGGAGACCTGACTAATCCATCGGAAGGGTCTGATAGGTGTGTTCAGTAAGAATAGAGTTGTTGAAACAGTAAAAATTACCTTTAGTAAAGAAAGCATTTTGGACAAATTTGAAGTTGTACAAACAATTGATTTCATTATATAATGACGTTGCATATGGAATAGACCCCCAAAACCAGGGACGTAGACAAATCACAATAGTTCACACTATGAGACGATCAAACATAAGCCTTTTGAGATACTTAAAATCCATTTGATATGAGTGTAGAAAGTAACTTATTTTGTCTTGAAATGCATTGTATACTAAAGTAGTTAAAGAGAGGTATTTAAACAAGATTTATAAACATGAATAAAATGTTTATTAAAGTAAATTGTAAATTCAAAATAATGCAATAAAAGGAACAAATGCTTATAATAATGCTTCCTGCTGCAGTATCATCAACATGTTGTCATTATGATGAGCATTTCTCTCTTTCAAATGTACTCTTGTGTGTTCATGGATACACAACAAATGCTTATATTGAGCAATTTTTCACTTTCTAATCATTCTTCCTGCTGCAGTATCATAAACATGTTGTCATTATGATGAGCATTTCTCTCTTTTAAATGTACCCTTTTGTGTTTATGGATACACAGCAAGTGTATATTGTTAAGAGTTTTTAACTTACTGTTTGAACTGTTACATGGATACATAGGCAGTGGAATGCCTTTTTAAGGTTAGAAGCATAATACATCAGTTAAAAACATGTTGACCTTCCTTATTTTGGGGTGACGGGCTTCCTGTAGTTTTTTTTTTTTTTTTTTTTTTTTTGGAGTTTAACGCCGCTTTTAACAGCTTTGGTCATATCACGGCGGTCAGTGCACCTACCCATGTTTTCCTGGCTTTCCCACACCAGTACTTACACAACATTCTTTCGAAGCCACTGACTACTTTCTCACATAAATCAGAGGCTTCCTGTAGTGATTCACTCTTTAATAATTATTTTAGGGAGTGAAACATATTTGACCAAAGTAATTATCTGGAGCTCTGTATCACAGAGATGCCAACAGATTTGTGGAAGTATCGTTGTGCATTTTTATTTGTTTCCTTAAGATGATACAGTTAAGAACATCATGAAATTGACAAACCTGAGCGGAACGTGATTGAATCGTGAGCGTGATTGGAACGAAGTTGGAACGCTTTATGAGCGGAACGGAATTTTGCGCTCTGAACGAAACAATCATAATGATTGCGAAAATCCAATCATTCGCTCATTGAACGGTTGCAACAACTATGCGATAATTATTTTACGAAACTATTTTATTAAAAGTCATATTTGTATACTAAACTTTTGTTTTATAAGACACTCAAGTATCCGATTGAATAAGAATGTTACAAATATTATTAATATGATCATTTTCATAATACGATTTGCTACTAACGATTGTGCTGAAAAAACTCTAGATCGTTTGTTGATATTTAGGGTCAAGTAATAAAACATATAAACGAAACGAAATTAATTTAAGCCAATCAAATCGTTGAACGGATTTTGATCGAATAAAAGCGTTCCGAGTGAGCGTAAAAAAGCGCTCAATCTGAACGGAACGGAAAAAAGCAATCACAATGTTATGAATGAGTGAACGCTTTTTGCGGATTGGAACGTGAGCGGAGCGGAACGGAACGGAACGGAGCGGAGCGTGAACGGTAAATTTGTCAATTTCAAGATGTTCTTAACTGTAGTAGAAAAATGAACTGACAAATAACACTTAAACACACACAGGGAAATCTCACCGTGTTATCTCCGTTTCCAAGTTAAAAACGATGTTCTAATTATAGACCATTCATTTATATTTATCAGCCATTCGGCCAAAGATGCACGTCAAAATGCTTGTTTTATCAAGAAAAGCGTCTATTTGTGGGAAAGGGTTAAGTATGCTTGTCATTATCTATTTTTGTTACCATCTGCAACATGTTTGTCATGATGCATTTGATTTATCACGGATAAGCTAATCATATATTCATACCATTAATTTATTGGGATACTTATAACATATTTATGCTTTTCACATTTTTGACATAAAATTGTTTGTAGAAGATTTTTGCACATTTCAGATATTAAAGCATTCACCCAATGTAGAGGCTTTCTGGTGACATTGCTGCAGACATCTTTAGAACACATTTTGACTGAAGTAGAACTTGCTCAATTCAAGCAATTCCAAATTTCCTACAATATTTTCTTCCCCTTTTCCATATGTTATACCTCCATTTATAGAGACTTTTTTTTCAAATATATGTTCAAAGTCGTCTGCTGCAGATGTGTTGTATGTGGGAAAGGGTTTATTAACAAACCATGAAACAAGCTTTAAAACAATGAAGCAAAATTAGATGATCTCATTTTTTTCTATATTTCTTCCAAATTTTGATTTTGTGATTATAAATGTTTACTCAAAGGGTAAACATAGAAATGTTATGAAAAAAACAGTGCGACTAGCATATTTTACCCGTTATGCTACTACATTATGCATGTTTATATATATTTTTTAAATAAATCCTGTTTTACCCATACATATTTCACAATTATCCGTATACACCCAGTATATAACAGTATATATTGAACATTTCCACATGTGAAAATATTATGTTATCAAAGGAAAACTAGCTATTCTCCAGTTGCCACAAAAAAAAACTACAAACATTTCAAATCATTATTAAACCCAGAGCTATATTTAAATTCATTTTTACCTTTCTCCTTACGCAGGATATATAGTAACTTTAGATGCTCTAACCATGACCTTATGATAGAGAGAGGTAGACGCCTACCGATTGCAAGAAATGACCGTTTTTGCCCTTTATGTCTTGATAAAAATATGTACATTATTGAAGATGAGTTTCACTTCTTTTACGAATGTCCTACATATGACGATTTAAGAGACATTTATTTTAACGTATCCTGGATAAACAACAAGACTCTTGACAAATTTTATGCAATATTAAATACAAATATCCAGTCTGAAGTATACAATACTGCAAAATACATTCAGAGCGCATTCAAACTAAGAAGTGAGACTCTTTCAATATCTTAATTATTTTTCCAGCTTCAACTGTCAGTGTTATAATGTATTTCATCACTCCCTGTTGTATATACTTATAAATTATGTTGTATAATGGGCAGATGGCCTAAATTACGAAATAAAAATATCTATCTATCTTATATTAACCTTTTCCCACATACAGCAGACGACGTTGAAAGCATGTTGGCAAAAAGCTGGAAAATCTCTAATAAATGAAGTTATAATTATTGCAAAAAGTTGAAAACATTGTGGCTAATGGAGAGATTGCTCGTTCTGGGCAATTTCTCCGTTTACCACAATGTTTTCAAAAGTCGTCTGCAGATGTATAAATTACCTTCACAATCTAATGAGACTCCGTATGGATATTTGAATGGTTCATATTTATATTCAAACACAATAGTGCCGTCAATAGCAATGGCGACAACTTTATGGTTACTAAAGCATGAAACATACAGCTGGTTCAAGTGTTCACTATATGCAATATAAGTTGATCTGCTAACGTCAGATTTTGTTGAAGTTCTGATAGGTAAACTTTCGGCTTGGTTCCCAGTACCTCCAATAATATTCTATATTGCCGGACAGGCTTGATATCACATAAATACTATTTGAGTGTCTATTGTATGCAATTCCTCGACACCTTTCTGAAACATTTATTTCTTGGTCATATGAAAAATTTAAACCATTAAGCGTGATAACTCTCACCTTCTTCTCTGACGGAAACAGAACTGCTAATTTAGTAAGACTAACCAGTGTCATATTCCATGGTGAGGAAGGGAACACATGTCTCAAAGCAACATTGCGATCTTTTAAATCGATTAGCGCAAATGAATCTCGATCCCTTTCAGAAATAACAACGACATTTTTGGAAATCCATTTACAGTCATCTATAGTTCCTGTGCCTTTAATATCCATCTCCATTTGCATGTGACGGCTGATTATTGATACTGACCGCTTAACGACTTGAAGATTTATTTTGTTCAGTGCGGTTTGTACACTTTGGAGTCCGCAGAGCTGAACGGTTTCCAATTTTGGATCTTTGTAACGTTACAATATATATTTCTTATTGTCATCAATACACTCTTTCTTCTTTAATGTAGCAAAGAAACTCTGAAGTTTGTTGCCATATTTTGAGACCGTCTGTACGACACTTTTAGCGTGACCAATTTTGTCTTTCACAGTACCTATTATTCCTTTTTCTTCAAACATCTCTGTAGTTTTCATTTTCTGTATACAACTGTATTGTTCATTGATTCGGCCCATAAAGGCATCAGCTATTTCGTTAATATTCTCCGACGTGTGCTTGAAATGCATCTCTAGACGAGTATAAGGTAGATTCCCGTGTCTCCTGAAACTTAAGCAATGCTTCACAGTCGTTCATTAAATCATCGTGTTCCTTATTCGCCTCTCTTATCGTTAACTTACCCCTTGATTGATCTAATACTTTCTCCATTGTTAAAATATTGTCACATTTTCTATGGTGTGCAATAACACAATGCTCACAGCAAAATTCATTGTGATCCATACATAAACACTTTACATCCACTAATTTATGTTTACCACATTTTCGTAAATCCTTCAATAGTTCCACATTACGGCAGTCATTATCGACAGACAGGTCAACAAGCTTGTGTTTTGATAATATCTTATTTCTCATGTGATAACTTTTACAATATGTACATAAGTAATCTTCACATTCTATACAATAGAACTCAGCCTTCACATCTGTGTTTTCTTGTTTACATTCGCAACACATTGAAGAAAATGCTGACACGTTCTTTGTAGCACTACTGCTTACACACGCCATTAGTGTATCAAGAACCGGCAACGCCTCCACCCACTTTGTAATATCAAGGTCACTGTCCATAGTACACGTCCTCATTGTAGTCTGTTTAAATGAGCCAACATAATATGTCTGTGTAGTTTATCCACATTTATACGTAGCTATTGGTCGATTATCGACGTAAAAGGGTAGCAAACATTTGGTTTATGCCCACTTCGTCTTTCCCATTTTGTCTAATCCCATTTCGTCTACACTTTTTGCACTTTGTCCCATTTCGTCTACACCCCGTCTACACCCCGGTGCCATTTCGTCTTCACTTAGATTGTGGTGACAGACAGTCCCTAAATAAGTTGCTAACACGCTAATTCAATAAGACAGACATCTTTTGTTTAAAATATGTGGGTTATACATACAGTGTGGACCTATACCAGAGCATCTTTTCATTGGAAATTGTGTTTTTTTATCGTTCTATTTTTGAAAAATATATAGACCAAAACAAACTAACTGATTGGACCATTTTCAACAATTAATTGTTTTAGACCTGTCTTTTCTTAAGTATTACATGTACAGTTTAGATCCAGATCAGTTCGCCTTTTCTTTGGATTTTTAATAGTGTAGACCTGCAATTGTTTGCATGTATGCATATTTTGCAAACAATATAGACCAGCACTGTTTGCATAGATGCGTCTTTTGCAAACAGAATATACTTAGATCAGATGCCTCCTGTAGCATTATGTTTTAAAGAATATTCAGCGCTGAAGGGGTTAATATTTTTCATGGACAGAGAACATTCAAACATTGCAAACAGTGTAGACTATGGTCATCTGCTCTTTAAGTTTACTAGGAAGCAGGTAACCTGAATCTTCTCTGATTGTAAAATTCTTTAAATGCTTTAAGGATGGTCAACGTCAGATGAAATGGCAATCTCCGTAGAAATATAGCTATGTATATTCATTTTATGAACAGTAGACGAAATGGGAGTAAGGGTGTAGACGAAATGGGACAAAAAACTGTAGACGAAATGGGATTAGACGAAATGGTATGTTACCAAACATTTAGTAAAAGGTCGCGCTTTGCTAAGCATAATGAGTATTTGTTGTGTTCAACATTGCGAACATTTATTGACAACGGACGCCAGACTAAATTATTCGGACCTCTGCATTTCGTAAAATGTAGATACGGTTCGTTCGAGAGTATTCGTATAGATCTTTGGAACTGATGGATTAATATGTCTTAACCCTTTCCAACAAACAAATTATCTGTAGCAGACGACTTTGAAAACATCTTGACAAAAAATTATAATAATAACATTTAAGTGAAAGTGAAATAACTTGTATGTGGACAAGGGTTAAACGAAGTGTGATTAAATAGTTATACGGATCATACGAACATACATTAATAAGATTCTAACTTAGATGTAAGATGCGGTGTCCGAATAATGTTATTTGGTGTAATTGAAACATAAATTATACACAAACATTTTGCTTTTTCTTTAAATGGTAATGATCGCCGCTTTCAACAGTAATTAAGTTATATTAAGGCATTTTTTGGTTTAATTCCAGTACTTCCGGTATTACTTATAAAGACACTGGTGCATCATTAGTAAGGCTATCCCAGGAACCCTGATCGTGAAGCAGATAAGGAATCCCTACCATGTTCGAGGATCGACCCCAGATCTCCTGCTTCTGAGACGGAAGCACTCCATAGTTCACCATATTGACGCAATTATTTAACACAAAATATATTATTCACTTGAAAGATAATTTATTTCATGTGTCGGTTGGCACGTATGAATTCGAAGTTTTAGGCCAATTCACTAGTGACGTAGTGAACAAGTGCCCATAGTGACGCAATTATTTAACACAAAATATATTATTCACATGGAAGATAATTTAGATAATTTTATCGCCCAAATCCAGTGGAATAAAACGTGCACTAGAGCTTTGCCTAATTAACGAATGATTTTTTCTCAAGAAATATATGAGTTATTGTTTTTAGTACGTGATTTAACCTTCAACCTTCGACGTTTCGTTAAACTACACCTTTGATGAAAATAGTCCTAGTATTGTTCGATATTTTATCACTTTGATGTGTTATTTTAATTAAGAGAACTCATATTCATACTAGCGAGTCAACCCAGAGAATCAAGTTTCAAGAAAATATCAAATTAACAGTAAAAGCATTTATTTCATGTGTCGGTAGGCACGTATGAATTCGAAGTTTTAGGCCAATTCACTAGTGACGTAGTGAACAGGTGCCCATTATGTAACGCAAATCGACCTTCGACACCCACGCTGTAGAGCAATGTATATCTACAGAGCTCCAGATAAGGTGCGTGAATACGTGATCACGCATTGAAATGCAGAAACATCGACTATGTACTGTGCGTCCTAGCATGCATTTAAATCCGGAATAACGAATATAAAACATTTTCTGTGCGTCGTTTTAATATGACGATATGAAAGTGTCGCATTTTCCAGAGAAATCCCGATCGTTGAATATAATCGCGGTCGAATAATTTACCCTTACACCGTCTAGTAATGCACCTTGGTATAATTTGACATTTCACCGGTGAGAATTGATACAAACATAATGTCTGCTCGCGGGCGATAAAGATCCGTCTTCACAACCAATTAAACCTGGTTCGTTATTAAAATATGTCAAAATAGAAGAACTGGAGAGTTCTGCAATAGCAGAATGCATTTTGAATCATTAAATTTATGACGTGTAAATAAACAACAGCCAATTACAAGAACACATCATGAAAACAATCGATCTTTGGAAACGGGAGCTCCTGGTGCGTTCAAGTAAGAATCAGTTGTTAAACATAAGTTAAAAATCATTAAAAATTCCCTTCAGTAAAACAAGCATTTTGGACAGATTTGAAGTTTTACAAACAATTGATTACATTATATAATGATGTTGCATTTCACTATGAGGCAATCAAACATAAGCCTGTTGATATACTTACAGAAATAAATTCCATTTCATATGAATCCAGAATGTAATTTATTGGAAGCCGCCAGGAGGCGGCTTCCTGTAGGGATGCTTAGAAATTTCGGACAAGGAGAATATTTAGACCTGCCAGCGTGACCATATATCTTGATTTATCATTGTCCTAACTAAGTACATTAATTTAAGGTAATGACTTTTAAAATATCCCTTTTACACTCTATATACATGTGTTTTAAACCGATCTCAATTTAGTCTAGTTTGTAAATATCGTAAGCGGCCGCGCAGCGACTCTGGTTCCGAAATCAAGTTTCGAGCTAAAATAAAAGACAGTACCATTCATCTATAGTCTATTTATAGATTTTCATTTTTATCGTAATTTCACATACATTTTTCATTTGCTTTGCTTTTAATAATCTGACTTTCATGTTCAGTACATACTTGATTCAAAGTTAACTTTGAGTACAATTGTCATCGCAAAATGCAGACATGAAAAGATTTAAACCACAGAAATATCTGTTTCAAGATCAATTTCGTTCTTTTTCGCTGTTGCAGTTTCACATTTCATGAATATCGCGGTAAACACGATATCGGTGTATTTTGCCTAGCCGACAACATGTTTTATCACGGATACGATGTGAACATCTAGAAAACTTAAATGAAATGAAATCTTCTGGTTCTTACAAACAAAGTGTGATCGGATTAACTGAACTGTATTTAACTTATCACTGTAAATGTAGACAGCATTTCAACTCTTATATCAACTGGTAAATTTACAGTTTGAGAAATAAATTCAAGTAAATTTTCAAAAAAATTGAAACTAGTTCCTACATACAACAGATATGTAGCACATTAAGTAAAAATTGGAACATCTTGCTAAATGAAGGTATAATTTATGGACATAAAGTAGAAAACATTATAGCAAAAGGATAAATTCCTCGTGATCAATTTCTCTTTTTGTCACAATGTTTTCAAAAGTCGCTGCAGCTCTTGTCAGTCTTTCGGATTACGTGTACATTGAAATACGTTTCCTTGATTTTCTGAATGCTAATCACGACACAAGTTCACATCAGTTTCGTCAACTCGAGATTGTTCGTTAGTAATCCGACAGCTTTATCTTACTATCATTTATAGAGATTTTTTATGTTTTGTACTTGATGATTTTAAAGTCTGTCAGGGTAAACACCATTGAAATCATTGTGGCAAAAGGATAAATTGCTCATAATGAGCAATATCCGCATTTGCCACAATAATGTCAACACTTTTCAATTATCATATGATTATTTATAGAGATTTTTTATATTTTTTACTTGATAATTTCAAAGTCGTCTACTGCAGATTTGTTTTATGTGGGAAACCCTTATCCACTATCATGACTTACCGATACAAACGAAAAACAGATTGTCTGTGTGTCAGCATTATTTGATAAAACATTATCATAAAAGGGCGTGTGTTCAATACAAATAGTTGATTGTTTTTGGTACTAATTTAAGTTTATCATAACATCTTGTTCATTTATCTTTAGTATTATATGCCACTTTTCATGATCAGTTTAACTCTAAATGATCTCATTCACTTAAAACACAGACCCTGCCAGGTTAAATATCCTAAATAAAACGTATATCTTCAATAACCGATATCAGCATTACTGACTACAGATTAAATTGTTCTAATGTTTGTGGATTTAAATGATCTTTTTTCTTATTTCTTCATGTGAAACGAAATATTGCGGCTTCTCTTTGATGCTTTGCATCAAACATCCGTCTTGTTTTGTCTTGAAATGCATTGTAAACATAAGTAGTTAAAGAGAGGTAATTAAACAAGATTTGTAAAACTGAGTAAAATGTTTATTAAAGCAACTTGTAAATTCAATATAGTGCAGAAATAGGAGCAAATGCTTATATTGAGTCTTTTTCTAACAATGTTTCCTGCTGCAGATTCATCACAATGTTGTCAATAAGATGAACATTTCTCTTTTTTTAAATTTACTCTTTTATGTTCATGGATACACGGGAAGTGTATATCGTTAATTGTTACTGTTTAAACTGTTACATGGATACATAGGAAGTGCATGGGTGAATGCCTATGTAAGGTTAGAAGCATAATAAATAAGTTAAAAAAACATTTTGACAATTCAGTCTTCCTTATTTTGGGGTGATGGGCTTCCTGTAGTGATTCACTCTTTAATAATTATTTTAGGGAGTGAACAATATTTGACCCAAGTAATTTTTTGGAGCTCTGTATCTCGCAGAGATGACAAATAACACTTAAACGCACACAGGGAAATCTCACCGTTGTTGTCCCCGTTTCAGACTTAAAAACGGTGTTCTAGTTATAGACCATTTCTTTATATTTGTCAGCCAATCGGGAAAAGGTGCGCGTCAGAATGCATGTTTTATAAAGATTGCCTTAGTAACACCAGAATTACATAATTTTGAACTTATGTTGTATACATACTGTAGATCATGGTTTGATTAAAAATTACTTTGTGAATACTCCATAGGCCACATGGAAGCTCGTCAGTAATATCACTACCTCAATTATTGGTCAAATCATCATATGGGCTCATCACTAATATCCTTCAAATTCGTGTCAGATTCAAAACTGGGTAACATGGTCACAAAGACTTGTCACTACATAAAAGTTTATAAAAATCTTGTGATCACATCAGAGGCAAATATTCCATACAAGTTTAAGACAAATCATCAGAACCTTTACTTCTATCAAATACAGGTCATGATCGAAACTGTGTCAATAGGTCAAATTCTGGGAAAATATTGTGAATACAATAGTTTAGTAACTGTTATAACAAATGGTCTTTTGCAATTTTATTTTGACTGGGATCTCAAATACAGGAATTGACTTGTTTTTTATTTAGTTTATTGGATAAAGCCATAATTAAAAGTGTCATATTAAGTGTTGCTATTTCAATTATACATGTTTAAGTTGTATGAGATATTCGGATTAAAAGTGCTTCAGGACTTCACTTCTTAAAACGTGTAGCTAAGAAATTGTATAATCATTTCGTGGTAGAACAATTATACGTCATAACCATAAATTGTGATCAATTGAAAAGGGAAGACATCTAGCCAAAAATGCAGTTTTCCCAGGCCTTTGTTACTTAGAAATTTAACACTTTCCCATATACAACAGATCTGCACCAGCTGACTTTGAAAACATCTTGGCAACAATATGCTAATTCTATTAATGAAATACCCATATTTGATTAACACTGACAACATTGCCACGGTGGTTTCAAAAGTTGTCTGCTGCAGATGCTTCAGAAAGCGTCTATTTGTGGGAAAGGGTTGAGTATGCTTGTCATTATCTATGTTTGTTACCATCCCATCCAAAACATGTTTGTCATGATGCATTTGATTTATCAGAGATAAGAAAAATCAAATATTCATACCATTACAGCATAAGGATACTTAGAACATATTTATGTATTTATACTTTTCACATTTTTAACACAAACTTGTTTGCAGAAGATATTTGCACATTTCAGATATTTAACCCTTTACCTCATGTAAAGGCTTTCTGATGACATTGCTGTAGACATCTTTTGAAAACATTTTGACTGAAGTAAAACTTGCTCTACAAAGCAAACAATTGCTACTTTTGCCACAATATTTTCATCCCCTCCCTTTTCAAGTAATTTTACCTTCATTTAAAGAGATTTTTATATATTTGTTGTCGTCTGCTGCAGATGTGTTGTATGTGGGAAAGGGTAAATTAACAAACCATGAAACAAGCTTTAAAAAAGGAAGCAAAATTAGATGATCTCAATGTTTACTATATTGTGTCTAAGTAAGAAATATAATTAAAAACATATAGTATGCAACAATGCGGCTGGCATATTTTACCTGTTATGTTACTACATATGCATATTTTTTTAAAAATAAATCCAGTTTTAATCATACATTTTTCACAATTATCCTTATACATCCAGTATATTACAGTATAGATTGAACATTTCCAGGTCCCCTAACCCCCAACCCGCACTTTTGAAAACAGTATGTCATCAAAGACTATCTCATATTGAGATATTATCCATTTGCCACAATGTATTGATTAACATACAAGTTCCTAAGTAATTAACATTTTTAGAAATGTTGACTATTAACATGTAAATGTTAGCAAATAATCACAAATTAAGAAAGTCTGCCCCAAAAACCTGTCAATTGATAAAGATGTCTCTTTAAAATATATATGGACAAAGATTATTTGTGATCGTAAAATAGACTAGATTGTCTAAAAACTCCCAAGTTTTAAAGCAAGTTTAAAACAAACAAAAAATATGATCAAATGCAAATATTAATTACATTTTCCAATACATGTTCACAAAATAATTCGTTACTAGTACTTTCAGTATTTTGATTTCTTATTCAATTTCTTCGATGTCACGACGACTCGATCTTGACACGAGGTGAACATTTCGAAAGATGCTCAAAAACCTAATATTACATACTTAAATGATTAAATATAGGGGATATAAAATGTTTATTTGGCTTGAAACAAATTAAGAAAAGAACAAACTCTGATAAAAAATAATTTAAGAAATAAAGAAAAACTGTTCTTTCGCACCAAATTAATTTCATACTTGCCTCCTTTAAAATTAAAATATATTTAAAAATAGAATTCCATGAATTCTATTTATAAACATGTATTTTTATAACGTAATTATATACGCAGTTTATAAAAGGGGAAGGACTAGTACATGTATTGCATAACCCAATTTTGGAAAGATAAGGTTACGGTGGGTTTTCCCCAAAAAAACAAAAAATAAAAACGATTGAATATCTACCCCAATTTTATATTTGTTTGGATATTTGTTGAATTAACGTTGTGCACTGTCTGGATGTTATCGTTATATTATATATATCATACAATACATGTGTATCTAACGAGAAACTTTGCAAAGTTTACGTTGCTGAATAAAGTGATCTTGAATCTTCAATCTTTAAAAAAAAAAAATATCTTTAATTCGTCGACAATAAAAGCGTGTACATTTACCAGTTCACAGAACTAGTTTTTAAAGTTACCAGAAGAAAAATAAAAATATGCAGAACACAAGCTCAATGTGTAAGTATTAAAAACTTTCCATTGTAAACTCTCTTTAACCAATATAGGCAGAAGACCACTTTGTAATAAAATTCAAAGCACAAATGGTGCTGCCAGCAATCACGGATTCCATTTGGACAAGGGTTTACCGATTAACCGATCACAAAAGTTAATCAAATACACGTCACAACAACACTTTGTTATGGCCTTATTTTGAATAATATTGGAGTTTAAAGCGACTGAACTCCAGATACCCAACTGTCGAAAAAAAAAATCCAATTTTAAGAAAATAAGTGTTATTTTTGTATTTGGGGCATTAAAATATGATAACTGACATATTACATGCCCCTATAATCGGTGAGATTTTCTTGTTTTCGATACTTTTTCCATCGCCAATTCTACCCTGTCAGTAACGAGGTAAGTTTTTAAATAGGAAACCCCTTCATCGGGACAATTGAAAACGACTCAAGTTCACTTTATTGATAAAAAACGATACATTTTCTACCCTGGTTTTACTTGGATAACATAAAGAATAACATTTAAGGCGAATTCGATTTTTTTTCGATCTGGATTTCAGTCGCTTTAAAGCTCAATAGTTTACAGAATGGGTGTCTGTAGCAAATACCTTTTTACCAAGAGGTCGTGAAATAGTTAACACACTCATTAATGCATTTCATATTAAATTCAAAAGAAGGCTGCTGTATATCAATGATAACTATATTGAGAGTCCAATTCTAACACCAAAACAATCAAACTTATATGTATCTGTATTTTCTGGTTATTTCAAACAAAACAAAAACGAAAATGTGTGGCCATATTGTCTTGCATTGTTTGAAATGAATTATATCATTGTTTTAAAGTAACACATTTATTTGTTAACAAAGGTATTATGAGAATAAAAATAAAATAGACAGTTCCAAGAGATTATTTGACAGTAACCTACCAAATTAGGGTCCGTCTAGCATGGTTATATAGAAAGTAACAGCTTTCTCTAGACAACTTATCACGTTCTTTTTCCAGAAGATTTTCACATACACTAGTGAAAAGATAAATGCAGTGGTTTTTTATATTTGTTTTGAGTTTTCAATATGTTGGAATGAGTAGGTTACACATTTATTAAAAGGCGCTTGAACCGCTCATATTATGAAATAATTTGACAACAACAAAAACAGAGATGAGGAAATGAAACAGTGACCCTAAATTACGATTCTTGATCAACCTTCGTATATTTATTTCCTATCGGTTTCAGCGAGTAACGCAGATGTAATGAATGCGGAAGTAGTTAAAAAGCTAGCAGGTCCGATAGTCCGAGGCGTACTGTTGGAAGAAATGAATGACGACGCCCTTGATGACGTCGATGGCGTCACTGATAAAGAGGTGATGAAGGAACTGGAACAAATCAAAGGTAAAATTGTATAACTCAAAATAACTGACCTAAACATAAACTTTCATTAATATCTATTTACGAAAAAAACGTAAGATTATTGTGAACAAAAATTAAAGAGCATACTTTGGCCATACAAAATTATTATATGTACAGCGATGTACGTTATATGTTTGTTAGCATGATCACAACATGTTCGGAATTCGTATTGCTGTCGTGAGTCTTAATAGAACCCTGGACGCCCTGTTCTCAGAACCGCACTCTTACAACTCGATCACAACAGAGTCCACATATAATCTCCAGACTCTTCATCACCGTTTACATATTAGTTTTCTGCGTCATATTTTAGGTGAGGATACAGAAAAGGCAACACGAGAAGCGAAAGAGATTGCTCACCAGATACTATACATAGCTGACACACTTATTGGTCCTGAAATTGAAAAAAACAGGTTTGTCACAATATTATATTAAATAATGTCAAATACAATTTAGTTATTGGGAAATTAATCTTAAGAGTATTCCGAAGAATGAATTGAATATGGGCTTCATAATCATCATCAACATTAGTGATATCAGTAGGAGTGGTAGTAGTAGTAGTAGTAGTAGTAGTAGTAGTGGTGGTAGTAGTAATATTAGTAGTAGTAGTAGTAGAAGTAGTAGTATCAGTAGTAGTAGTAGTAGTAGTAGTAGTAGTTGTAGTAGAAGTAGTAGTGTGATATATAAGAAACATTAAGAGTAGAAGCAGTAGTAGTATAGGAATCCGCCGTGGTCGAGTGGCTAGCGTCGGGGATTTGAAACAGGGTGTCCCGGGTTTGATCCCCAGTCGCAGCAGGACGTACCGGTTTGTTTACCCAAGGACCATGAATAAGTTAACTGTCGCCGTGATATAACTGAAATAATGTTGAAAGCGGCGTAAATCCCCAATAATATAGTAGTAGTGGAATAAGTATTAGAAATATTAGTTCTAATATAAGTACAGTAGTAGTAGTAGTAGTAGGTGTAGTAGTACTAGAAGGAGATGAAGAATATTATAATTTTTGTTATCGTTATTGTTATTTCCACAATCATTATTTATAATTATGTTTTTTATTAATATCATCATTGTTATTTTATTATCATTATTATTATTTCTATTCTTTTTACTAGTTTTATTATAATTATTATTATTAGAATAATCGAACGGATAGAGCAGATTACGACGGAGCAAGGATTTAACGCAGTAGCCGATGAATACATATCCCAAGGTGGGACGACAACTTGGGGAAGAGTAGCTACATTCATCTACGTCAGCTGTAAAGTCGCCATTAAGGTAAGACGGAAGACTAAATTTTAGCGTCTCTGGTAAATCGAAATACATCAATATGTGACGTTGTTTTCCTTATGTAATTCCAAAGCAGACGACACTTAAATTACCATAATAAATACACCGTTAAACGGAGAAGCGGTGTAAGAGGGTAGGAGTAGGGGGGTGGGGTAGGGGGAGGGGGGGGGGGGGGGGGGGGGGCTTCAGTGATTTGATATAGTAAAAGGAAAATCATTACAATGAAAATTGTCCGAGTGCGATTGTATCTTATTAGTTTATGTAAAAATAATCGATTTTTTCAGAATGTATTTCCATGTGAGATCAGCTTAATTGTTTACGTATTATGACACTTTATTAACTTATTATTCAGTGCTTCATTAATTCCAAATTCCAAAATAATGCATGAGTACAAATTCCCAAATAATGCATGAGTACAAATTCCAAAATAATGCATGAATAAAACATGACGTAATTGTCACCATTTACTTTATAGCAATAGTTTTAGATTCGTCTTCTTTGAAAATACTCGAATGTGGATTATTTATCTATATGATTTGACGTCTAGTAAAGAGACATAGTTTAACTTAGGCTCGCTAAATGGCTACATTGCCGAGTGCGAGGGTAAACAACGTCAACGAACAAACAAACGCTTTCCCACATTCCTATAGACGCAATTTGATGCGCCACAAACAAACGGCTAATAAAAATCATAATTGCAAAAGTAGAAATTATTCATAATGAGCAATTTGTCCTTTTTCAAGAATGTGTGCAACTTTATTATTAAATAACTATACTTTCATCCGTAGAGATGTTTCGTACTTTGCCTAAACTGTTTCTAAATTCGTCTAAATTCGTCTGCTGCTGAGTTGTTATATGAAGGAACCATTCTAAACATTATGGGGATTTCTTGATTAACAACAAAATGTCGAGATCTTCTGATTCTAATATCTCGACTGTCGTCTGTATAAGGCAAAGGCTTAAATCCCTGAATTAATTTATTCCGCCGTTCCTCGACTTCTTCTTGATCATATTCCTGTAATGATGTAGATGCAATATTAAAGGAGGAAAAGAAAAGAATAACATTACATTAAGCAGTGTTTCCGTTGAAGAGGCGTTATAAGTCGTCTCGGAAAGAATGTATAACAGTTTGGGATCATTTTGTAGTGCATATTATTTTAAATTATCTTTATCATTTGAGGTATTACCAGATGTCTACATTATTCATATAATCAGAATACCCCGATTAAGTAAGAAATATAAATAAACGTAATATTATCTCGGCTGATCGGATATATGACCAATATTAGCCGCGTTGAGCGATTTTGGGTTTTAATAACACTCCCCTCTGACATCATAGAACCCTTTCCCACATACAACACACCTTCAGCAGATGACTTTGAAAACACAACGGCAAAAATATAAAAACAAATCCCCATAATGAAAAAATGTATTTTTTTAATAGAGTTGAAAACTTTCCGACGAAAGTACAAATTACTCATTAAGGGAGGGTTAAATATATTGTCATAAAACTAGCGGTCCTTCACTTCTATTTTTGTTATTTGTCAGGGGTGCATTTGGGTATACATGTATGTTACATACTTGCGGGCGGTGGAGACTCTGAGTAGACTCGACTGGGTCTTCACTATACACAGAAGCATGAAGACCCCTTATCGCTAGACGCGGCTCATGTATATTTAGCTTAATACTTTATCACATTCAATCGGCCTCAGGTGATATTATAAAAGACAGTATTTGAAAACATTCTGAAAAGAGCAGAAAATGCTCATTACGATCAAGTTCACACCTCCATACACGGTTTCTTCTCTGTTTGGCGATTTCATTTATTTATTTATATATTTTCCTTTGATTCAAATCTTGCGCTTTCAAATTGACTGATATTGATATAGAACATGATGTAATTGGTTTAACGTGATTATATTATGACTATAAGTAAACAAAGGTTTCTATTGATAACATGAACAGAACAGAACAATGCTTTATTGCATGTAAACGTTTATAGTTTTTTTGTGTTAGAATACACATATTTTATAAACATATCAATATTACTATTATACTATGTAGTAAGCGATATTCTTAAGAAATACAACTAACATTAACTTTTGTAAATAATCAAACTATAGTACAATACAATAATCCTAGCAAACTATTCGACACAATATGTAAACCTATGATATGCGTTATATATTGATCAATAACATATAGCAAATAAACGGCAGCTCTAAAGGGACACACACGAATATTTTGTTACCTCGTGCGCACGAGATACTAAGTCGTGCGAACGAAATACTATCTCGTGCGCACGACATAAGCAAAAATTCGTATGTAATTTATACAAATGTGTGTGTCCCTTTAGAGCTGCCTGCCTACGGCAGCTCTAAAGGGACACACACGATTTTTTTTTATCTCGTGCGCACGAGATAAAACAAAATTCCTATGTAATTTATTAAAATGTGTGTGTCCCTTTAGAGCTGCCGTACACATATTAAAAGTTTCTGAAATAAAATATTTGTTGAACACAAATGATTCAGATTTGTTTTGTTTATTAATCAACTGGTTGAGTTTGAACATACTTGGTCTAATATTATTAACAACAACATCTGTAAGTCTGCTACATAGTGTTTGTTACATGAGAAAGAGTTAAGTATGTTACAACGTATTACAAATCAAGGATGGTGTAACTAGCTGCAGACATTCAGCAGGATAAGGGTTCAATGATATCATTATAATGTTTCCATGATATGTATTACAGGCTCTGTCGGACACCCTGCAAGGTATACCCGTGTTTGGAAAGATCATACATTGGACTATCGAATTCATACAGAACAAGATGGTGCCCTGGATTTCTAGGGTAGGAGGCTGGGTAAGTCAATGAGCTCTATTTATATACACAAGGCCTGTTGGTATCCCCTTGTGTCCGGTTGTCTATCGAACATATGGGACATTTAGCAACCCTTTCCCACATATAGACGCTTTCTATTATCTCTACATCAGGCGACTTATGAAAACATTGTGGCACAAGGATAAATTGTCTTTTTAAATAATTAAACTTTTTCTTATAAATACATGTACTTATATAGAAAATTGCCTAGTTATTTTCACAATCGTCCGCAGGTTTGTTATATGATGGGAAATGTTAAAGTCTGATCAGCCTAAGCATGTCGCGCAGGCTAACCGGACATACACTTTTCGCCTCCTGTGGATTTTGTTTCAGGAATCATTACTCTATACTTCTATCCCCCTGTGACGGAACGTGGCGGTCCTGATTAGCCTGTGCGGACTGCGCAAGCTGATAATGGTCGATACATTACGCAGAATCCATAATGAAGGTTTCCCGCTCTTGAAACAGCACATTTGTACCCACGCTTCCAAACCCCATTTACGCGTAAGCAAAGCATTTGGTTATATTGAGTTAATATGTATCTGGAGCAATGGTCTTTTGAAATCAGTTTGACATGGAGAAATTCGTGAAAAATGAGGAGTTTTTGTCTCCTATACAAAATTTCATTTGTAGATTGTTCGTACATTTTACCTGTAAGCTTTCATGTCGTCTGCTGTAAATGTGTTTGTGGGAAAGGATTGAAAAGTGTATCTCTTCATTTCATTGTAAATATCGTCTGTTATTTTCCCTTTTCAGAATGCCGTGCTGGATAGACCTTCAAACAGGCCAAATGGGTATGGAAGTGTAGTACTATTCGGACTAGGTCTAGTAGTCGGATCATTTCTCACATATAAATTCATCACCATGAGACACAATAGACTACTGTGAAATCAAAACCTCTGCTAGTTGATGGCTCGGGGTTCTTCACCGCAGTGAACATTTCTCTCGACCACTTAAAGGAAGCTTATTTACACTGTGATGTTTTAGTTATAAAACACAACTCATAATTCACATGTTATCACAATTTTATAAATTGTCGAGAGAATGTTCGAATCCCAGACCTCCAGATCAACTGCCAATGTCGGTACAGACCGAGAAGGTCAAGAAAAGGTTTCAGCTCTTTACTTGTTCTGTAATCTTCAGAGTCGTCTGCTTTGGCGACACATGAAAAACGACATTTCGCATGGGCTAATACAAAATAATACTTAATCGGATTTGAAAATATCGTGGGTCCTTTGCAGACAGTGTTTTCACTTCTAAAGTCGCCAGGAGTAGGGAAGTCCAAAGTATTATGTATGCCAAAAAAAGAGGTTATGACACACTATGAAGTAGTTGCGAATGGAAAGAAAACAATTGTTCTGAGTGCATCACTAACATTGTCAGAGCACGCAAAGAAACCAAAACATACATCCAGGACTTACTGTCTAAAATATCAATATAAACGAGAAAACCCTATTCAATTTCAGAAACTTTCAGATACCAAGCGAAATATCATTTCTGCGAATTTCAAATAATCGATTTATTCGCCAACATTGCCAACATTGCCTCATCGCAAACTTTACTTCAGATATACATGTAGTAAATCTTAGTTTGATTGTTATGTTAGATTTCACTTAAAGGATCACCTTCTTCGGGTATGTTCATGATGGACTCTAACTGTGTCAAGTGATTAGGTCACCAATTGCAACCAGCGAAGGGCCAGCTCAGACTGCGCAGGATCTTCGCTGTTGCTTATCTAGTCAAAATATGACATCGAAAAAGTATCGCGAAAATGGTTATATCTGTTAAATGTTACCTTATATTCAGGTAGGCAGTTTGATTGTACAGATATTAGAAAATGTTATTTTAAAAACATTTGAGCGCTATTTTTTAGTGTGATGTGGATGATTTTTAATGTAATCTTATGACAATCTGAATGTGTTTATTCAATGAAAGATCTCAAACACTTTTATAAAAATAGATTTTTTTAGGTAAAAAAATAAAAATAAATTCATGAATTTGAACAGGTTTCGTTTTATCTTTACTTCCATAAAATGCTACCCTCTCGCGTAGGACATAATGTCGTTGTATAAAGCACATATCCTATCCTAGTATTGGTTTGTCCCCTAGGGCCATGAATAAATGAGCAGTGCTCTGCGAAAACCAACCTAAGCGTTATTATCACACGTATGGAAAAAGACCAGACTAAGCATCCATAACAAAAAGTCAAATAAGATACTGTTTAAAATACTATTCTAAAAAAAAGAAAATCGTTCTTAATTTTTTTAAATTTTTTTTACAGAAATATACATTCTCATTGGATAAAACCTTCAGTATGGTTTTAGCAGGAACGTAGATAAGAGGGATAAACGACTCCCCTGGTTAGGTTAACATATTTCACCCTTTATAATAAGTAACAATATAAACGATACAAACAATTAGTGGGAAAAGAATTGGAAGACTGTGGTGCCGTGGTAGAGCGTCTGCCTCTCGTACCAAAGGTGCCGGGTTCGGACCCCGTTATGAGCGAGTTCTGCCTTTGGTATTTTCCACGCAAATGGCGAGAGTACTGATTATAAATATATAATAAATAAAAACAAATGTTGGGACAGGTGATACGTAAGGATACAGGTGATACGTAAGGATACAGCTGATACGTAAGGATACAGCTGATACGTAAGGATACAGTGTAGTTACTTATCCTTCTTATCTAAGTCCCCGATTGAAGTATTTACACTTTACTATTCGAATTACACACTACTTTAATTTTGTTAATTAATGGTTGCATTGAAGTAAATCACGACATCTGCGAAAACATCAGAAGAAATATATAACTTCTTTTGAGAAATAATGGTTGCACTGAAGTTAATCACGAAGTCTGCTTAGATTATCACCAGACGAACTATTTACCGGTCTTTTGAATCACTGACATGTCTTCATTATTCATGTGGGACTATTTCTGACATTTCCTTGGCTTATCGAGGGAGGTTATCCCCCTTGTTATCGACGGTTTTTGGCCTGGGGCTAAAGCCCCTGGTCATAGTAGTAATACCATTTTGATCGGAGTTGACAGCCTGCCACTTGCTGTTAACACCCTATAACGCATTTTAGGATGAGACTGCGCCAGAAAAATAGTTCATCAATCATCATGGATTCAACAAAACTGCATTCAAAAGGTTAAGATCACCCCAAAAAATTCATTATAATGTTGTTGGAACATCAGTGCAAAACTTAAGGCTTGAGAACTACAATAAAAGTTTAACAAATGCTTAGAAAGTAATGCGCCGAAAGGTCAAATATGCAAGCTTATGGGAAAATAAATGGTTAACAAAGAAGGCGCGTGACGAATGCAGTGGCGGATTTACCGGGGGACCCGTAGGACCCGTGCGACAAAAAAAGGTAAACAAAGAAGTTTCGTGACAAATGCAGTGGCGGATTTACCACGGGGCCCGTAGGAATATTATAAGCCTTTTATAACTATCCCATTCTTGGATAATGTGCTCCAAAAATTCCTCAAACGATTTACCTCTTTTCAGCAGCAGGCTACTACGACATTCGTACTGTTCCCGACAGTTGATATAGTACTTAACGACGAGTCGGTAAACTTCATCAGGGAAGACCTGCCATCGGATGATACACTCAATGTGTAAATCTGGTGCTGGAGGAATAAATAGGGTAGTGTATTACCCTTATCTTACCGACCAGTCAACCGTTGACGACTTGATTAAGGAATGTGATCCGAATGTCCACACACTTCGTTGGATAGCGATCACATTTTTGGTGACAAGTTGCGAGTTCGAAAAATGAATTTCAATTATTGGCCTCGTGAAGTCCGACAGACGATCATCAATGGCGAAGAAAATGCTTACAGTAATGTGCCTTATGTCTGCACATAGAGATGTAGATATCAACCTTTATGTTTTCGATAGTCTTCCGCTGCAGATTTATATTGTTTTCAAAAGCTTATTTATGAATAAAAAATGTTGCCTACCTAGTATCACTAAAACCCCAGTCACAATTACTTTGCGATAGGTTTGCGAGTAGTTTGCGGCGGATTTCTAGGCATTTTCGGCCGGAACCCTTCGGGACTCCTTGCGGGTATCGAGTTACTTTTAACTTAGACTTAAAACCTCATCGCAAACTGATCGCACATTAATCGGCTGATGCCTGGCCGATGTCCGGCCGGGCATCACACATATCGGGCGAGCGCCGGGCCATACTGTTGGACTACCCAGACAATCCAGGCGCCGCCCAGAGCCCTGCCGGAAATCGGGCAGATATTGACCGGGGACAGGCCCGTCTGGCCGACCACTCGCTGTGGCTCGCAGGTTATAAAAGCCGGTTCATCGCATCATTCTTCAGATCATCCAGTCGCACTCTTCACAGAAGGTAACAAGTTAACACACAGTTTATCACAAAAGTGTCAGAGTAACAGTACTACAGGGTGCCCTAGAAAAGATGGGAGAACTGAAGGAAGAGGAGAGCGCAGAACCCCCAAGACAGGGAGGGTGGCAGTGAATTGAATGAGACTATGCCTCTCCTCTTCAGCCACCAATGCAAACAAGAACTAAGTTGTAGCCGTAGCGTGCAAACGCCAACCTCTCCCTCAACCGGGCGACCCGATCGCGATGTACAGGTGCCCGCAAGCGCTGTGTATGTATCAACGGCATTCTCGTAAGAATGTTTGTCTTAATGATATCTAAGTAAAGTTCGAATATGGGTAATATTTGGTCAGAAACTAGGTCACTAGGTAAATTGAAGGGACATCTTGTTAACACTCTGGAGGCTGCAATTTAAACATGAGCATGTTGAAACTCTATAAGAATGTTTGTCTTGATAATATATGTAGGCCAAGTTCAAATATTGGTCATGTCTGTTCAGAAACTAGGTCACTAGACCAAATTGAAAGAAACTCTTGTTAACACTGTACAAGCCGCATTTTATGCTTCCGCAGTTTAAAATTCAGTCAAAATGTTGATCTTAATGATATCTAGGCCTAGTTAGAGTATGGGTCATGCCGTGTCAAAAACTAGGTCACTAGGCCAAATTTAAGGAAAATCTTGTTACCACTCTAGAGGCCGCATTTTTTGCTTCAGCAGCTTGACATTTTGTCTGAATTATATTTAGGTCAAGTTAGACTAGTCAGAAGCTAGGTCACTACGCCTAAATTGAATGGTAATCTTGTTAACATCCTGGATGCTGCATTTTTATCTTAAGCATGCTGACACTGTTTCAGAATGTTTGTCTTGATGATTGTATGCCAAGTTTGAATATTGGTCATGTCAATTCAAAAACTAGGTCACTAGGCCAAATTGAAGGACAATCTTGTCATCACTGTATTGGGTCAGAAACTAGGTCACTACGCCAAATTGAAGGGTAAACTTGTTTACACTCTGGATGCTGCATTTTTAATTTGAGCATATTGAAACTGTTTCAGAATGTTTGTCTTGATGTTATGTAGGCCAAGTTTGAATATTGGTCATGTCTGTTCAAAAACTAGGTCACTAGGCCAAATTGAAGGAAAATCTTGTCAACACTGTAGAAGCCACATTTTTTAAGATTTGGTCAGAATCTTTATCTTAATGATATCTAGGCCAAGTTCGAATATGGGTCATGTAAGGTTAAAAACTAGGTCACTAGTCCAAATTGAAGGAAACTCTTTGTAATACTCTGGAGGCCGCATTCTTTGCTTCAGCAGCTTGAAACTTTGTCAGTATGTTTTTATTGATAATATCTAGTCCATTTTCGATTATGGGTCATATCAGGTAAACAAAAAATAGGTCACTAGGCCAAATGAAGAAAAATCTTGATAACAATCTGGAGGTTGGATGTTTGTCAGAATAATTGTCTTGATGAGTTTTGCATTGATCAGACACTTTCTCCCAGTCTAGTACATGGTTTAGAGAATTATTTGTACTTGATGGAAGTTGATTTAACATTGACATATTTCTCAATATAAAATATTCTGCCTAAACCTGCTGTAAAATTTCCTTTGATTCTTCATGTCTTAAATGCGTATACGTGTGAGCTCTTGTACTCAGGTGAGCGATAAAGTGCCAACAATGTCCTCCTGTTTTCAAATTGGCAGTTTCATAATATTTACTATTTTGATATGATCTTTCAACTTCTTAAGGTTTGAAAGAAAAAAATTCACTAAACCATGGACCAGACTGGGAGAAAGTGTTTGATCATGGCTATACTGAACATAAACAAAAAATTGATAACAATTAACAGCACATAGTGAACGAATTAATACAAGAGCAGCACATGAGATGTTTTGGCTTTTTTTTTGTCCTGCCAGATATGTTAAAAATGATATATAGAGAATATGTGTTTGTTTTGAGTGGATATAGAATATATCTCATCGAGTAGTGATACAATTGAATATTATCTCGAGCGTAGTAGCTAGTACATTGAACTTATCATGAATATAATCAACTGAAAAAAGGCTTTTAATTCCGCATTCATTCAATCTGTGACTACTATTCTCTTCCCCGTATTAGTAATCGCAGATTCAATCTATCACTTATAATTGTTCCTTTAAAAGGCCCCCTAATCCCCAAATTTGACCAGGTAGAGCTTAAATCCAGTAGGCGTTCGGGAACAAACCGTTGCCCTTAAAACCGTAAGATTATAACAGTTTGAATTGAATTAATAAATATTCAAATGTTAAAACATTATGAATATGACAAATACTCGGTATGTTTAAATGATAATATTTGTTATACATGTTTATAACAAAATAATGACGGATTAATTTAAGATAAAGTTATCATTTACCAGTAACAAAGCCCCCTAATCTCCTAATACATTTTAAGTCGAGTTGGCGTTCGGGGGAAAGTTAACCATTAGTATAAGAGCCGAAGTACCTGTATTTGTTATCAAGGTCTAAGGGAAGTAATTGGATTCACCCCCCAAATCAGCAAATTTTGCAAGTTCACATATCGGGATAACTCTTAGAAAATGTCTGAATTAGTCCGGTATGTGACATGAATAGTTCTGAGTCTCCATATAATTATATCTTGTTCAATGACCTATATTATAAGTTATTTCGTCTGTTACTGACCCACTACGGAAAAATAGGGGGTCTGTATTTATAGGGGGCGAGGCGTTAGCCGAGTCCCCCTATACATTCCACAGACCCCCTATGTTTCCGTAGTAGGTCAGTAGCAGACCAAATAACTGATTTATTTCGTCGACCACTTAAAACTGAACTATACTGTAACTTGTTGATATTAGTTTTGTTGGTAGCATAATATGACGTCATAATTATAGGTTTTGGCGCCAAAGTGACTACGTTATGACGTGAGGTCATTTTAGTCCAGTCAGAACATACTTGAACATCAAACTAATTGCAACAGAAATGTTTTATTGAATAAAATGAAGTTTATAGAATATATAACAACATATGAAAAATCTACAAAAATCTACTCAGCCATAACTGAAATAAATGACTTTGAAGTAATACAAATATGTGCTCATATCGGATACTCACCGTACTTTGATCTATACACCAAGCTTTTGACTGATTTTTGATGGATCAAATTCATTTAAATTGCAAAATGAATCATTAAAATAGATTTTTGTTTTAAAGGATCTCAAGATCAATAGCTATTGTTTCAATAACATCAAAGCAGCGTTTAAATACTTCAAAGATAGCATTATTCCTTTAGAAATTATTAAAATCAGAGGGGTAAGTATGACTTTCATCACTTTGATCCAAGCGTCTAGATAACCCAAGATGAATAAGTCTGCAAAAACGAATTTCAACAGATAAACACAAAGCAATCAATGATATGAGGTAAGTGTTTATAGTTTGTTAACAATAATTACTGTAGGAAATATTAATATTCTTGTCAATTGTACATGGATACTTTTAAAAGTATATTTATGTGGCTAAAAGCAAATTTTCATGGGTTTTCGAGGGCTCTTAGAAAATTTATAATATAGAAGTATTCAATAGGTTTCCATGAATACTGTTACATTTTTAACTATTGTAATTGAATATAAATGATACTTAATGTTTATCTGTATAGTTTTATAATAGTTATATACATATGTATCTAAGCCTGGTGGTAGTTTTATGTACTTTATGTTGATTTCCAAAAAGCTTTTGACTCCTTGAACCATTACAAACTCTTTACATGTCTAAACAAAAAGGGTATAACTGGAAAATTCTTCAAGATTATTATATCGATGTATTCAAATATAAAGGCGCATGTAAAAATAGACTCAAAATTGACGCATCCTATTCTATGTAACATGGGATTGAAACAAGGTGACTCAAGTTCTCCAATAATATTTAATATCTATATAAATGAATTGTGTACTTATGTTAAACAAACATGTAACACGGGCATTTTCATAACAAATGATATTCCTGATAAATTTTGTTTATTATTTGCAGACGATGTAGCGAATTGTGCGGACACTGCCGTCAATTTGCAAAAGCAACTAAATACCATATATAAATTTTGTATAGAAACAGATATGGTAGTTAACCTTAAAAAGTCTGAAATAATTGTTTTTAGAAACGGAGGCCCATTAAGAAAGTATGAACGTTGGGTTTATAGGGGTGAACATATAAAAGTAACTTCAACATATAAATTTATGGGTTTACTATTTACACCAAAGTTATCCTGGCATTCAGCAACAACAAAACTTGCAGCACAGGCCCGTAAGTCTCTTTATCAAATCAAGCGATTTGAAAACCCTTTTGGTAAATTTTGTCATAAAGAATATTTTAAAATTTTCGATTCTATGGTTATTCCAATACTTACATATGGGTCAGAGATTTGGGGCTATGATACTAAAAAATGTGTAGAACAAATCCAGACAAAATTCTGTAAAAACTTTCTTGGTATCAATTCGTCTGTAAATGACGCAATGGCATTGGGTAAATGTGGGAGATTTCCTCTAGCTATAAATTACCACATTAAATTTATCAAATACTGGGTAAGACTGATTCATATGGATCCTAACAGATATCCAAAACAGTGCTATTTAATGCTTAAGAAGTATGATGATATTGGTAGAATTAATTGGGTTACAAAAGTTAGAGAATTTCTATTTAAGTATGGCTTTGGTTTTGTGTGGCTTTCGCAAGATATAGGTAATGAAACGTATTTCATAAAACAAGTAAAACAAAGATTAAAAGACTGTTCCTTTCAAATGTGGCATAATGATATAAATACTTCTTCAAGGTGTGATTTGTACAAAAATGTGAAAACATTATTAAATGTTGAAAAATATTTAAATTTAGACATTAAACCCTACTATAAACGTTCCCTGTCGCGTTTTAGATGCTCAAGCCACAAACTTAACGTTGAACTTGGTCGTCATTTTAATATTGAAAGAGAAAATCGAATTTGTGTATATTGCTTTATGCAAAAAGATGCCTTAGTTATCGAGGATGAGTTTCATGCCTTCTTTGTTTGTGAAAAGTTTAAGATTATTAGAGATTTGTATCTAAATACGTGGTTTAATGCGTTACCAAGCTTACAGAATTTTTTATTGTCTTCTTCAAAATGAAAATCCATTAGTTATCAAAAATATAGCCATTTATGTTTCAAAGCTTTTTGAAGAAATTTGATTGTGCACATTACTACATTGTAAATTGAATGTAATATAATATGTATGTATTGTGGGCCGGAGGCCTAATTACGCAAATAAACTATTGTATTGTATGCTCATGTGCGAAGAGCATTCATTGCATAATTACTAATCTCAATATATATGTGTTTGTTTGTTTAGGTGTTTTACTCTAATTTCAACAATTATTCCTAATACGAGCCCACAACCCAAGGAGGGAAAGCCATCCTTACCATTTATAAAGTATTTGATATGACCTTGCCGGGGAATGAACCGGTGGGGCATACCATCTACCATTACACCACATATGTAACCTATTGTTGCGTAATCTGCCTTGCCAGGATGAAACTTGAGAATAATTAATATGTTGTGTATCTATGTGTTTGTCCATCTGTCTGTGTGTGGTAGTAAGAGCATTTACCTCTCAAGCGAAAGAATCTAGTTCGATCCTGAGTTAAGTCATGATTTGTAGATATATTCATATATTAACATTCTACTTTATTTCAATGAAACACCATGACAAGACTGAAATACTGTACAAGGCAGTATAAACAAAGACAGATTATTTAACCCTTTCCCACATACAATAAATCTGCAGCAGATAACTTTGAATACATCTAAGCTAAAATATGGAAAGTCCATAAATCAAAGTTAAATCATTGATTATATTTGAAAAAGCGTAGATATGAGGGAAAGGGTTAATGTAAAGAGAAATGTAGACTAATATTCTATTCAAATATGTAAACCATCAAAATAATGATAATTAAGTAAACTCAAATATTAAAAAAAAATGTTTCGTTGAGGTTTCAATTTTATTTTTCAGATGGAAAACGATACCTGTATCATTTGTATGGAAGAAAATGGTTCCCAAAAAGCAAAACTTAGCAAAAAAGGATGCATTGGTGTAAATGAAGCCAGTACTGGGAGAGGAAATAGTTTGATTTCGTTTCCTGGACAATTTGTACACGTAGAGTGTCGTAAACGGTACTGCAATATAAAATGTATTAAAGCTGACAAAAGTTCTAAAAATGAAGAATCAAATGAATTAAGAGTTCTCAGATCTAGCAGTGATTCCTTTAGTTTTAAAGACAAATGTTTGTTTTGTGGACAAACAGCAAAGATACACGGAAATAAGAGGAGTCATGATGTTTATGCTGTGCGAACATTAGATTTTCAAAAAAGTATAGAACAATTGTGCATCAAACGTTCGGATGATTGGGCTAACAGAATATGTGATCGGCTAAAAACAGTTAGCGATTTACCTGCTGCAGATGCCATTTACCACCAAACATGCAGTGTAAATTTCAGAACATTGAAAGCCATACCAGCTCCTAATTCTCCAGATATTTCAGCCGCAAAAAGACGGAAAGGAAGACCAATTTTATCAAATGTAATGGAAGCATTTCAATCTGTTACAAGGTTTTTACAGGAAAATGATAATGAATTAATAACAGTGACAGATTTAGTTGGGAAGATGAAGGAGGAATGTGGAGAGGAAGCATTTAGTGTAATTCACATGAAACAGAAGTTAAGGGAATACTTTGGAGATTCTATCATAATCACCGAGATACATGGAAAAAGTAACGTAGTTACATTAACAAGCACAGCATCATCGATTTTACATGACTTTTATAAACATAAAGGAAATGAGAACAATGAGGATAGAAAAAGGTTGATCATAGAAACAGCTGCTAAATTGATAAGACGGGATATCAAGTCACTAGAACATCAAAAGAGTGAGTATCCTCCTCCTGCTGATGTATCTTCTTGCGAAAAAAACAATGATTATTTGCCAGAGAGTCTCAGGTTGTTGCTACGCACAATACTGAACGAAAAACAAGAATATGCTGTCAAAATTGGTTCAATAGGACAAGCCATGATACAAGCTGCAAGACCTCGTGTTATTGTCCCACCTCTTCAATTGGGCTTAGGGATTCAGCTGCATCATCAATTTGCTTCCAAGTTTCTAATAGATACCTTATACAAATTAGGATTTTGTTCATCATATACAGAAATCAGAAATTTGAATCAAGTGCAGCTGTTTCCCAAGGAACAGATATTCCAGATTACATCCCTGGGAGTTTTGTACAGTATGTAGCAGATAATGTGGATCACAATGTAAGAACAATTGATGGACATGGAACATTTCATGGCATGGGTATTATAGCCTGTGTTACGCCTGGTGTTTCCTCTTTAAAACCAATAAAGAGAAAGATTGTTCAGAAGGAAGAAGTAAGCAAGACGGGTGAAATAACAGTGTCCTTCTATGAGCGAAATGATAACTTAAAACATTCAATAATACTTAAAGACATACAAAAACACACAAACACTTTGAACAAAACATGGAAGCTAGATCTGCTTTTAAAATTAACCTCTCCAATCCGACCTGTGAGACCAGCCTGGTCTGGCTTGATGCAGATAATACAAAAGGGAGAGAGCCCTGGCAAATCGTCAATTATATTTATGCCCATGATCGATATGGATCCAAGTGACATTTCCTGTATAAACACAACACTTAAGTTTGTGGCGGAACATGCATCAAAGTACTCCGTTACACCAGTTCTTACATTTGACCAGCCCTTGTACTGGAAGGCAATGAATATTATAATCAATAAACCACTCTTCATAAACTAGTGTTAAGGCTTGGTGGATTCCATACTATCATGAGCTTTCTAGGCTGCAAAGGTCATTTGATGCAAGGTTCAGGACTTGGCGAAGTTCTTGAAACAGTGTATGCCCCTAATACTGTTGTACATATGATGACAGGAAAGGCAATATCAAGGGCTATATCAAGGGCTATTATGGTTGACAATGCTCTTATGGCAATGCTAGTGTCTTCAATATTTGGCGTGACTATTTCAAGTGTTAATGAAAACGCATGAAATGAACCAAATGAAGCTGAAACGGGTGAAACAAATTATGAAACAATAGGAGATAACGTAGAAAATGAACGTCTTTGTTTGATAGAAGACATTGGTAAATTGTATGATGATTTTATGGAAGAAAAAATAGACTTTTCAGCTATTGAAGATTCTGAATTACTCCAAAGTGCTTGTGAAAAACTTGACATAGGTAAAACTAATTTAAACACTAACTACAGAACTGCAGCACTCTGGCTGCAATATATGGAAATGGTAAATGTTCTACAAGCTTTTGTAAAAGCAGAACGCACTGGTGACTGGGAACTGCATATTGATTCAGTGTCGCGTATGCTCTCCTACTTTGCCGCAGCAGGACACAACCTGTACCTGAAATCTGCATTTGTGTATTTGCAGACTATGGGACAACTACAAGCAACACATGCTGATGTCTATGAGAAATTCTTATCATGGCACCATGTTGTGCGCCGAAGTAATATATATTGGGCAGGTCTTTCAACCGACCTAATCATTGAGCAAGTGTTGATGAGAAGTATTAAAACAAATGGAGGTCTTACAAGAGGAAAAGGTATGACTGAGCATCAAAGAGCACAGTGGTTACTTTCACTTCCTGCATGTGCAGAGTTTAACAAAAGCATGCAAGAATTTAGTGGTGTATCGTTTCATACCAGTGATCAGCATAAAGAATGTGGTCAGGCAAGACAAACAAAAGATTCAAAAGACAGTCAAACAATTCTCCAGCTTCTGCTTGAAAGAAACCCTTTCAACAATGACCCAAAACTTAGAAATATCGAAACCGGTGTAGAAGCAGGCTCTTCTGTAAATGTAGAAAAATCAGTAGAAATTGGTAACAAAGTTGTTCAATCATTAGTTGGAAAACATTTGCTTGAACATACCTTTAAAAAAAACCTTCAAGCAGTTGTACTTACAACTAAACCTACAGTCAAGTTAGATGATGAAAGCATCCAAGTGGACCCACAGCTTCTATTTCAGAGACTAATCACAGCAGCAACCAGGCTTGGAGATGAAATATCACATGTGTTTGAATATGAATTGAGTACTGTTCCATCCTCTTTATTTGATGCATCTGGCTTTCCAAGACAGCCTCAAAAATCTAGCCTTGCGGATGCGATATGGTCCCTTGGAGTTTGTAAAAGAGAAGATTTCACAGACCAGGTTTGCCATGTTTTGGATGGGGGCTCACTGATTCATCGACTCCCATGGGCACATGGCTCTACATTTGCCGAAATCTGTGATGTTTATACGGATCATGTGTCTAAGCAGTACAAAAATGCTGTGATTGTTTTCGATGGGTATATGTCTGGGCCGTCAATAAAAGATATAGCACATATTAGACGTTCACATGGTATATTTGGCACAAATGTTCATTTCAAAGAAAGTACTCCGTTTAAAGGAAATAAAGACAAATTTCTATCAAACCCAGAAAATAAACAACAATTTATTAACATGCTTGGAACCAGATTAAGTGTCAATTGTCTTGTGTTTAATGCCAGAGATGATGCAGATGTATTGATTGTCAAAACAACCATTGACAATGCAAAGAGAAGCAAAACTGTACTGGTAGGTGAAGACACTGATCTTTTGATATTACTCTGCTATTATGCAAATTTAGAACACTTTGACATACTATTTAAATCCGGATCAAAGCAGCAGATCAGTAGATGTTCAAAAATTTGGGACATAAAGAAAACAAAACTAGTTCTAGGCCAAACAGTGTGTAAACTTCTGCCTTTTATTCATGCTTTCACAGGATGTGACTCTTCTTCTAAAATACAAGGTATTGGGAAAGGGATGGCCCTAAAACGGTTAATCGCTGATAAACAGTTTCGGTTATATGCAGAGGTATTTCATGAAAGTAGTGATAAAACTGAAATACTAAGAGCTGGTGAAAACGCAATGATTGCTCTTTCAGGTGGTCATGAATCAGAAGGATTAGATTTACTGAGGTTTAGGAAGTTTGCAAGGAAAGTAACAATAGGAGTAACATGTGTTCAGGTTCATTCTATTCCTCCAACATCAGCAGCAGCAAAATACCATTCTATGAGAGTGTATTACCAAGTCCAATGCTGGACAAATGACGACACTGACTTATTGCCTACTGAATGGGGTTAGTACGAAAAAAACAATAAACTCTTTCCATTTAAAACTGATTTAGCACCAGCACCAGAAAGCTTATTGAAAGTTATCAAATGCAACTGTAAAGCAAACTGTGACTCAAAAAGATGTACATGTAGAAAACACGGACTTGAGTGTTCAGTTGCCTGCGGAGAATGTCGTGGTATTCAATGTACAAACGTTTCAATTGTAGATGAACCTGAAGACATACTGGTGGATGAACATATGTAATGAATGATTAAGCAAACTTTGGATAAGTGTAGGTTTTGATAGAAAGTGTTCATGGCTTCAACCTTTTACCGCAAAGATGACTTTTGAAACCGCAGCTGCAAACGGCTTTTGACAAAACAATAGGAATATAAGAAATTGTTCAAAGAGAGCAATTTGTCATTTTCTAATATGTTTTTCAACTGTCTATTTTAGCCAAACATATGTTCTGGATATTTACTATTTTCCTCATTTGTTTTCAGAGCAGAAATATCCTAGCAGGTAAACGGTCAATGCTGTTCATATATTTCCAGTTATTCCTACATTGTTGAATATATCATTGTAGTTATATTAAGTTATTATAGTAATAAGTATAACTCCCTGTATCCTTAGTCTTGCATTACTGTCTTTTCCCGATCTGCAGATTTAAATGCATTATCTTTGATTATATTATGAAGCAAAATGTAATGCTTGGAACTTTTGAAGAACTATTTATAAACAGTGTTGAAAACTGTGTAGGTAAAGGGGAAATTGCTCCTTTTGTCAGTAATGGGGTTTTTTTCAATACAGGAGTCAAAACATATACATTTCGGAGACATTTAAACCAATCCTTGAATAGCTATTAAGTAAGCAAAATAATTAAAATCCGGGACAAAATGTGAAACAGGGTTGAAAAGGTATGCTTTGTAAGAGCAATGTCCTCTTTTTCTACAATGTTTTTAATATTTGTCTTCAGGTGTGCATTAGTCAGCCTGTTTGTTTAAGAAGTCTTCTGCACAAGCCTTTGCTCAAATCGATTGATTGCTTGTTTTTCTAAGTTACTTTATATCCCTGTTTAGTGTTCTGTCTATGCCTGCTTGCGCAAGTGGGTGGGGTAAGATATACCTCAAATTATGCTCACAAATGTCTATAAATTGATATAAAGTTGGTACAATCATTGTTATAAGTTCATTTTATATTCAGATTACATGTGTGCTAGATATATGTTAAAACTAAGGTACAATGTCAACTTAAATTTGTACCTTGCATAGATACTTAGAAACAATGTTGAAAACAGTTGGTGTTTTCTACCTTTTGGGTTATCGTATAAACAAGGGAAATATACCAACTTCCCCTCTGTAGATTTTTGTAGATTTTTTACCAGTGATGGTATAGGTATTAAACTATCAAAAAACAATAATATCATTTCTGTTGCAATTAGTTTGATGTTGAGCCCATTTTCCTCCTTACTGACTGGATAATTTTCATTGTTTGGAGGGGATTGCGTTTTCAAAGTCCTAAAATGTTTTAACATGTTAAAAGTGGTAACTTTTCAGCATAAACATATGCATATATCATATTGTTTTAGTATAATGAAAAAAGATAGAAGAAAAAAAAATATCCACTCATGGGACTCGAACCTGTGACATCGGGATTGACAAGCGTAGGACATGCATTATATTTATACATTCATTAATTTTTTTTCTATGGAAAGGGAAGTTATTTTGCATGATAGACAACTTTGTAGTTGTTATGATATATTTGTTAAAAATATCAAGATATTATACAGTCTATAGATCTATTTTAACAAAAGCAACTGAAAAGAAATTCCAGTCAGCTTGATCTGGGAATAGACGCCATATTGAATTTACTCACCCCCTATGGAATTTACTCACCCCCTATAGAAATATAGGGTGTGTGCACGTGACAGGCTTTAACCAATGAACTTGCTAGAATTTCGTGGGAGGCGAAATAAATAGCATTATCTAGTGTTCAATGACCTAAAGATAAAATTGTGAATTGTTCAATGACCTAAAGATAAAATTGTGAAGTGTTGAAATCCTTATTTGACACGCAAACCCTACGTTGGTTGTGTACTCAAAAGAATCGTCTCAGTGAAACATACCCTAAATATAGGTTTGGTTGAGCCATAAGAGATATTGTTAGGAAAAGACCAGTTTACTCGTTCTCATATTATAGTCCTCTGCAGTGAACATGCAATTGCGTAGTGTTCATATACCTATGCCGAACCCCCGGTAGCTCAGTCGGTAGCGACGCGGGCTGTTAATCCAGGGGTTGTGCGTTCGAATCCCAGCTCGACCAACAGTCTTTCCAACGTTTGACAAGCCTCATTCGTTTTTGTGGAAAATCAGCAAGTTGCTTGGAGGGTATGTTATGAGAAAGAAAGCTAGGATGCACATGAGTAGTTGAGTTGGCCTTCGTAATTTGACTGAAAAGTTGTTGAAAACCGCTTTAAGCCCCAATCAATCAATCAAAGACCTATATATATATATATATATATATATATATATATATATACATATTTATGCATTTATCTAGTGTTCAATGACCATATATATAATTATGAAGGGTTCAACGACCAATACATACATATAATTATGTAGTGTTAAATGATGTTGATTTTTACTATCCTAAGGATAATGCATTAGTGAGCGTTCTTTAGAATATATTATGAATGATTCATCGGGGATTAACGCCGTTTTCAACAACTTCCAGCCAAATATTGGTGGCCAATTTACCTACAAATGTGTTTCCTGGCTTTCTCACACCAGTACTCCACATAGACTGTTAGGCCATTGGAGAAAGACGAACGATACTAACATCATTGACATTTGTCTTTATTCTGTATAATAAACTTCAAATAAAATCATGATAGTTTTAAAACCCTTCAAATAAGATTTTGACTGTTTAAGTTGTAAAAGGATTATTATAACTGTATGCGTATTTATACTGGTATTCTCAATGACCCCTCATTATGAAAAGAGCCAATTTTGCGAAACCGGCCTACTACGGATCCTAGTGTTATTCCTGTGAAGACACCAATGTTAAAAGCGTCTGTTGTGGTTGTTGACATGCTAGGTACATATTCCTGAAATTGTATGAAGAGAACGTTATATACTGATTATTTGCGAAAGCGAATATGAGTGCTATTTTGACACTACTCCAGACCGCGCATGCGAGCAGTGAGTCTGCAAGAGTCAGCCTTAATAAGTTGAATTGCGAATTAGTTGCTGTTCCAGATAAACCTGCGCAATTCACTGTGGAATTGTTAGGTTTAACCGTTCCCTACTACGCATTTTGAAAATATTGCGACAAAAGCAAATATTTCAACGCTATACAATTATTATACTTCAATTTATAGTGAATGTTTCGCGATATTTGTTGCATGTTGGAAAGTGTTTTACCTGTATGCACTTAAGTCCTTCAGTTTTGGATACGCAGGCAGATGTGTATCCGCTCTTGTAAAAATTACGTTCAGCGGGTTGAAATATCTTATTAAGTAAAATCGCGAAACGCGTATCTAATCAAAGTACTGAATGTATTGAAACCTGGAGGCATTAACAGTAGGTCAAGGTGGGGTTAACATTTCAAAGTAATGAAACAGTGAACCGTTTTAGCATGTAGCATGTAGTTATTTCTGATTAATGTGAAAAAGTGCCAATACATTAAAAATGTCAAGTTATAATCATGTGACATTATACGTCGTTAATGTTGTACTCGCTAATATTCGCCCACTGGACGAGGCACGTTCAGTCTTTTTGTATCGATGTCAACACAAATAATTCTTCCTTTGAATCCACTTGTCTGACTCAAAGGTAATTTCGCAGAATCTTTCCTTGGGTTAAATTTGTTGGAAAACATGATCGCACAAAGCATCAGACAAAGGGGCAAAATGATCAAACTTTAAGTTTCCATTTTTCATGAAATATCTTGTTGTTTGCTTTGTGTTTATTTACCACTCGCCATGCACCATTAACTAGTTGGTGCCCAGACAAAGTTAGATACAAGGGAGTCCAGGTTCGATATCCCATTGTTCTTTTACATGCCCTGTGTATAGCACCGATACACGCGAGATTATATTTCCTGGAAAGGACCAGTACTTGACCTCTAGTTTGAATGAGAGATGCTTAAAAGCACCCCTTAAATTTCCAGAACCGCACCAGGATTTGAACCCTATTCCTCTGGATTGACAGTCCAATGTGTTAACTACTGGGACTACCCCGTCACTCAATGAGAATTGCTTATATAGTTTCATAATAGTATAGTAGAAATGTTCCTTCAGTTACCCTCTGCATAATTTGCTCAAGCCATACTGAGTTGTGAAAAATATAGCTACCGGCGGCATCCGAAAAGGGGGTTAATCAACTTTAAGCTTCAAACCACATAACCTCATAAAACTATTGGATCCAATATCAGCCCAAATATCACGAGAAATGTCTTTGGCTGTATTTTTGCAAATTTTTCAAAGATTTAATGCCTTAGTATGAATGTCCATCAATCATAAGCTGTTGCATTTTCTGTTTTGCATCCTTTCAGTTCATTTCAACTCTTGATCAGAATTTTTCCGGTATTAGCTGTTACACATTTGGTGCTATACAATCTCTCAGGTGATAGATTTAGAGCCATCTTGGCCCTCTTGTTAGACATTGAGAGAGGGTCAGTTGCCACCAGGTAAAATAGCACAATAACTTACCCAGCCACCGGCCGCAGCAATCCACGGTGCCAAACGTTCATTTATAAAATCGAGTATCCATTTAATCACTGTTTCTAAACTTTTTCTAAACAACCCTTCATGTTATCCAAAAGTATCTGTTATAATTACATAAATACAGTAACATTTAACTAATAGACTCAGCCCTTAAGCTTTTAATAATACAATTTTAACCTGTGAATCATGACATTTCCAAATAAATATTTAAATGATACTTTACAGGAAAGAAGCATGTATGACTTTTAATAATACTAAGGACTATGTCTGTTTTTATTCCATTTCCATATATATTCGTCACATGATTGTATTAGGCTAAGTTTATGTATTACC